>JARHVA010002262.1:1570000-1657500 GCA_037957365.1 Torreya grandis
TTAGTGATAGCCCAACTGCAATTTAGTTTTAGTTCTATACTGAGGAAAATTTAGAAAGAGTAATGAGACAGTAGGGAAAAGGGAAGGCCCAGGACAAAGGTGATGGTTATTGAATGGAATGTGCATGAAAAAGATGGATAGACTTAATGAGAAAAAGGGAGGGATATGTCATTGGTGGAGGTAAAAATCACATCTAGGCTGTGGCACATAAGTGAGTCCCACTTGGTGGCCAAGTGCATCCACACCCAAAAAAAAATTAGGGTTCAGACAAACCCACTTCATTCAAAGGGGGTTCATTCAAACGCCCATGTGTACCTGTTAAAGGGGGTCAAAGGTTTACTTTGCCATTTGATTAATTTGAATGATATTTAGGGGGGTTCGAACGAAGGGGGTTCATTCAAAACCCCTTTGTTATAACCCCCTTCATTTGAACCCCCTTCGTTCGAACCCCATGTGGCATCAAATCCTCACCCCATGTGGCATCAAATACTCACACATTGAAGTGGAAAGCTACTATTGGCCTAAAATTGCCACTTCAGATGCCACGTATTAGGATGAAAAAATAAAATGAAAACACGTGGATCTACATATAAATAGGTATTTTTATGAACTTTCTAATAACATGATTTTTTTTAATTTTAATAACATTTAATATTTATTTTAATTTATTTAGTAAAATATACTTATTTATAAAATAAAGTACCATATGTTTGAGGCACTGGGGAAAATAGGAGACTATGGCCAATTTTTTTTGAAAAATATCAATGCACTTGACTTTAATGTCCTTATTCTAATGGTGAAAAAAATAATCTATTTTGATATATATATATAAAATATTACAAGAAGAAGACATAAGCATTGATATTCCTTGCCTTGATCATTAAAAAATTAATGAAAAATTATTTTTAAATCAAAAAATTATAAAAAAATAATCTCGAACTACATCCATGTTTTTAAGACCTTTTTTCCAAACAAATTGAGAAAATATTATGTTTTGAGAAAATTATGAGGAGAAGAAATCAAGTACTCAATAAAAAAAATTGTACATGAAACATACACACTGTGTATTTAGGCACTAAATTTTTTTATTTTTTTTTTCAAAAAAATAATAAATGTAATCTACACTTAAAATGAAACATTTCATTAGTTTACATCATTTTCACATTTTATACGGTTAAGTCACTATTGTCTATACAAATTAAGAAATGTTCACATTTTTATTTTTTGTTGTCCCCTTTATACTAAAAAGTGGGACATAGTATTATGCTTCAACCCATCTGTTAAAAAATAGTAGTAACATATAGAGTGCATTGGTGTGCAACAAGGAGATGAATAGGTATTTGATGAGTGAATTCGAGTTCAACAATTTGAAAACTCCTATATCCTTCATGTTGATAGGGACAAGCGAGAAAAAACAAAACAAAAGCATATGGAGTGTAACATATGTTGAAGTGCTTACTTTGCTATGATGGGATGGGATGGGATGGGCTCAAAAAGTGGGAGTTGGGAGGGGCGTGGGGGCGCTCAGTTGGGCTATCAATTCATGAGGAAGCCTTCTTAAGAATTTAACGAGGGAGTCAAATGAATTTATGCAACAAAAAGGCAACCCACAAGCCCTTTTAATCCTCAAAATTGAACATTTGAAATATTGAACATCATTCATTGATTAGCATAACACCAATGCAGGAAAACATCAAGGAAGAAGAAGATGTGCGTAGTGAGGAGAGTATTACTATTCATGATGAAGAAGAATAGTTGGTTTTTTATGATTTTCATTAGTTATATAAATTAATGTTGTGTAACTATTATAATTGATGTTCTGTAGGCTTGTGTCCTTTGAGGGATTCGCTTATGTTTTGTCTGCGCTTATAATGTTTTGAACAATTCACTTATGTGTAGCTATCAAGATGATAATTCATAAATTCTGCACCACCATCCTACCAATAGAAAAAACCCACATCTAAAAATATTTAACTTTTATTTGTGCCATGCATAAAAGGAAATAGTATAACAAACAACCGTAATAGGTAAAAGAAACACCTGTTAATCATAATAGTTGTTCATAGGATGCAGTGGGTAAAGTGGTGTAGGAATTTCTAAATTTTGAAATGTTTATGAACATAGTAGATTACAATGATACCTGGATGTGCAACATCGATCACTTGTCAATGAAGTAGGTGGTGTGGGAAGCTAATGCATGGGTTCCTCAATCGATGCTTTAGAAGTTGCAGGTGGCCACCATAACATGTTACAAATCTTATACTTGTCACACCAGTTGTCTATCTTAGTACTTTCTACATGCAAACTGTAGTGCTAAAATTCTAGAAAGCACCATGGATTTGCTTAATTTTTGGTTCATGCAGATAGATTTCCAAAAATCTCATTAGGTAAAATCCACATAATTTAATAACCATTTAGTTGTAACAAAGGAAATCATAAAATAATCATTCACTTTTCAAAATCAAAAATATTCTATGTAATAGTTCATTGTCACTAGCCAATATAATTCATTGACTAAATTAAAAGGTTGCGACAAAAACAAAAGTACCCATCAGGTACTAATAAAATATTATAACTGTGAGAAGTGTTTGCTTAATTCTCATGACTATGATGGATTAAATTATATTAGGCATTAATAATATGGTTTAAATTATAATAGGTATTAATGATATGGCATTAGTAAGAGGGAAGGTTTTTATATTATGGCACGCACTAATTGATAGTTGGAAGAATGATTGACAAGTTGAAGGAGGTTGATAAACACGTAACACAGTGGTGAACAGGTGGTAGCCATTAATGGGGGGTGTCATTTAAATCTTTTCCTTAGCCATCTGTGGTTTCTGTTCTGTGTTATGTGTTGATAACCCCTTGTGTTTTGTTTTCTCTACAAGTGATGTCGTGTCCCTAGAAATCAAGATTGAGTTTCCACAAGCTATCATCAAAATGATGGAAATCAGAAAGTCCATACTGAGACTATGGTAGTAGCCTCATTTGTCTTCAATATTATGGTTGATAAGAGTGGCTCTTGTGATTCACCTTTGAGCAAGGGAACAAAAAGGTATGTATTTGTTATATGATATTATTTCCTTGTGGTTTGACCCCACCTCAAGTTTCCACACTTATTCTCTACAATGGAATCCACATTAAATCCTCTAAGTTATAATTGCACTTTAGGTTTGCAAGGGAAATGTTACAAATGTGTTACATTATTTTTGTGGCTTTTTGGTTCTATGATGATCACAACGAATGGAATTAAATATTGTTAATTGAAATTTGCAATTAATTGATGCATTTTTTACCCTTGTTTCAGAGTCGTGGATGTTCAATATGGTTTCAAAAAATAATAAGTAAAATAAATTAATTATCAGTGGCCTTGATCCAAATCGTTTATAAAAAAAAACTTGTTCATAGGGAGGGAAATGCAGTTGTTCATTGTATTGTACCATGCAGTTAGTACATGAGTCATCAAAGTGAACCATGGTGTTGTTAAGATAACGCACATTACATATATGATGACAATGCATGTTTTGTCTATTATACAAATACTACCTCATGTAAAATGCTTCAGTTTCTCCTCCATCTAAGCTGTGTGCAATCTTAACTAAATATTCATGCTTATAATATATGTTGGAGATCAATGAACATTTAGGCATGGCATATCTAAGTAATTAAGCGATGAGAATATATTCAATTTTGTGGAAAACAAATGATTTGGAAACAAGAGGCAGTGCAATGAAGGAGCAAAGCCCCTTTTGTTGCCTCTTACCAAAATTTTAAAGCCTAAGCGTGTCGTATCTCTTCAGATTACTCAATAAATTCATGATATAGTACAAAGGCACTGAATTCGATTGAGCAACAAAAGCTTGAATGGATGGACAAAAATTACATGATTTATGATTGATGTCCATACACTAAAGGTTTCCATAGAGACTTCACCATCACCATGTAGAGGCTCCACATAGTAGGAAATGTGGAGGGGCCTCTCATCTTTGTCAAACACACACTCATATGTAAAGAAACCCTCCCCATTGATAGTCGTTAAGTTGGGAGTGTAGAGATAAAAGGGAGGTAGCAGATGGCCTTCCTTGTTCTTCTGAATTTCATGCCACTCAATCACCAACCTCAATTATTCCCTCTTTAGCTAAGACACATCATCGTGTATTGCCTTGGCAAGACAAGACAACCCCAGATAATACCTCCCTGACACATATCAACATTTGATTGGGAAATAACACTTTAGAAAAGTAAGGTTTATCTTAGTGCAGATCCTTTGGCATTTACAATTATCAATATAATGTGAACGACATCAAAAGATCTGTGGACGAATCTTAGTCTTGTTCCTCTCAATAAAAATGTCTCCGACATAATTAATGGTCGGTTTTAAATTTTTAACTTTAAATTTGAGATTTATTTTATTGTTATATGAAAGTTTTTGTTCGTTTGTTTGGAGAATTCAATTTTTTAGAAAGTTTTTTCAAACCTATTGCAATAATGCAAGATTAAAATCATTTATCTCTAGTCAATAAAAAATTTGGAAAAATAAAATTAAATAAATGCTTTGAAATCGAAATTTGTCATCATTTCTCAAATAAATATATTTAAGTTATTGTGGTAGTATATAAAATTTTAAAGATACATGTGGCAATGCCAATGAGATGTGGGTAAATTGGTTAAGTGGTTTGATTGTTTCAAGTCCCACCCAAGTTTAAATCTCTAGAAAGGTATGTGAGATTGGTTGTGGCTATTGGTTGTATTCTTGAAGCTTTTAGTGACTGTTGGTTATCTTTGAGGCTGGTGGTGGGGTATTGAGTGATTAATAAATTACATGGAGATTTGAGCCCTTGATTGTGTCCTAGACTGATCTACGCTCTAGTTAAAAGTCATCATTAATATTATATAAAAAAAGAAAGTAGCAATGAAAAATAAAAGATACTAGTGGGCTAAAGTTTTTGTTTGGTAACTAGAGCAACAAGAATTCAAAGTAAATTGGTTATTGATTTGAAATCACTGGTATGTAAAGTACACAATCTTTGAGGCAAAAAAATGGCCATCTTTACATAGTTGATAATTCAATAGCTAAATTTTATGGTTATATGATCATACATATGTTATCATTATTTTTTTCAATAATAAAATTAGAAAAAAAATGAGGGTAAACTATCAAATGTAAATTGAAATTTTGAGAAGCCTATTAAGAAAACCTATAAAACCATACATAATTTGTAATGTTTCCCTTTATAACTATGAGGATATACTAATTTTTTAAGGGTGATTTAGATTAAATAACCTTCATTAAAAAATAGGGTCACTGTCAAATTTAGTCCTCTAGTCAATTACATCCCTATGGTATCTTAACTTAAACAACATTGAAATAGGTTCAAAACTATATAAGGTAAAGTCACCATTAAATTCAGTGTCCTAATCAATTAAGTCCTTATAATATCTCAATTTAGATGACATTAATGTCTTAAAATCATGAAACGTAGAGTCATCATCAAATTTAGTCCTCCAACAAATTTAATCTTTATAATAACATAAATTAGAATTTAAAATTAACCCTACATATAAATTTAAAATTATTAAAGATTAACCTCGTTAATGGATCAATCGTCATCGATAATGAGGTCAAAAGTAGAAAGCATGAATGGATGCCCCCTCCTCCAAGGTGGTTTAAACTGAATTTCTATGGTGCAGCGTGTGGTAATCCAGGTGCTTCTGGGGTGGACTGCATTATTCGTGACTGCTATGGATCAATGATCAGAGCTTTATTTAAGAAAATCCATGATGGGTCCAATAACGAAGCAGAAGCTCAAGCTCTAACAAGCGGTATTGAATTGGCTATCCAATGTGGGATTTTGAATCTGATTGTGGAAGGCGATTCACAAGTTATCCTTGTGGTTTTGGAAAAAAGAGAGGCTAAATCGTGCCACCTAGAGAATATCTTGAAGAAAATATAGCAAAATTTGGAAGCTTTCTCTGCTGTAAAGTGCTCGCATTGCTTTCGAGACGCGAATACGGATGCGGACTTCCTAGCAAACTGCAGTATCGATCAATCAAAGGTTTATAGGTTGGATAATATCAAGGATACTTGGGAGGATTTTCCTTCAGCGTCATTGGTTGATCTTGGTTGAATTTCACATGGCTATCCTTTTGTATTGCTTTGTCACACAAAGCTATTAAAAAATGGTTAATGTAGCTATTGGAGCCTTTAGCGAAGCGTTGTGGTTGTTAACACTTCGGGCATACCCCCACTCACTCCATTTAATCATTACTTGTCAGGAATGTGTGTGAAGTGATCAAGGAGGAGGATTCACATTATGTAGGTTGGCATTTTAATTGGGGTGATTGATGGCTCTCCTTGGCACGAGGGAGCCTAGAGGCTTCCCGTGTGCCCATTTATTCTTCAACTATTGTGTTTCACGTTGCATATGCATGGGTGGCCTATGAGAATTTTGTGTTGTGTTCAGGGGTGAAATCAATGGAGAACCAAAGTGACATTGTACTTACCACTACGTGCATCTTTGGGTCTAGTGAGGTGAGTGAGATGGCCTTTGAGGGACTAATATCACAGGACCGTCTCTGACATATTTTTTGGCTGCCTTCAGAGGAAGTGCACAATGTTATAGTAGATGTTTTGGGGCATGAGTTCCTGGTTAAGGGGATCAAGTGCAAGGTGAACTCAGAGGTGGTGGTCGTCTTTGCCTCTAATCTCATGTTCCTAATCTCTGATGTGGAGGTGGTGGCGAAGGTGATAGCATTTTGTGTCTGCCTAGAATGTCGAGTCGGCTCAATCAAGAAAATTTGTTTGCATGACTTGACCCCTCTCTCATCCCTATTGTTCTCTGGGCGGGATGGCCTAGGAGTCATCCCTGCTTCTGCATTTCAAACTTTGGAAAGCAGATTCATGATTCTCTTAAATTTTGTGGACTTCCACAAGGTCATTCTACTTGACATGAAGATTAGTGAATCTGTCTCATTGTCAGCGATGTCGCAAATGATGAATCCCATCCCAGAGTTGGTGCAGTTACATAGCCACTGACATGAGCAGAAGAGGGTGGAGGTAGTGAGGAAGTTGGTTAGATGGGTGCTACATGGAATGCTGGAATCACCATCTTGGTATAATTTGACTTTGGTGGAGGCTACAAACCTTGGACCAAAGGAGGCGGCAATGTCCTCTGTGCCTTCCTCATCTGGGGGCTTCAAGTGACTGGACCAAGTGAAAGAAGCAGTTGTGGCTGGGAAGGAGGAACATGCGAGAGGCAAATATGATTTGGTGCTACTGTCAGATTCGAACGAGGATGGCATCGCGGGGGCTACTATTTAAGTTGTTGGTTTGGTGTCCTTGCTAATTTTTTTGTCTCTCGATATGTCTGGTCTTTTGGGTTTGTGGCTTTTTCTTGTTATGCAGGGTTCTTGTGTGACCCTTTGGTGTTTCTCTTAGTCTTGATTTTTGGTGGATGTCTGTTGTTTCTTTAGTTTTGGTTGGCTTTGTGCCAAACATTATAACATTGTTTACTTTACGGATTGGGGGCCTAATACTAACCCCGTAATGATCTAAAATTAATAATTAAAGATTACCTTTTAAAAATGTCAAATACAATTTATTATTTTCAAAAAAAAAAAAATTTAAATTTTTTTTATATATAAACATATATTATTTAACTAAATTAATTTTTTACTTTGTACATAGCACATAACTCCGAGTAGAAACTCCCGAACTTAAAAGTTGCCACCAATGACTTCTAAAAAAGCACTGCAGCCCGTGAATTTCCAGGCCTGCATAGAAAGGTGATCGCACGATAAAGGCGAAAGAAAAACTGCTTTTTATCCACGACTACCATCAATAACAGATAAAACCGTCTGCAACTCATATTTATATCGTCTCTATCATGAATTAACAGACCGATATAGATTATTATAACCTCAATTTTACTGTTTACATACTAACAAAACACAGAATTACATGATGATGACAAGGTCTGGTGTGTTAAGACTTTTATATTCAGATCAGGGATTATCCTTATTATTCACAGTGTCTCAGCCTTGATTGGCATATTACTCCATTTATTAAAAGAAATTGCCGTAATATTGTCGTAAATTTTTTAAAGGCTGCACCTACCGTTACCTGAAACTATCGATGGCTATAAATTTTATATTATATGTTTATTTTCATATTTGCCGACACGATATTATTGTATTTAACTGGAATGAAAAAAATATCTTCATTATTCACCTCTCGCCCGAGAGACACCGCCATTAAAAATTTAGGGTAAGTTCCACTGTCAAATAAGTTTTAATATGAATAACATTTTACATAAGGTTATTATTGGTGGTGCTCTTGGCACACCAAATTGCTAGGTAAAAAGGGAGGCTCATCAAGTGAGAATGCCCTCCACCTCTCCTAAAAGGAAGGCTTAACAACCTCCCCAAGGTCTATATCTACCAAGTCATGCAAGACTAGATACCTCAGTTGGTCGATGTAAGTAGTTCCATACAAGGGGAATTTTGGAATGAGCTTCAGTATTTATGAAAGAAACTTAGACTATTATGCTTAAAAGAGTCAACTCGTTCAAATTTATCAGTAGACTCATCACTGATTAATGCTTTCCTTTAATCTATTATATTCAATAATGCATAAAAGAAGACAAGTAAATAACATGCAATCCATATGAAACTTTAAAGCATTGATTATCATTTTAGACTACTAAAAGTAAGCTAACAAGTTTTTGAAAAAGATCAAAAGATAAAGGGTAGAGAGGACGGGAAGTGAGCCTATTTTGTAATGAAGATCAATATGGTTCATTTGATTAGATAAATCCCATGAAACCAATCTTCTCTATGACCAATATTCACATAGCCATGAACAAAGACAGTGCTAAGGTCTAAGAAAAACTTGACTATGAATAAAGAGGAACAAAATCACCATATATATGCATAGATCATGAACATTAGCTTTGAAGTCTTTCAAATTAAAGATATTGCATAAAAAAATGTGTGGAACTCACCCTTCTTAGTTGAAACAACATAAATATGCCACAAAACAACATAGTTCATGACAACACTAATTAAAGCAAAAAAAAGAAAAAATAGTAAATGAAAGGGCATGGCTCTCTACTATAGTCTCTAATTTTAAATGAACCAACCCTTATCACAATGAAGAATTGATCTTATATAAGCATTTCTAGTCCAAGGAATCACAAACTCAATCCAAAAATGGGTGGTTGTGACATCTCGATGAGGTGGGTCCACTCGAGATCGAATTAAGTCTCGTTCAAACCATGATCAAAGTACCAAGGGTCATGTTGATTCCAATCCACTTGAATTATACATAGTGTAATATTTTTAGGATTTTCTTAGGATCGCTAGTTGCTCAGATTTTATGCAGTTAGAGGTCATATTCTATTTAAGGAAAAATTTGTCTTGTGTGGCTCTTTACTTGATCCTAATGTGCATACTACTACTTGATCAATGCCACTATATGGCTACCTTGAATTATGTGTTATGCGATCCCTCTATTGCCATAAGATAAGCCATTGATTTGATCACACATATTTGATTAGACCCACAGTCTAATTTTCAAACTTTGACAACCTTGACGAGCTAGGAAAACCATTCATCTAATGTGTGTTGTCAATGAAGCCAACATGTCTTTAGCTGGCATGATTATGCCACATGATATCTTTCCACTCATCTAATGTCTAATTGGGGCTCCAACTATGATGATTTTTATTTGGCTAGGATGTATCAAGATCTTGACAGATAACATGATATCACTTATTTTTTAGAGTTTGCAGGCTTTGACTTAGTGCCCACTATGTACTGACCACCCTTGGGCTCTAAGATCAAGATAAGTGGCATCATCCTGGGCATCCAAGAGGTGGTTGGTCTACTAAATGTGCATGGAATCTCTAAGGCCACAAAGAAGTAGTATTTCACCACATGGCATCATATTTTTTATCTAGGAGTTTAGAAGCTTAGATTGAAGGCCCATTTTTTCAAGTGACATGAAGAAGCGAGATCTTGACAGATGGAAACCTCTCACTTATCTAGCAGGTTAGGGGCCTACCTTAAATGTTTAAATGGCCTAGGGAAGTGGGTAAGCATAATTGAGACATGTGGCAACATCCCTCTTACTTGGGAGGTCATTAGATCACCAAGAATTGACCAAGTCCCAAAGCTTGCGTGGAAGTGATCGAGTGATGAGTGGAAGCTCATCACTCATTTGGGCTTGTGAGTTTGAAATTTTGACTAAGTCCAAAATCTTGTGAGAAAAAGAAAGTAGCCATTAGCTCTTTGAATTTGAATGAAAATGGCTAAGATAAAAACCAAAAGGTAAGGCAAAAGGGTAGATGAATAAGCAAATATAAATAGTTATTTTGCCAAGCTTAAATCTAATTTTAGCCCGAAATACAAAAATCAACTAAGTATAAAAATGAAACAATATAAAAACTCAGCCATTTTTAGATGAAAAGAAGCTAAAATGGACCACATTAAGTGAATAAAACTACACCATTTTCCCAAACCCTTAACCAATTTAATTTATAATAGATAAAATGAGTAATCTTGGATATAAATAATTATCCATTTTAACTTAAGATGAAATAATGATAGACCAAATTGGTAAGGGAATGATATAAACAACTCTAAGAATAGCAAGATAATTTACAAAATTTTGGGTCAAATTTGTCCAAATGGGGAAATTTAGCCAATTTCAAAACATGTTTCAAGATAAATGAGACTCCATAGACTTAGGCAAATTCAGACATTTATATCAATGAAGTCCTAGATGCAAATTTAGACCAAGTGCTTGTAATGAAAATTCCAAGTTCATACCTGGCTAAAACAAAGAAGCATGATTAAAATTCAAATTTTACATATAGGAACTTTCTCACCAAAAATAGCCTTTAAAATAAGCAAGAACCACCAAACTCTATTAAAACAAAATACCAAACTCCATAGAAAAAAGAGGTTCTACGATTTCATGATGAAACTAGGGCATGTTGTATAAGCAACAACAAATGGAGACTCTACTGGAAAATACTCCTGAGTATTTTGGAACTATAAAAACATGTTTATGAACCCATAATTTTTGGCTAAAATAGTGCATGGAACATGAAAAAATTTAAGAAAGGGAAAGATAGTATTAGCTAAGAGATCAAATTAAATATTTTAATTAAATCAGTGTGTAAAACTGAGTTAATTTACCACTTCTTATAACCTACAAGGACTAACTACTATGGCTTCAATTATCAAGCTAGTGAATTCTACCTTGGGAATGTTTGTTTGGAAATTTCTCCGTTGCTAGCCAAACATTGATAGCCCTAATAGAGTTATATCTGATCCCACTCAAGGCCTTACTCTACTATCAGTCGAGCATCCATAAATCTAGATTGCTTGAATCACCCAGAATTGAGTTTTCTCAATGATAGAATTTTTTTCTATTTTTTTCTCTTTAATTTTACTATCTTAGTTCATGGTTGGGGACCACCATGGAAAATGAAAAGAAAGATTATATATCTTTCACCCTAAATATTCACCACAATAGGTTCACCCAATCAAATCCCAAAAACAATTAATATGTGAATTTATGCTTGGCTTTGAGAGAATATTTTTAGAGGCCAACTAGTTTTAACCAAACTCACCCAAATAAGAACAAATTCATAACACATGCGATATTCTAAGATTTTAAGACTAACTCTAAAATAAAATCTAATGGCATAAAATAACTCAAATAATACGTATGTAACAAAACATCAATAGCTTTACCTACGTACAAACCTTCCTTCCTTATTTGACTAATGTGGAACCCTCATGGCAAAAATGGATAGGCTTAACCCAAAAAAGGACAAACAATGAGGCTAGACCAAAAATTAAAAGTAAGAACAGTAAGAAAGAAACATAAACTAACAACAAAACATGAAAGTAAAAAGCTATTATTTATAGGGTCTTTGCCAAGAAAATTCAAACCTAAAAATAGAGGTTGATGAATTGCCCATCTATAAACAACAAGACATTCTCACTAGTTAGACACTTGAAATGGAACGTATTCAAGTTCATGATTTTGAAAAGGTTGGTAGGGATCATACTAAGGGGAATACATTCTTACATCTGTGTTGTCCTTTCCATTGACACACACTATCCCTTAGAGTCTTATTTACAATTTTCATGCAAATTAAGTAGATTTATGCTATTAAATGTATCCATGTACTTACATTTAATTTGAAAGAAGTGCATAGGATATATTTTAAGAAATAACTCTAACCAAACATTAAATTATGATGAATTCTATGGGTGGGAATCAACACATACCAAAGTGACTTTTTAACCTAACTTGGCAATAATGTCTTCTTCGTGGCACAAGCAGTGAATCCATTGTTGGTTGCTCCTCAACTTATATGGATACTTTGGTATCCTCTTTCTTCTTATCTTTCATCATCTATAAGGCATTAATTTGGTTCTTCCCATGTTAAGGACCTTTTGGCTTTGTCATCATTGGTAGAAGTGTGTAGGGAACTATATTGTATTGAGGCTTTCATTTTAGACTTCCACCAGTCTCACTTCTTCATTGTTTTAACAACCATGCTTATGATTGATCATTTCTTATTTAATTGACTCTACTACTGAGAGGATATCAATACTAATTAAATTCCATTCCTCAAGTTATTCTAAAGGATATAATCCTTTAGATGTAAGGATAACAACATAAATTTCTCCTTTTTTTAACCTATCATCAACAATGCATAAGTGTTGCTCTTCAAGGGTGAGAACTCTCAGGTTTGCACCATTCAATTTCATGCCAATTGGATCAAATTTAAGGTTGTCCAAAAGTGAGATATGTTCCATTTTTAGCTCTTATACTTCACCTTCTTTATGTGCACAACTTATTTCAAAATTATTTTATTCTATTTTGTTTGCCTCTAATGATGAGATGGGAGTCAGACTATTGAAACTAAGTTTTTGATCATTTTGAACCAACTTTCTAAATGTAGGAATAATATCAGATGAAAGGAGTGTTTTAGATGCATAACATTCATCTTCTTCATCTATCTACTCCAACTCTTATACTTCATCTTTTAGCTGATTATAAGAAAATTTTGATTTGTTTTCTTGTGTGAACATCTCTTTTTTACTATGGATTATATCCATAAAATCACCAGAGATGATTGTTACAACTTTATCATCAGACTCATCTTCATCACTAGTCTCTTAGATTGGTCCTTGTCTATAGAATGAAACATTATTGGTTAACATAACCGATTCAACATTGGTCCCATTTCCGCACTCAAGTAAAAAAGTGTGAGTTAAGGAATGTAGTTTAATAAGTCATCACATGCATTACTTGTCTAGGACCTCCTGAAACAAATGGCACTTGATTAGTAAAGCACCAAAAGATGCTTGATCACTAGAATAAGGTAAAACTACTTGTTGATTATATATATATAATTATCCTAGTTAAATGCATTAAAATCAACAACTATGTTCTCATCCATCACAAGTAAGTTGGATTGATTGTAATATTGGTGTAATCCATCATTATTAGGCACAAACTAGTTAAAGGTATGACTTATAGGTAGGTAGGTAGAAGGGTTTTGGGTGTAAATGCCTAGTTATCCTAATGAGTAAAATGGGTCAGCACTATAATGATGTGGCATTATTTGTTGTTCAATGTTGAAAGATTCTTGGTAAGTCAATGCTAGAGATGTGAGAATAGATCGGGGCCTCTGAATAAGCATAATTTTTAGGGGACCCAATGCTTTAAGATAAACCTCAATATCTACCACTTTTATTTATAGGAATGGGTCTTTCAACCTCCTATATAATTGGTGAAAATGACTATTGAATACACTAATGGGTTCATTGGATTATCTAGGGGTTGTATAATTTTTTTAGTACAAGGTAGTAGGATCAGTTGGCATGCTAAAATGGTTAACAAACATAGGTTTAAATGTGCCCCACAAGGTGATGCACCCATTCAAGTAGGTCGAGGTACCAACCGTAAGTAACCTCATCTAAAAAACAAGGAAATAAATGATAAGCAACATCTTTGTGTTGGATTTGTGTTTGGATAATGGCATCTATAAATGCCTCAATGTGCTCTTCAATAGTTTTAATCCTACCATGTGTATATTTTAAGTAGAATTTATCAGGATTCTTAGGCAAATCATGAGTAATCCATGGAATGTTTATAGGGTAAAAACTTCCACCAAGCCAAGCTAAGGCCATTGGTGGGTTTAAATCCTATTTTTGTCTTATTTAAGCACACAATAGGGTTAAAAGGTAGATAAAAATACCAAAAAAAGCATAATTATAAGGTAAATTCCTATCAATCCCTCATTCTAGCATCAATTTTGTTAGCAGTGTGCTTAGCATGCAAAATTTCCAGGCAGAAAGGGAGGATCAACAAGTGAGGATCCCATCTACCTCTACTGAAAGGAAGGATTAGAAACATCCCCAAGGTATATATCCACTAGGTCATGGTGGACTAGATACCTCAGTTGGTCGATGTAAGCAGTTCCATACAAGGGGACTTTTGGAGTGAACTTTAGTACTTATGAAACAAACTTATACTATTATGCTCATAAGAATCAACTCATTCAGATTTATCAATAAACTCATTTTTTTATTATTACTTACCTTTAATCTATTATATTCAACAATGCATAAAAGAAGAAAATCAAATTTCATGCAATCCATATGAAACTTTAAAGCATTGATTGTAGTTTTAGACTACTAAAACTAAACTAACAAGTTATAAAAAACATCAAAATATAAAGGGTATAGATGAAGGGAAGTGAACATTATTTGTAATGAAGATCAATATATTTCATTTGATTAGAAAAATCCCATGAAACGAATCTTTTGTCTAACCAATATTCATATAACTATGAACAAATATGGTGTTAAGGTTTGATGAAAACTTGATTACGAATAAAGAGGAAGACAATCACCATATACACATGTAGATCATGAAAATTAACTTCATGACCTTTCAATTTAAATATATTGCATGAAAAATAATGTGCAAGATTCACCCTTCTTAGTTAAAATAATAGAAATATGCCTTAGAACATCATAGTTCATGACAAAACTAAGGAAAAAAAAGGAAAGGAAGTGGCTTGGCTCTCTACTCTAGTCTTTAATTCTAAATGAACTAGCCACTTCTCACAATGAAAAACTAGTATTATATATACATTTCCAATCCAAGGAGGCACAAACTTAGTCTGTGAATGGGTGGTTATGACAACTCGATGAGGTGGATCCACCCAAGATAGAATTGGGTCTCGTTCAAACCATGATCAAAGTATTAAGGGTTATGTTGATTCCATTCCACTTAAATTTTGCATAGTAAAATGTCATGAAGATCTTCCTGGGATCACTAGTTGGTCATGTTCTATATAGTTAGAGGCCACATTTCATTTAAGGAATAATTTATCTTATGTGTCTCTTTGCTTTATCCCAATGCACATGCCACTACTTGGTCAATGTCACTATTTAACTACCTTGAATTATGTGTTCTATGATCCCTCTGCTTCTAGGAGACAAACCACAACTTTTATTTCACATATACAATTGGACCCACTATCCCATTTTTGGACTTTAACAACTTTAACAAGTTGGGATGAATTTCAAATCTATGTTTGAATTTAATATCATGGATGCACCCATACATTTATAGGGAAGGTCACGTCACATGGCTACTTATCACTGCATAAGAATGACATCATGAATTTTATTTGATTCAGTCATGCTACATGGTAGCTCCTCATTCCCCTACTTCTTGACTAAGGGCCCCACATATTTTGACTATACCTTGGCTCTAGTTTAGTGAGAATTAAACACATGACATGATATCACTCATCTATAAATTTGTTGGTTCAATCATTATGTACTAATCGCTCCTAGGTCATGGTGAAATGGGATGTCATCACATGATTCCATCATATTTACCTGCTTGATCTCCTACTTGCCTTGCCAATACTGACCATCCTAGGGCCATGATGAAGTCATATTTTTACACATGGCATCATCTCACTCACCGGAAAGCTCTTTGATAGGCTCATTATCTTAAGTGACCTAGGGAAGTGATGATGAAAGATATCAATAAGTGGTAGCATCTCACTAATCTAAAAAGTTATGGACTTAGCTCAAATATCAAATCAATACAAGGACATAAGATGGGTAGATTTAGACACATAACCACAACCTTTTAATCTAGGTCTCAAAAGCCTACACATAAAAATTAGTTATTAGAATTTGATTTTGAACAAAAATGGTTAACTACAAAGCCAAAGAAAGGAAAACAACATATAAATGAAAGTGGTAATTAATAGGCCCTTTGCTAAATTAAATGAAATGTTTATGGGTGTATTTCACTTTAAGCTTAGGGTTAATTCTATATAAATGAAATGGCATGAGGGTGATAATCAGATCTATATCAAGCCAATTACATGTTGAACTCACTTATAAGCATACACTGAATTTATTATGCTAAGATAGTCTAAATATGAAAAATACAACTATGTTAGATATATAAATGACAAAGAATAGACGTACTTAGCTTGTTTTGATGTTAATGAAATTTTAGATCTAGAATGGGCTGAAAGTGGGTGGGAAGGTAGTTCTATAATAGTTATCAAATTATGGTTCTAGTACCCTAGGTATCTAGATAGTTGCATCATCCTTAGACAGTTTTATCGATACTACTATCTGAGTTCAAAAATAATGTCACCACTTGGATGCTTTTAGGTTTTATTTGACCTTCACTCTAGTGCATTTAGATTTGGGTCATGGACAGTCGCTCCTTATGAAATGGTAAAACCCTAGCTTTCCATCTTTAATGTGACCTTAGAAAAATGGGTTAGTGGACATATGGTTTTGAGCTAACCCCAATGACCTACTATCAAAGGATGCTACCTACATAGATAATACTCTAAAGAGTGCCTCAAAATGATGTAGTTCTCCTCTACATGTTGTCTTGTGTGTGAATCATGAAATGTGTGTAAATCAAGTACAATAGTGACCTAGATTATAACTTGACAAGTCGTGTCCTGGGACACTCCTTTAATACTTCAAACCTATAAATGTGTAGTCCTTATGACTAGTGTAGAAATAAGAATAAATAGGGAAGCTTTGCTTAATTGATTGTTCTTTGAATGCTCTTTGGTCTTTTGCTAGGTTTTGTAGGTGAGGAATGAATGAGGGTTAATATTTTATTTATATAAAATCTTTTTGGAGTAATAACTCACATTAAATCACTTAGGTCAACCATTAGGATACATTTCATTTGTAAATTGGATAACTTTAGTGCATTGGACATTTGTGTTGAGGCAGGACAATAACATCGATGCTATTTTCTATCTCAGATGTTTATGTCTAGGAAGTAGTAAAATAGGTGAAAGATCAGAACTTACAAAGGTGTAAGATATGTACATTTTAGGAACTCTAGGAAAGAAATAATGTCTGCATCATCAATATAAGACTAGTCAGACTAAGATATAGGCCAAGGGGTATAAGTTAGAGCATATGCGAGCTTGCAAAAGTAAGAAGAGTGTAGAACTAAGAGGAACAACCAAGGTTTGAGTTTGTTAAGTGTACAAGACTAAGGTGATATATAATCACAAAATATCATCTACAATAAAAAAAAAACTAAATGAAAGTAGAAATAAATAGGTCTTTTGTTAAATTTAAAGTTAGTTTAGTCCATTTTCAATAAAAGTGACCAAGTTAAATAGATAAAACAATATAAAATCTTAGTCATTTTAAGTCAATATGAATAAAAAATGGGCCAAAACCAGTGGATAAAAAACTACTTTCTTATCCAAACAACTGGCCAATTTAATCCATGATGAAAAAAATGATTAAATTTTTAAATGAAACATTGCAAAACCTTAGTCATTTTAACTTGAAATAAAGCAATAATGAACTAAATTTATAATAAAAGGATGATCAAAAGCTATCAAAATAGATTTAGATAATCTACAAAGCTCTAAGTCTATTTTTAGGTTTTGATGGGTGAAATAACCATCAAATTTACACTATGTGTATGCTAACAAGGATGTCAATGTGTCTTTAGTTGACATGGTTATGCCACACAGAAGCTTTATGCTCATCCACTATTTAACTAGGTCTCCAATTGCACTGATTTTTCTTTGGCTAGGACGCAACAAGATTTTGATAGGTGGCATGATATCACATATCTGGGAGATCACGAGCCCTAGCTTAGTGCATGATATGTACTGCCCATCCCAGTGCTATGAGATATTGATAAGTGGCATCATCCTATGTATTTGAGATGTCACTAATCTTATGAATGTACACAAACTCCTCATGGCCATAGAGAAGTGGGATTTCACCATGTGGCATCATCCTATTTATTTGGGAACTCAAAATTTTTGATCAAAGTCTTGTTTGTTGAAGTGTCATGGAGAAGTGATATATTCATAGGTGGTAACATCTTGCTTATCTGAGAGGTCAGGGACCTACATGGATAATTTAAATGGCTCGAAGAAGCGGGGAAGTATGATTGAGACATGTGGTAGCATCCTGCTTACTTGAGAGCTCGTTGAATCACTAAAAATTGACTAGGTCTTGAAAGCTTGCACATAAGTAACCAAGTGACAAGTGTTAAATAATCATTCATTCAGGCTTGTGAGTTTTAAAATTTGACTAAGTCTAAAATCTTACAATAAAAAGAGAGTAGGTGTTAGCTCTTTGAATTTGAATGAAAACAACTAAGTTAAAATCCAGAATGAAAGGAAAAAAGTTAGATGAATAAAAAAATAAAAGTAATTATTTTTCCAAACTTAAAACCAATTTTATCCCAAAATATAGAAAATGACTAACTTTAAAAATGAAACAATATAAACACTTAGCCATTTTTAGACAAAAAAGAAGCAAAAATGGACCACATTAAGTGAATAAAGCTACCCCATTTTCCCAAACCCTTAGCCAATTTAATCTATTATAGATAAAGTGAGTAAGCCTAGATATAAAGACATAACCATTTTAACTTGATATGAAATAATGCTAGACCAAATTTCTAAGGGAAAGATTAAAAAAACTTTAAGAATAGCTGGGTAATTTGCAAAAGTCTAAGTCCAATTTGTCTAAAAGGGGAAATTTAACCTATTTAAAAACATGGTTCAATATATATATGAGACTCAATAGACTTAGGTAAATTTAGACAAGTAGATAAATGATGTCCTAGATGCAAATTTAAACCAAGTGCTTGTAATGAAAATTCCTAGTTTAGACCTGGCTAAAACAAAGAAGCATGATTAAAATTCAAACTTTACATCTAGGAACTTTCTCACCAAAAAAAGCTTCTGAAACAAGAAAGAGCCACCAAAATTAATTAAAACAAAAAGACTAGACTCTAAATAAAAAAGAGGTTCCATGACTTCATGATGAAATTAGGGCATGTTGTGCAAGTAAAAACAAATATCTTATCATTATAGAGAGACCTTCACCATAATTATATATCAGATTCATAATTTCAATGTACTTCATATATATTTTTATGCATTTATTCAACATCCAGTTTATCCATTGATTTGGGAGGATATGAGACACTAGATATTACCATAGTTCATCGTTATTTCACATCTAGGCTTACACTAATGTGAATAGCTTTTGTATCGATCTTAGAACTATAAACCTTGTGGGGAAATTTTAGAGGTCTTCAGAGTGTCTATAGGGATCAACACACCTCCCCACATAGATTTCATTATGTAAGCCTGTAGATGATGAGATGAGATTTCTAAAAAGGTATTATGATCCACAATTTGATCATACCCAAAAAATTTAGGTCATGCCATGCGAATTAGCTTGCGTTAGAATCTATCGTAACTCTTTATGTATTGTTTAGTTTGTTTAGCTAATCCCAAGTTGGTGTAAGGCACTAAGTAAATATTGTGCACATCACACAATTCCACATATGCTCACATAACATGTGTTTCTTGTGTATCTCTATGGCACTTGTAGAGGTTCTCTATGCTCTTGTGTTTTTTTGCAACACCAAGATGAATCATTTTAGTAATGTAAAACACTCATACAACCTATGTGGGATCCGTATGAGATTTTATAATGTCAATATGAAAACTGTACAACATTATAGTCTTATGCATGACTTAGCACCCTTGGGGCATCTCATACCAAAAAAAAAACATGCATCACCCTTGCGTACTTACACAACACCTTGTAACATACGACACATCAGTCTAGCTTAGTACATGACTCAAATTCCACCTACCAAAACAATTATACCATGTGGCATGCCAAGTGGAATTATTCATATTTTTTCCATGATAGTTGATTCGGGCAATAATTTAGGCGACAACTCGGGTGACAATTCCACCCCAATTGATGACGAAACTTCTGAGAGCCATAACTTTTGCACCGTAGTTCCAATTGACTCACCATTTGAACCGTTGGAAAGCTAAGAATGAGGAGAACATTGTGAGATGGCATTAAGCTTTGCTTGATGAAGATTGACTCTTGAAAACCCAATGGAAGTGCCCCAAATTTTAATTTTAGTATTGCAGTCTAAAAATAGTAAGTTTCTAAAAATAGTAATTCCTCGAATTCTATATTGTTTTAAATCTTGGAAGTCAAACCACTTAATCTCCCTCAAGATTGGTGACATTCCACATCCTCCCCATGTTTTAAAAATGTGTATAAATGAATAGGTAACCTGAAATGTGAAGACAAACATCTCTTCCCAGAGATAAGCATATATTTGTATTGCGATCTTGAGTAATACTACATCTCTTCTCAGAGAATTCATTGTTACTGTGTTATTTCTATGCTATTGAAATATTTATCAACTAGAACTTCTGAGTTTTGGATCAATAGTGATCTTTTTAGCAACACAATACTCATGGAAATGCAACTATCACACTTGTAAAGAATTCAAATCATCACATGGGTAGAAGATGAGCAATTCTAATAAGTGTCTTATTTTTAAACCATTTGTTTTAATTGCCTCATTTTATGTGTGTGTGTGTGTGTACATATATACATATACATATACATATATATGCATACATACACACATATATAAAAATATATATATGTATATACATATACACATATATATCCATATACATATGCACACACGCATGCACGCACACACACACACACACACACACACACACACACACACACACACACACACACACACACACACACACACACACACACACAGAGATACTTATACATATGCATATGCATATACATATATGTATGTATATGTAACATGTCCAAAAATAATCTGCTAAGAGCTTACAAACATAAGGCATAGGACCTAATCGAGGAGTTTGATGCTTTCAATATTCATTTAATATTAAGTGTGAAAAATGATGATGTTAATAGGCTCATAATAATGGGTATGCAGTATGACATCCCACATAGTATAAAGAAATATTGTGAGAATCTCATAAAACTTGTAGTCAAACTAGCAGTCTCAAACAATGTAAGTAATTGGCAGGTGTTTGAAAGTGATAAATAAATTGTCAAATTCCTACAATATGAAGCTGAGTTATATGCCAACAATCAATTGCAACTCTAAACTCAATATGATGAGTAGATCATTTAGATGAAGAGAAATAAGTTACCTAAAGGTCCAGTCAGGCTTGAAAACATCTTTAATTTTGATGACCAGTTAAAGGGCGAGAGGAAAAACATGATAATGAAGGAAGAAATCTTCAAATTGATGGCCATATTTGATGATAAGCTCCAAAAATCTAGTAAGGTATGATCTCCATCTTAAATTAAATAATTCATTGGGCTAAACAAAATATATGATGATATATTTTCATGGAGATACCAAGACCGTAGAGGCTTTAATCCAGGGTTAACCTAATATACTATTGAGCTTGACACTAATCCCAGGCCAATTAGGTAGAATCAAAGGCTAGTTAACCCTAATATTGAGTCCTAAAAGAAGAAGAGATCTCAAATATCATTGAGTCCAACATAATAATTCCAATCAAACATTCCTCATGGGTGGCCAATCTTTTCCTAGTGCACAAGAAGAATGGAGAGATTTGATTGTGCATAGACTTTAGGGACTTGAACAAAACCTCCCTCAAAGACCACTACCCTCTCCTACCAGTGGAATAAATCATATAAATATTTGTTGTCCCCAAAATTGGCCACTCATTTTTGCAGTTAACATGTAGGACCAAAAATGTTTTGAGCAGTCAAGTTATCCAATTACCCAAATCTTTTTGGCAAAAGGAAATCTCTCATTTCCAAAGGGTTATTCAGTCAGGAAAATGAACAAGGAAAAATTAAAAAGACATGAAGGCATTTCATAAAGAATTGATAAAGATCGTTCAATGTTGAAGTTCAATGATATATGGTTTAATGGCGGGGTTCAATGATTTGAAATGAACGCTGTCGAACCATTGAACCATTGAAATTTGCTTCAAAATGGTTCAAAGGTTCAAAACGGTTCAAAAGTTCAAAATGGTTCAAAGGTTCAAAATGGTTTGAGTATAAGGTTCTAGCGAAAGCTTCAAATAGTTGGTTTAATGATACATTGAATTGAATTCATAAGAAGACTGAGCGAATGTGACTCTTTGCAAAACATAAAATAGTGAGCCACTAAACTGTTGAACCATTAAATCAGTGAACTCTAAAAAGATGGTTCAAGGTTCAAAATAGTTAAAGCGACTGGTGACGTCCCCGTGGATGTCAAATTTAGGATAATGGAATAACTATTGATTTTCAAATAATGTAGACCTGAGGACAAACTCAACGATCCACTAAGAAAGGAGTCAAAAAAGCTAGCAGAAGGTGAGAAGATAGCCCCAAGGGCTTGAATCACCAAGAAGAGACAAAATATAGCAAGGATAGAGGGAATCAAATAGAGGATCCAGAAGCATCGGTGGAAGAGTTATTCTAGTGGGTGGAACAGTCCACTAGGTCGATATCAAAGAGCGCAAGCATTCAATGGTGCAGCCTATTTTTCTTCATTTGAGTAAAGATCAGTGGATAGTCATGTATCATAAAGAGGATCAGCCTTGCCTTTCAGAGGATCAGAAAACCCATGCTTTAGAGAAGACATTTGATATGAGTTAAACACCAAAGTCAGGACTGATAACTTGCTTTAGCATGGCCCCTGCACAGAACTTCCTCTTTCTAATGCATTTAATGCAGCATGGGCCATTTTGTGAAAACAAGTGCCAAAGTCTTTCTTTGGATGCTATATATTGTAATATCTCATTTTGAATGAGGGAGATCTCTCAGTTATTAGAATCAAAACCCTATCCAAATTGAAAGGCATTTTTGAGACTTTGAGCTCAGATTGTTAATCATATTTTATCAGGTGAATGAGAAATCAAGTGACCTTTCAAACTTTGTGTTGAAATAACTTGTGTTATGTAGGAAATTTTTATTATATCTTTTTCCTAAATATAGTCTTATACATTTGATCAAATAAGTAGAGCAAGTGAAAATAATCTAGAAGATATCCTAAAGCCAATTGTGGAGACTTTGTGCTACCATAATTGTCTTTAGCTTATGTGTTTTACGTTTCAACACAAAGGATATTGGAAAGGCTTTGAAATACTTTTATCCTTTGTGATCATATACTCTGTTGTAGTTTTTGATGGAGACTTTGGGCTGCACTTCATTCTACTATGATATTAGTCCTAAATCAGTAAGAGAAGCAACAAAATACTTTGTGCTTTCATGGGTTTCTTGTGGATTCAGTTATTACCCGAGAAGTTTTCCTATTATTTTATGAACATAATTTCTGAAAAAAGAGAAATGGATTCAGTTATTACACAAGATTTTTCCTTTAATTTGTGAACATCATTTCTAAAAAAAGAGAAATGGATGGTGTGATTCTACCCCCCAATTAGCATTTAGTATAGGTCCAGTTTATAATAGTTTATAGGGAGCCTCCCCTTACTGAGAGAAGAGATTTATCTCATCATGATGTGATTGATATAAAAAAAAATCTTCATTTAGTTGATGATAAAATATTCACCCAACAGCTTTTTGGTGACTTTTCTGGGGAAGAAAACTCAAGTTGAAGCCTCATGCTTCAAGTTGAAGCAGTTCTAGTTATTTTCCATTCTACACTCTGGCAGATCCACATTATACGTGAAGCCAGAGAGCTCAAGGTATTGTTGATCATGTATTTGAGTTGGTGCAGCAAAATAGCTTTGATCTATTTCCTCCTCGACCTCGTCTCTAGCGAACCAAGAGTTTTTCTCCTACCAATGTCAGGTCTTTAATACCAGGTGAAGCTTCTCTTTCCTCTACTAGTAGAGCTTTGTCTATATGTACTCCACCAAAGTTTGTTATCCCTCCTTTCAATCATCATATCATGGCAGCCCAAGGCCCTTGGGGTAACACTTTTGGTCCCCTAAATCTAACCCCACCTTTACATGAACTACCTCCTAGTTCAAGAAAGAATTTTCCCAAGTTTTATGGTGATGAAAAGGCTCATCTTGATGAGCATATTGCCACTTTCTACATAGCCTATGGTGTGATAGGCGTTGAATATAAAGATATAGTGGTAAGACTGCTCGTAGAAACATTGCAAGGCAATGTCGTAGATTAGTTTTATCATCTTCAAGCTCAGACTATAACTGACTGGAAAACTCTCAAGGCCAAGTTTGAGGCTAGGTTCAAACCCTCAGAAGATGCACATGCCTTGTTGGCTTAGCTTACACAAATGAAGAAGGATCCTCATGAGCCTATGCAAGACTTCATTGCTAAATTTGATAAGCTGAGGAACAGGATTCCTATAATTGCTCAATCAACATCAAAAAATCTTAAGTGCTTCTTCATCAATTCTCAACTTCTCGAAGTGAGTTTTTTATTGAGGTGGGTTGGCCATATAGATATTTCTACAACTCAAATTTTGGCTACCGAGGTCAAAGATGATCTTATCCTTGCAAGTAAGATAAGAAGAGATCCTAACAGAAATAAATTTTCTTCACTTGCTGAAAATTCTTCTACACGCACCACTAATCCTATGGTGTAAAAGTTAGCAAATGATTTGTTAGCTCTGAAAAGGCAAATGGCCCAAGGAATGTCTGCTCTTCATTATTATGGGGATATACCAAGGAAGACATTCCCTAACCATTCATATCAAAGCAATGCTGCCAGGAATCAAGGATAACCCAATCGTCTTCCTCCCACACAGGGGAAGCTTGCCATTAAAGCAGCACCAGCTAACTCAGTAGTTGGTTATCATGAAGCTGAACATGATTTCTCTTTCTAACCTAAGTTGGACCAAGAAGATGACACTAATCTCTTTGCAAAAGGAGAAGAAGAATTAGCTGGCAACTCCAACATTGGTTTTTTGAATTACCAAGATGAAGCTAGAAGAAAGGGAGAAGTGTTTGATGGATCATACACTATTTTTACTAGGTCCCAGAACCAATCAACTCAACAAGAAGATAACAAAAAAGTAGGAGAAGAACCTGAACTAGTAATTCCAATTTTTAAATGGGGGACTTCATTGCCTTTCCAATCAAAGGACCCAGTGATCAATAAGAAAGTAAGTCCCTCAAACAACCTTGTACCTTCTACTTCCATTTCTCAGACTAGTCCCACACCCAATAAAACTTAGAATGATGGACTTCCTTCCTCTATTTCTAGTTCATTTTAGTTATT
This sequence comes from Torreya grandis, assembly GCA_037957365.1. Lineage (NCBI taxonomy): Eukaryota > Viridiplantae > Streptophyta > Pinopsida > Cupressales > Taxaceae > Torreya > Torreya grandis. The sequence continues at coordinate 1,595,639 of JARHVA010002262.1, forward strand.
TGACATAATTGATCATACTAGGAAGACCAAGATCTAAATGTCTGAGTTTGAATACTTACAAGTCAACCCTGAGCAATTGGATAGGTTGACTGAATGCATCAAAAGTAAAACCATCCCTATAGGACAATATTTTTCAAAAGTGACTCATGATCCCCCAAAGAATAAAGCCACCCAGAATAATATTGTCATTACTCCTCCTATTACCCCTGGGAAAATAGAACCTTTCTATGTTTCCTTTTTAATTAATGGTCATAAGTTGAGCAACTGTATAATAGACTCTGGAGCCTCTGACAATGTTATGCCCACCAAGGTAGCAGACTCTCTTGGTCTTACCTTAACTAAAATGTTTGGGAGATGTTTCTCCATGGAAAATAAGCAAGCGCTACTTTTAGGTCAAATCAAAGATGCCCAATTTGCATTTGTGGCTTTTCCAGCTAAGTTAAGATGATAGTCTTAGTGGCTAATGTTCTAGCTTCGTATGGCATTCTGCTCGAACGTAATTTTTGTAAGGATGAGGTAGAGAGTTGAATATGGACCTATCTGAAGAAAGGATACCTATTAAGGGTATCATGCAAAAGTTGCTTCTTAAGAAGGATTAAAAATATATTATCACCCAAACATCAGACCCTAAAGCTCAAATTTTGTTTGAATCCTTAAGAATTGGTAATTACTTTCTGTCCACTAAAGATGTTTCTATTTCATCAGACGAAAGTTCATTGGGTGAAAATTCAAAGAATTTAGATAGAAAATAAAAAGAATTGGTTGAGCAAAGTTCAGGTGAAAAAGGATCTTCCCTCCCTAGCGAAGAGAAATATTTAAGAAGATCAAATTCTAATGATGTCTGAATTCTAGAATTTGATGGCAGTTGCTCTTCTACCGATTTTGGAAATAGAATTTTTTTGATATCTCCACAAGGAGATATTTTCACTTTTTTATATAAGTTGTAGTTCACCAACACCAACAACACCGCTGAGTATGAATCTTTATTGCTCAGATTGTGAGCTGCTCATGCCAAAGGTGCTAAAGTTCTTCATGCTTAGGGAGATGTTGAATTGGTGGTCTACTAGGTAAGAAATATGTATCAAACCAAAAATGAAAGATTGTGACATTATCACAATTTTATATGGGATTGTATTGAAAGTTTTGATGCTTTCAATATTTTTGTGGTGCCTAGAGAGTTTAATGATCATGCAGATTCATTGGCTATCTCTGCAACCCTCATGGTTCCTCACAAAGATTTCAAAGGGAACAAGTACACTATTGAGCTAGTCTTTTGACCAAGTGTACCTGATAATGCCAACCATTGACAAGCATTTAATGGGGACCATCAAATCATGTGCTTGATTGGACTAGAAGAGAAATGAACCATGGTAGTGGACCATGTTGCTAGACATCAAAATTAGGTAAAGAAACTCTTCGACAAGAGAGCAAGGATTCATGGTTTTCAGATTGGAGATCAAGTCTTGTTGTGGGGCAAGAGGAGAGAACCAAGAGGAATGCATAGAAAATTTAATTCTTAGTGTAGAGGTTCATTTGCCAATCATTGATTCTAAGGTAAAAATAGTTTTTTGCTAATATATCAAGATGAAACACCATTTTCACTACCTCACAGTGGGTAGCATCTGAAGTACTTCAATCCTTGAAGTATCAGATAAGTCCAGTTATACATTTGTATAGTCTTTGTTTGTTTTGTTTTGTGTTGTTCATTTCATTTTTTTGGCATCTTTCTCTTCTTGGTGGCATGACTCCGTGGCCCAATGGCATGGAAAAAAGGCACTTGGATTCTGGTTTCTACTCCCTTCGATTGTTTCAGAGTACAACTGATGGAAGTTCTCCAACTGGAGCCTATTATTGTCCCCAAAATTGGCCACTCATTTTTGTAGTCAACATGTTGACCATTTTGGTCCTACAGGCCAAAAAATGGTTTCGTTCCTTCTCAAAAATGTTCTAAGCAGTCAAGTTATCCAATTACCCAAGTCTTTTTGGCAAAAGGAAATCTCTCATTTTCAAAGGGTTTTTCAATCGAGAAAATGAATAAGGAACAATTCAAAAGACTTGAAGGCATTTCCTAAAGAATTGATAAAGATGGTTCAATGCTAAGGTTCAATTATATATGGTTCAACGCTGGGGTTCAATGATTTGAAATGAATGCCACCAAACCATTGAATCGTTGAACCATTTAACTCCGCTTCAAAATAGTCTAAAGGTTCAAAATGGTTCAAATGTTCAAAATGGTTCAAGCGAAAGGTTCTAGCGAAAGGTTCAAACAGTTGGTTCAATGATACATTGAATTGAATCCATAAGAAGACTAAGTGAACATGACTCTTTACAAAACATAAAATAGTGAGTTGATGAACCATTGAATCAGTGAACTCTAAAAAGATAATTCAAGGTTCAAAATTGTTCAAGCGACTATTGACGCCCCCACAGACATCAAATTTAGGATAATGGAATAACTGTTGATTTTCAAATAATGCAGACCTGAGGATAAACTCAGTGATCCACTGAGAAAGGAGTCGAAGAAGCTAGCAAAAGGTGAGAAGATAGCCCCAAGAGCTTGGATCACCAAGAAGAGACAAAATATAGCAAGGAAAGAGGGAATCAAATAGAGAATCTAGAAGCATTGGTGGAAGAGTTATTCTAGTGGGTGGAATAGTCCACTAGGTGGATATCAGAGAGTGCAAACACTCAATGGAATGGCCTATTTTTCTTCATTTGAGTAAAGACGAGTGGACAGTCATGTAAGTATCAGAAAGAGGAGCGGCCTTGCCTTTCAGAGGATCGGGAAACCAATGCTTTGGAAAAGACATTTGATATGAGTTAAATGCTAAAGTTAGGACTGGTAACTTGCTCCAGCATGGCCCTTACACAAAACTTCCTCTTTCCAATGCATTCAATACAGCATGGGCCATTTTGTGAAAATATGTGCCAAAGTCTTTCTTTAGATGCTATGTATTGTAATCTCTCATTTTGAATGAGGGAGATCTCTCAGTTATTAGAATCAAAACTCTACCCAAATTGAAAGGCATTTTTGAGACTTTGAGCTTATATTGTTAATCATATTTTATCAGGTGAATGAGAAAGCAAGTGACCTTTCAAACTTTGTGTTGAAATAACTTGTGTTATGTAGGAAATTGTTCTTATGTCTTTTTCCTAAATACAGTCTTATCCATTTGATCAAATAAGTAGAGCAAGTGAAAATAATCTGGAAGATGTCCTGAAACCGATTGTGGAGACTTTGTGCTACCATAATTTTCTTTAGCTTATGTGTTTTGCATTTTAGCACAAAGGATATTGGAAAGGCTTTGAACTACTTTTATCCTTTGTGATCATATACTCTATTGTAGTTTGCAATGGATATTTTGGGCTACACTTCATTCTACTGTGATATTAATCCTAAATCAGTAAGAGAAGTAATAAAAGATTGTGCTTTTGTGGGTTTCTTGTGGATTCAGTTACTACCCAAGAAGTTTTCATGTTGTTTTATGGACATCATTTTTAAAAAAAGAGAAATGGATTCAGTTATTACACAGGAGTTTTCCTTTACTTTGTGAACATCATTTCTAAAAAAGAAAAATGGATGGTGTGATTCTACCCCCCAGTTAGTATTTAGTATAGGTCTAGTTTATAATAGTTTATAGGGAGCCTCCCCTTGCTGAGATGAGAGATTTATCTCATCATGATGTGATTGATATAACAATTTTGTCTTCAGTTAGTTGATGACAAAATATTCACCCAACAATAGTCACATGTGCAAAAATATTTTCACTACTATATAGTTATTCAAGATATAACCAGCTATTTATGTGAAAGTATGATCAACTTAAAATAGAATTCATCATTAAGTGGGGCACCTTTCCATATCAAAGGATGTCATTTAGTATGAAAAACATAGGAGCTACCTTTTAGATGGCCATGGATATGGAATTCAAGGGACTCATCAACAACAAATCTTGGTTTACCTTGATGATATAACTATTTTTTCAAAGCACACATTAGATCATTTAGGTCACTTAGAGCAAATATTTAAAAAATGTTGAGAGTTTGGAATCTCTTTGAACAAAATTAAGTCTGTATTCGCCATGCATGAAGGTAAAATACTGGGACATATCATCTCCAAAAAGGGACTTACAATTGATCATGAATGAGTCGAAGCCACTTTATCACTCCCTCTCCTAGGTCAAAATAAGGGTCTCCAAAGTTTCTTGGGAAAAATAAACTTCATCAAAAGGTTTGTGTTGAGTTTCACAACTTTGTTCAAGCCCCTCGTAGCAATGCTCAAGAAAAGCATTGAATTTAGTTGGACCTAGGAAGGTTGATTTATTTTTGAGGCCATCAAACATGCCATCATAGAGGCTCCTACTTTGATAAAACTAGCTTACATTAGGTATTTTATCCTTTATGCATTTGGCATAGCTAAAGGCATCTCAACCATTATAGCACTATGAAACAAGTATCAACTGGAGTAGTTTATTACTTTCTTTATTTAGACACACAAGGATTATGAGCTATGATAGAAATTTGTAGAGAAGCATAACCTTGTAGTAATAAGGGTGATCAATAAGTTTAGGCATATATTATTTCCAAAGACAAGATCCAACTCAAAAAGAACATCGATGAGAGGAGAGCTAGTTGGGTCAAAAAGGTGATGGAGTACGACATAGACGTCCAAATCACCAAGATGGTGTAAGGTAAAATAATCTATGAGAAGCTAATAAAGGATGTGAAGATAAAATATGTAGTAATATTTTTTTATGCTAAGACCAACCAATAGGCCAAGATGTTGTGGTGGATTGGACTCAAACATGAAGATCTTCCTTTAAATCGATGTGTATCCACATAGATTGAATAAATTCTAACATAGATGTTTTAGGTTATAAGACATTCCTTATGTGATTATTTGTGGTGAAATTTTTAGAAGAGACATGAATGGAGTTATCTTGTGATGCATAAAATCAAATTAGGTGAACAATATCCTTGAAGAGTTCCATAATGGGCCATTACTCACCTAAAACACTACCATAAAAATCATGCAAGTTTGATATTATTGGATAAATCTATTTAAGGATGCACATACATAGGTAAAAAGCTGCAAAAAGTGCACCTTATTTTTACGCCTAATACAAGCTAATTAACCCTTTACATAGTGGGGCCTGAAATTCATTGGCATGATCAATCCTCCATCAAACATAGGTCATAAATAGATCCTCACAACAACTGACTACTTAATGATGTAGATGGAGGCAATAGTGCTTAAATAGGATAATGAGGTTTCCATCCTAGACTTCTATGATAGCATTGCCATAAGATTTGGTGTTCTAACTGTAATTATCTTAGATAATGCATTGGCTTTCCTTAGAGCTAAGATTAGTGATTCAATAATCAGATATAACATCCACCTGAGCACCTCCTCAAACTATTATCCTCAATGTAATGGTTTAGTTAAACCAACAAAAAAGAACTTGATTTGCATCATTAAGTGAACCATGGAATATTTCCATCAATCATGGCACACCAAGATCAGGACAACCCTCTACGTAGATCAAATAATGTCAAATAGGGTTTTGGGGAATTCACCCTTCATGTTAGTCTATGGAAAGGAAGTAAGGTTTCCCACATATCTTAAGTTTGCTTCACTGAAGTTATCCCATAAATTATAATTACTTGAGAGTGATCCAATAATAATAACGTTATCCAATTTAATAAAGATCAAAGAACTCAGGGTGCAAGCGATGCACACTATGGATCTTTAGTAAGTGCAAACCAAGAGAACATTCAACATAAGGGATAATGATAAAATCTTTAATGAAGGAGACTTGGTACTTGAATGAGACACAAATAGAATAAAGGTAGGGAAGCATAAAATGTTTGATGTTGTATGGAATGACCCATATACCATAGCTAGTTGCAAACAAGCCAATGCATACCAGTTTGTAAGTTCAAACAAAGAATTATTACTTATCCCCATTAATAAAATTCATCTCTAACATTATTTTTGATGATTATGAGCACCCTTATAAATAGTAAGTTAGATGTCTAATTTCCCTAAGTTTCACATAAACATGCTATTTTTTAGAGTAATTTCATTTCCTCTAAGCACTTGTGCACAATTATGTTAACTTATATTTGTCCTTCCTCTAAGCATAATTCAGTGTAATTATTTTCTTTATTTGTCCTTGTGAAAGGTATCATAGTTCCTTCTAGGGTCTAGTGGGATTCTCATGCCTAATAAAAGTCAGGATAAACAAGATCACACGATTTTAGATGACTCCTTGCCCAATGGATTACCCCAAGAATAATAGATTCCCACTTAGAAGGCAAGTGGCTTGTAAAGGTTCACCCCCCAATAAGCACTAAAACCATAAGGATCACACAAGAGGTTGTGCACTTGCATAGTGTTGAGTTCCCTAAAATCAAGCCTATAATAGATGCTTCCCATTTGCACCTATACTCAATAGTCAACATAAGTTCGCACATCAACTAAGTATTGATTTGCACATATGAAGAATTCCCAATGCATGCCCTATGAAAAGATCCTTCATTACACAAAAATGACATGCAGGTCTCCCAGACTTCAAGAAATGAAAGACAGAAGTGCTTATAAATAAGTTCTAAATCATGAAGAACACATTCAAGATTTTCAACTTTCTTGCACACTCTTATTTAAGGGCTTCCCTATTATTGAATGGTGAATTTCTATGATGAATCATTAGGTTTCACATCAACAACCTTGTGAAACCTAGTATGTGATCTAAGATGCACACAATCTCCTTCATAGATTGATATACATTCTAGATAGAAGGCACATACTATGAGGACCATCATAAGAGACTAAGTATAAGAGGATTTAGGGCCTTGTGCATTTCTATAGGAGATTACCCTTAGTGCCCTTCACAAGCTCATAGATTCACAACACATCCAAGTCTCTACATAACCTTTGGTGCGCACCCTTTGTGTAGGATATATATAATTGATCGTGCACATAAGATGACATGGAAGAACCCAAAGATACGCCTACATAGTTCCATGTTATTGGGTTAGTCTAGGTGGATTGGTAAGTAGAAACCATGAATAAGGGTGATAATTAATCTTGATTAGACATCGAGGGAGTCAAGTCCAAATAGAATTGAATGCAAGAAAAGATGTTAGAGCATCAAATAATGCATACACATCCCCTCCAAAGTTAGAAGCATATCTCCATCCTTAATAAATATGTAGGCCACCTAAAGATCCAAGAATGGCCTTCTAGCTACTTCCATGATCAGATTTCTAGATTAAATTGAATGAACATGTCCTGTAGCAGTTATTGTAATGAATTTTAGTGCTCATAATTGATCTTATTTGGGATGTAGATACCATTTCTAATTAAAGTTCCTATCTACCACTTCCAATGTCAAATTGATTATGTAGAGCCTTTCCTAGTGCTATATAAACTCTCATTTTTATTATAAAATGGTCAACATTTCTAGATATCATAATGCTACCAAAATTTGCCCTCTAAGATCCTTCTCATAGTATAATAAAGCTTTGCCCATTGAATTTTATAATATTGACTTAGATCTTTAGATTAATAATAACTAATTTACTTTTATTTGTGCTATGTATTCTATGTGCATTCATTGTTGTTGATCCTTGTCTGTGGAAATTTTTTCCTCTAATTGCCATCCTCCCTTCGTATCTTTGCACATAACCATAAGTCTCTGTAAGTCACATGATATGTCTACATAGTGTGTCTATGTAGGTATTATTTGTGGATAATTTTTCACCCCTTATAATGTTGAATTGTATTCCATTACCTTCCATGCAAAACACTTACATAGTGCACCCAGTTTGAATATTTTATATTTGGTCTATTAGTTTTATTATGTTGTTACGCAGGTGAGGTGTTCACTCTATTCTTGGTTCATCACCTTTTACATTCTAGAAACCCTCTTAACTTTTTTCTCCATTTCCCTTTGTCAATTTTAAGTTTAGCTTTATTAGTAGATTTCATTCTTCTCTTTGTAAGTCTACATGATGGTTATAAATTAGGTGGATTTATAATAAAAGGAAATTAGTATGCTCCAAAGGTTCATCCCAAGGAGTAAAAGCATACCACACCTTGGGGAATGATCCCATTATTATTATGACACACCAAATCTCTCTCTAACACATAATTCCAAGGTGTTAGGCATGTAAATTATTGGATCCTAAATTTTGACTAAGTGTTTTGGATTTTTGGTGCAAAACTAACATGATACGAGAAGAACATGACACACAAATACCATGGTATATAACTAACATGGCACAAAAATAACATGGCATGCAATCAGTGAAGTGCAAGATGATAAGGGAACATAAGTTATTATCATGAGAAGACCCAGTTAAAGATGAAATATAACTATGAAGAACTCAAGAGCATAGGACTCAGAACAATAATGAAAGACTTAGGGAGTGCATGGGAAGTGGGATATGGTTGAGGAGTGATTATCAAGGACCATCTAGACTTTTATCATCATGAGTTTCACATTGTATCATGAAAAGGAAGTCATTTGGCAACAAGGATCTAGCATCGAAAAAAAATATAAGGGGTGCAAGGGCTTGGATCCTTAAGAGAGTATAATGGAAAGACTACTATGATTCTCATCTATTAAGAGATCATTGGCAAATTTCCCATTTTTCATTATTATTTAACTACTTGGTCAAGGTAAAACAAGTATAAATACCCCTGTATGGAATCATGTAAGGTGAATGATAATGGATAATGTATTATGACTAGATAATATAGTTGTAGATATTACCATCAATTTAGGTGTTGTGTGTTTTTGATAAATTAATATTTGAGAATGAATAGAGGGTTCAATTGAATAATTTGTTGATTATATTTCATAAATGAGATTTATAAAACATATACTATACACGTTCGCATAGAAAACCATTGGAACTTAATATAATTTGTCTTTATGTTCTTGGTTGTTGTGACTAATGAGTGAAGGTATAAAATAGTGTATTTATTTTTCTATGTAATTTATAATTAGATATATGAATAAATTCAAGTATATGACTAGTGTGTTATTGAGAAACACAACCTACAAGAACTGGTCTCTTGATGTGTGCTTTAGGTCAGTGCACAATACCTTAGTCTTGCATGAAAGGCCAACATCCAAGATTTTTGGGGCTACACTTTAGATCCTAAATAAAACATGATTAAGAGAATAAAAACCCAACATTTTGGTTCCATTGACAGGACCCATAGCATTTTATACATAGTAATGGAATATGCTTGAACGTATATCCCTTGAAGGTATTGAACAATGGATTACTGAGTTTGAGGATCATTTTACTATTCCTTATCTTAAACAAAGAATTTATGCATGTGAATGGGTGGAACAACATATATACAACACATTATATGAAACATTTTTTATCAAATTACCTATTCATTTGCATGCTTGGCTCTCTACTTATGCTCAAGGTCAATCACAAAATTTTGGGAGGAGACAAACTTGGATGTTAGAGCATCAAAAGGTTTTTGCACAACTAGGAATATTGTGGACATGGGTTGTTAATATTTGGTGGAGAGGAGTGTTGAATAGATACATTATGGAGTATGTAGTAACCACTTAATCTTGTCCTAAAGAAGCCAAGTTCTAGTTTCTCAGAGAACCATGTGGTCGATATATTAGACATTTCCCACTAGAAATCAAGAAGTTTATTTATTGTGGACTCGAAACTCTACCAATGGAGGGATAAACCCATCCTTTCATGAGCCACATAGTTGGAATGGGAATATAAAGGTGTTGGTGAAGAATTTTAGGTTTGGGATAGTAGTCATTCAACTTGCATTGTGAAAGCAAAAATATGATGAAGCTTAATAAAGGATCATAGGTGGAAGTAACATAGGAAGGGAATAGGGGAACTCAAGAAATGATATTATGATTCATAGGGAAGCAAGAAGGCACAAGGAAGAATCCATCACTTTCGAATCATTCCCCATGCTAATTTTATCATATAAAAGAAAAACTAGCCAAACATAAAAGACTGAAGAACCCAATTTGAACCAACCAAGTTCCCCAACCATAGTGTGTGCTCATGCTTTTAAATCATATGAATTATTTATACGTAATTGGGATATAGATAGTATAGAATCAAAAATTGATCCTATAAGGGAAATTGTATCTAATCCAATTTTAACTCATACTAAATCAACACTTTCTTTTCCTCTTCAAGGGAATTTTATGGCCCAACTTCGTATACCTGGTGGACTTGGCATTCATAGGGGACAAAGTACATTCCCAAATATTATTAATCAACCAACTACCATGCCCCACATCATGGGTGTTGTTGTTGGAGGCATTAGAGGTGGCACAAGAGGAAGTGGTGGACTTCCCCCTCAAGGAATAAAATCTGGGGGTTTTCAATAGCCACCAATGCTAGCACCTCAATTACCAACATTATATTATGAAATGATGCTTCATTTGCCTAAATATCAGGGCATGGAAAATGTTGCAAAACATGTTCATAAGTGTGAACTCATTTGGAGGGAACAAGGCATAAATTATTCTAAGAGAAAGGCCACATAATTCATGACCACACTTTTGGAAAGAGCACATAAGTGGTATAGGAATTTTAACCCTTAACAAGCAGTAATTTACTATGATTAGCTCAAGATAGAATTTATTTAGGAATTTGATATTCCCAAATTTGAGCAACAAAGTACTTCCATGCTAAAAGATATAAAACAAGAGCTCATTGAGAGTGTATGTGAGTATGATACATGGTTTAAAACAATTTTATCCAAACTTTACTTTGAAATTAATGCTGCTCAGTATGCCCAATGGTTTGTGGGAGGTTTGTTGCTTCCCTTTAGATGAATGCTATCTCAAAGGACCTTTAATAACTTGCATGAAGCTCTTGAAGTTTCCCTCCATGTGGAAGCTATAGGAAGCATTGACATTGGAATCAATCCTTTTATAGAAGTTCAAATATATTCAATGGCATCATAGTTAGATAAGTTGACTGGAAACAATGTGTATGATAATTGTAATAGTCTTTGGTATACTGATTACAAGTTTGAAGATCATAATAGAAGCAACTGCCCATGTAAAAACATCCATGTTGTATTGAGGCATTCATGTGAAATTTTCCATGAAGATCACAATGTATGCTCATGTCCTCTCTGACATCGGGCTACACATTCTAAAGTGTCTAGATACAAAAAAATATGCAATGCCTACACTTATGAATCAAATGGTTATTGACTACTTAGTGATATACTTGAGGCAAGTGTGTGTGATACCCGCCAAACCTCTATTTCCAATAATAAATATAATGGTGGATATCATGGATGAGGACAAGGATGGGGATGAGGAGGTGTCTATTTCCCACCAAGAACATGTTATAAGTGTGGATCTCCAGATCACTATTACCGAGATTGTCCAGTCTATCCAACATGTGCTTTTTGTAAAAAGAGCATCGGTTGGAATAATGTCCTAACCTATACATGACCATCACTAAGGAAATAAATGAAAAAATTAAAAGTAAGATTTACATTGAGAAACCTCATTGGTAGCCATGTTCTAGCACCCCAACAACTCAACAGGTTAATATCACCACACGTAGTGGTGGACAATCTTAGTCTACATATATTCCTCCTATTAAGAAGATACATCATGAAGAGCCTCGTGCAAATAAGTATCCTTATTCCCAACAACAAAAACATGTACTCCAGGATACTATGACATTGGCATGGTAACTACAAGGAGAAATTTAGTTTCTTAAAGACCAAGAAGTAGCACAATGTGCTGATCTACAAAAGGCCATAGAACCTCAAAACATGGTGTTAGATGATTTCTAAGAACTTTATAGGTGTATGTTGGACAAGAACATTATGCCATAATTGAGTAATTGAATTAAAAATTAGGTACAAATACCAACTGATGCTCAATCTCAATTGATTTAACCAACTAAAGATCATTGATTAAATCATGCACAATGACAAGATACTCTTGTTCCTCTTGTTGTTCCCAAAATCTGTCACTTGCTTTTGTGGACAACATACCAAATATTTTGGTCCTACAGACCAAAAATCTCTCTTTTCTTTCTCAAAAATGTTTTGACCAGTTAAGTTTTTCATATATTCAAACCTTTTTCAGCTAAATAAGTCAAAGGTTCAATAGGCAGGCTTTCTTAAAAGGAAGCTCAAAACACTTAAGGCTTTTCCTTAGTGTTTTGAGGATGGTTCAACGCCCAGGTTCAATCAAAAGACTTAACAATGGGCTTCAAACAATTAGAATGAACCATTGAACCAAAAACAGTTCAAAGGTTTAATGAGTTCAAAGGTTCAACGACTTCGGTGGACTTAAAGAAAATAAGGAATCAAAGAGCAAAGATTGAACTATTGAATTGTTGAACCTTGAACCAAAAAGAGTTCAAAAGTTCAACGAGTTCAAAGGTTCAAAAGACTTAGATGGACTTAAAAAATCCAAAGAGTTTGAAGCTTCGAAGAAATCAAAGAAATAAGATTGAATCGTTGAACCTTGAACCAAAATGGTTCAAAAGGTTCAAGGTTCAATGAGTTCAATAAGTTCGATAGACTTAGAGAATAAAAGGATTCAAAGAAAGAGAATGAACCATTGAACCTAGAACCAAAATGATTCAAAGGTTCAAAGGGTTCAAAGAGTTCAAAGTTTGAATGGAAGCTTCGAGCGAGTGGATGAAGTAAAAGATTCCAGAAAGAAGTTCAAAGAAATGGTTCAATCGAAGAAGAAAAAAGAAAGCAAATGCAGCCCTTCACAAAAAGATTGAACCAATGAACCACTGCACCTTTGAACCAAAAGAGTTCAAGGTTAAAGGTTCAAAGAGGTTTAAGGCGACCAATGACATACCCATGGATGTCAAATTTAGGGTAATGGAATAACCGTTGGTTTTCAAAAGACCTGAGAACAAGCTCAGCGACCAGCCCAGAAAGGAGCCAAAAGACCAGCAGAAAGCAAGAAGGTATCCCCGAGAGCTCAAATCACCAAGGAAAGAAAAAATGTGGCAAGGAAGGGGGAAATGACTACATGAAATTTAGAAATATCTATAGGAGAGTTATTTCTAGTAGGTGGAATAGTCCACTAGGTAAATATCAGAGAACACAAACATTCAAGGACACGACCTATTTTTCTACATTAAGTAAAGGTGAATGGATAGCCGTGTAAGCATCATTAAGAAGAACAGACAACCCATGTTGAAGAAGGGACATTTGAGATAATTCATAACACCAAAGTCAAAGCCAATGCCATGTTCCAACATGGCCCTTTGATAGATATTTAAGGCATTCAATTCAGCATGGGGCATTTTAATGAAAACAAGCGCCCAAGTCTTTCTTGTAATGTTATATATTGTAATCTCTCATTTTGTATAAGGGAGATCTCTCGACTATCAGAAGTGAAGATCTACCCAATTGAAAGGCAATCCTAAGACTTTGAGCTCAGATTGTTAATCATATTTTTTTAAATAAATGAGAAAGCAAGTGGCCTTTCAAACTTTGTGTTGGGATAAGCTTGTGTCATCTAGGAAATTTTTATTATGTCTATTTCCTAAATACAGTCTTGTTCATTTAATCAAACAAGCAGAACAAGTGGAAGTAAGCTGGAAGATGTCCTGAAGCTGACTATAAGAGACTTTGTGCTACCATAATTATCTTCAGTCTGTGTTTTATGTAAAGGATACTAGAGAGACTTTGAGATCTCTTTATCCTTCATTATCTTTTACTCTTTTGTAGTTTTAAGCATAAACTTTGAGATATGTTTAATCCTATTGTGTTACTTTGTCCTAATTAGTAGGAATGAAAATGAAAGACTTTGTGCTTTCATTGGTTTTTTGTGGTTTCTGTTACTACCCAAAAAGATTCCTGTTGTTTGCCGAATATCATTTTTGAAAGAAGAGAAATGCCTTCAGTAATTACACCAAAATTCTCCTATATTCTGTGAACATCATCTCTGAAAAAAGAGAGATGGATGGTATGATTTCACCCTATGTGTATTTTTAGCATATATATAGTATACTATAGTTTATAGGGAACCTCCCCTTGATGAAAGGAGAGATTTGTCTCAATCTAGCTATGGCCACCACATCCATTTTGTTGTATAAATCTCCTTATGATGTGGTTGATGCACCTATTTTTCTGTTAGTTAGCTGGTGACAAAATATTCACCCAACAATTTTTGGTGACTCTGCTGGGGAACAATGACCATTTCCAATCCTTTTCTAGTCTATTCAAATTGAAGCATTTTATATCGCTGGGGAATGATGTGAAGTAGGAAAGAACACTACCAACTTCACACCAATAGTTTTTGGTGACTCCACTGGGGAATGATGACCATTTCTAGTCTGTTTTTAATCTATTCAAATTGAAGCATTTCATATCACTAGGGAACGACGTGAAGTAGGAATGAACACTACCATCTTCACGCCAACAGTTTTTGGCTAACTTTGCTAGGGAACGATGACCATTTCCAATCCTTTTCTAGTCTATTCAAATTGAATCATTTCATATCACTGGGGAACAACATGAAGTAAGAAATAACATTGCCAACTTCACACCAATAGTTTTTGATTGACTCTACTGGGGATGAATGAGTAATTTTGATCTTTTTCCAGTAGCTCCATGCCAACAATTTTTGGTGACACTACTGGGGAATACCGAGGAATTTGAAGCCTCAAGATTCAAATTGAAGTAGTTCTAGTTCTTTTCCATATCCATTTTAGCACTCTAGTAGATCCACCATACACATGAAGCCAGAGAGCTCAAGGTATTTTTGACCCTGTATTTGAGCTTGTGTGGCAAAGTAATTTTGAACTTTCCCCTCCACAAACTCACCTTCAATGAACTAGGAGTTTTCCTCCTACAAACATCAGGTCCCCAATACCAAGCAAAGTTGATTTTTCCTCTACTAGTAGAGCTTTGTCCATACATATTTCATAGAGATTTGTTATCCCTCCTTTCAACAGCCATATCATGACAGTCCAAGGCCCTTGGGGTAATACTTTTAATCCCCTAAATCTGACCCCACTTCTACATGAGCTACCTCGTAGCTCAAGAAAAAATTTTGCCAAGTTCTATGGTGATGGGAAGGTTCATCTTGATGAACATATAACATCCTTTTGCATATCTTGTGTTGTAATAGGCATTGAATATGAAGACATTGTAGTCAGACTATTTGTGGAGACATTACAAAGAGCTACTGCAAACTAGTTTTATCATCTGCAATCACAAACAGTGACTGACTGGAACACTCTCAAAGCCAAATTTGAGGCCACGTTCAAACCTGTAGAAGATGCACGTGCCCTGCTAGCTCAGCTTACACAAATGAAGAAGGAGCCTCATGAACCCATGAGAGATTTCATTATCAAATTTGACAAGCTGAGGAACAAGATTCCTACAATTACTCAGCTGAGGCCTGAGAATCTCAAATGCTTCTTCATTAGTTCTCAGCTTCCTAAAGTAAGTTCCCTATTGAGATGAGCTAGCCAAATAGATCTTGCTTGAGCTCAAATTTTGGTGACTAAGATTGAAGATGACCTTATCTTGGCAAAAAAGATAAGAAGAGATCCTAATAGAGGTAAATCTTCTTCATCTTCTAAATATTTTTCTACATGCACCACTGATCCTATGGTGTAAAAGTTAGAAAATGAATTGCTAGCTCTAAAAAAGCAAATGGCATAAGGGATGTTTGCTCCTCCTTATCGAGATATACCAAGGAGGATGTTTCCTAACTAGTCATATCAAGGCATTACTGCCAGAAATCAAGGGTAACCAAATCGCCTTCCACCCCCACCAGGGAAGCTTACCATTAAAGCAGCACCAGCTAACTTAGTAGTTGGTTACCTTGAAATTGAATCTAATTTTTATTTCCAACCTAAGTTAAACTAAGAAGATGACGTTGAACTCTTTGCAAAAGGCCAAGAAGAATTAGCTGGCAACTCCAATATTGGTTTCTTGAATTACCAGGATGAACCCAAAAGTAAAGGTGAAAGATTTGATGGATCATACGTTGTATTTACTAGGTCCTAAAACCAGTCAGCTCAACAAGCAAATAAAGAAAAAATAGGGGAATAATCTCGACCAAGAATTTCAATTGCTAAATGAGGAACTTCACTGCCTTTCCAATCAAAGGACCTGGTGATCACTAAAAAAGTAAGTACCTCAAATATTTCCTCACCTTCTACATCAAATTCACAGACCAGTCCTACACCCAGCAAAATCCAAATTGATAGACTGCCTTCCTTTATTTATAATTCATTTCAGTCATTTGATATAATTGACCATGTTAAGAAGACCAAAATTCAAATGCTTGAGATTGAATTCTTGCAATCCAACCCTGAGCAGTTGGATAAGTTCGTTCAATGTGTCAAAAATAAAAATGTCCCTACAAGATAAGAAATTTTGAAGGTAACCCCTATTCCCCCAAAGAACACACCTACCTAAAATAATCTTGTGATTACTCTTCCATCTGCCCCTAGAAAGACATAACCTTTTTATGTCTCCCTGTTGATAAATGGTCATCAGCTGAATAATTGCATAATTGATTCTGATGCATCTGAGAATGTCATGCCTACCAAGGTGGCAGACTCTCTTGGTCTCACACTGACTAAGACCTTTGAGAGATGTTTCTCCATGGAAAATAAATAAGTACCTCTGTTGGGACAAATCAAAGATGCTCAATTTGCATTTGCGGCCTTCCCAAGTAAGAGAATCAAAATGAAAGTCTTGGTGGCCGATGTCCCAGCCTCCTATGACATTCTTCTTGGGCAATATTTTTGCAAGGACATTGGTGGAGAATTAAGCATGCACCTGTCTGAGGTAAGGATCCCTATCAAGGGCATCATTCAAAGGCTACTTCCTATGAAGGAGGCAAAGTACATTGTCACCCAAACATCAACCCCTGAAGCTCAAATTCTATTTGAGTCTTCAGAAATGGGTAATTACTTTTTGACTACTGAAAACATTTCTATTTTAGCAAATGAAAGCTTACTAAGTGATAATCCAAAAAATTCAGTTAAGACATCAGAAGAATTGGTAGGGCACAATACACATAAAAAATATCTTCTCTTCCTAAAGAAGAAAAATCTAAAAGAAAATCAAAGTCTGATGATATTTGGATTCTAGAATTCGATGGCAGCAATGCTTCAACTGGTTCTAGAGCTGGAGTTGTTTTAATATCTCCTCAAGGAGATATATTCCTCTATCCATACAAGTTGCAGTTTAGCAACACCAACAACACTGCTAAATATGAATCACTGCTGCTTAGATTAAAGGTTGCTCAGGATAAACGTGTTAAAATCCTTCATGCCAAAGGAGACACTAAGCTGGTGGTTTGTTAGGTGAAGAACCTGTACCAAACCAAGAATGAAAGATTATGACATTATCACAATCTAGTGTGGGATTGCATTGAAATCTTTGATGCTTTCAATATTTTTGCCATGCCCATAGAATTCAATAGTCGTGCAGATGCATTGGCCATCTCCACAACTCTCTTGGTCCCTCACCAAGATTTCAAAGAAGATAGGTACACTATCAAGTTGGTCTTTCAACCAAGTGTAGCTGATAACGCTGACCATTGGTAGGTGTTCAATGGTGGTAACCAAATCATTGCTTTTTTGGAACAAAGAGACAGCTTTGAAAAGCTTCAATTTGAAGGCAGTGAATCTCCACATGGGAATCAACTCCTGAGACAAATTTACAGCTGATGAAGAGTTCCTCTAGCTCAAAGGGAATAAAATTCCAAAAATATTAGTTTTTCTTGAAAAACTTTTTGAAAAGCATGATAGATTTATCAAAGAACAACAAATGGATTCTAAATCCTCCAAGGATTTTGATCAAATAAATTTGAGTACAGAAGACAATCTAAAAATGGTCAACATTGGGAATTGTTGCACTCCTAATGAGAAACTCAAATTCATTACACTGCTTCACCATTACATTGATGTTTTGGCATATTCATATGATGATCTGAAACCTCTCAGACCTGAATAAATCTAGCATGAAATTCCTCTCAAGATTGGGTTGTTACCTCACAAACAGAAGCAAAGGTAGTACAATCCCAAGATATCAGGTATGATTTTGTCTAAGATACAGAAAATGTTGAATGCAAGAATTATTTTCCTAATCCATCATTCCACCTGGGTTGCAAATATAGTCCCTGTAAGAAAGAAGAATGGAAAAATTTGCCTGTGTGTTGATTTCAAAAATCTGAATCAATCATCTTTAAAGGACAACTATCCCCTACCCATCATGGATCAACTACTGTAGATAGTGACTGGTGTTGAGATGTTATCAATGTTAGATGGCTTTTTAGGATATAATCAAGTGGAAGTTAGTGAAGCAGACCAGCATAAGACCACCTTCATGAAACCTTGGGGCACCTTTGCATATCGTAGAATGCCATTTGGCTTGATCAATGCTGGCGCCACATTCTAAAGAGCAATGGATCTTACTTTCAGAAATGAAATGGGTAAGTTCATTATGGTATACCTTGATGATTTGATAGTCTTTTCTAAGCATCATCCTGATCATGTGCATCATCTACAACAAGTGTTGGAGCGATGTAGGCAGAATGGTATTTTTATTAATCCTAAGAAGTCAATTTTTGGGGTTACCGAAGGGAAACTTCTCGATCACACTGTGTCCTGAGAAGGCATAAAGATCAACCCAAAAAGGGTCAAATCAATTTAAGAGCTTATTCTTTCTGCCAGTAAGACTGCAGTTCACTCTTTCTTTGGAAAGCTAAATTTTTTGTGAAGGTTCATTCCTGAATTTGTAGAGAAGACTCACCACATTATAAATATGATAAAGGGCAAAGCCACTTTTAACTAGACTGAAGAAGGTAAATCAACATTTTGAGATATCAAGGAAGCTATCGACCATGCCCCAATTGTGGTTTGTCCTGATTACACCAAAGACTTCATGATGTATAGCTATGCTTCTAAACATACACTTTCAACCATCTTGGTTCAGCAGAACAAAGAAGGTGTAAAATCTCCCATATCTTTCATGAGTTGTCCTCTCAAAGCTCATGAGCTGAAATATTCAATCATAGAGAAGCATGCCTATGCTATGGTAAAGGTAGTAAAGCACTTCCATTTTTACATCCTAAACTCACACACTATTGCTCTTGTTCCTGACACAACAGTCAAGTCCATACTAACTCAGTAGGAGTTTGTGACCAAAAGGGGCAATTGGATTGCCAAAATCTAGGAGTTTGATCTTGTTATCCAACCAACAAAGCTTGTGTGGGGAAGGGACCTCTATTAATTAATTGTTGATAACATACCAGAAGAAGTAGAGTATGAAGAAATAGGATTTGAAGATACGCCAATAGTTCTCTTTGTCACCACTATGAATGAGTGGTATTCAAATATTGCTCATTTCCTTACCTATGGTGAGTGTCCTGCTCACCTGTCTCGTAAAGAAAAGAGGAATGTTAAGTTGAAATCTTCCAATTTTGTCTTGTGGGATAACATTCTGTATAAGAGGTATCTTGATGGGGTATTCCTTCGCTACATGGATAAAGCACATCAAAACAAACTTTTGGAGTCCTTCCATAATTTGGCTTCTAAAGGACATTTTTTTGCACTTGTGACTACCCATAAGATTCTACGAGCCTGGTACTATTGGCCTACTCTATTTCAAGATTCATACGCTTGGGTGTGTAGATGTGAGTTATGTCAATAGTTTATTGGCAAACCCAAGCTGGCCATGTTACCTCTTAAGCCTGTGGTGATAGAAGAGTTATTTCAATAGTGGGGGATTGATTTCATTGGCATTGTAAATCTATCCTTGAGTGTTGGACATGATTATGTCCTCACAGCCATAGACTACTTTACCAAGTGGGTGGAAACCATTCCAGTCAAGCATGCCACTTCAGAGGTGGTATGTAATTTCCTCAAGGAAAACATCATTTCTAGGTTTGGAGTCCTAAATAAGATTGTAATAGACAATGCAGCCTATTTCTCTTCTCATGAGATTACAAAGTTTTGTTACTCTTATGGGATTATTTTCTCCCACTGTTTTGACTATTATCTGTAAGGAAATGGTCAAGTAGAATCAAAAAACAAGAACTTGGAGACCATTATCAGGAAGCTAGTAGATGACAATCAAAATACCTAGCATAAAGCATTGCTTAATGCTTTATGGGCAGATAAAATTACACCCAAGAGGGCATAGGTATGTCCCCATTCCAACTTCTATATGGTCTCAATGTAGAGATACCAATCATCATGGAATTACCAGCGTTAAAGTTAGCAAAAGAAGTGGAAGATTCAACTTTTGAAAGTTCCATCAACAAAATGATCATGTGCTTGGCTGAGCTTAATGAGCAATGAACTATGGTGGTGGACTGAATTGTTGCGCATCAAAGTCTAGTGAAGAGACTCTTCGACTAGAAAGCAAGGATCCATGATTTTCAGGTTGGAGATCAAGTCTTGTTGTAGGACAAGAGGAGAGAACCAAAATGAATGCATGGAAAATTGGATTCCCTGTGGAGAGGCCCATTTGCCATTCATCATTTAAATGGTAAAAATAGTTTCTTGCTGAGATATCAAGATAGAATGCCATTTACTCTGCTTCATAGTGGGCAACATCTAAAGCACTTCAATCCTTGAAGTATCAGATAAGTCCATTTGTATATTTGTATAGTCTTTCTTGGTTTTCTATTTTTCATTTGTTTTTGGCACCATTGGTTTTTGACACCTTTCTTTTTGAGTAAGCATGACTCCGTATCCTAATGGCATAGATGAAGGCACTAAGATTCTAGTTTCTACTCCCTTTGATTACTTTAGTTTTCAATCGATGGAAGTTCCTCAATTGGAGCCATCTATTGTTCCCAAATTCCATCACTTGCTTTTATGGACAACATACCAACTATTTTGGTCTTGCAGACCAAAACTCTTTCTTTTCTTTCTCAAAAATGTTCTGAGCAGTTAAGTTTTTCATATATTCAAACCTTTTTCAGCTAAAGAAGTCACAGGTTCAATAGGCAGTCTTTCTTCAAAGGAAGTTCAAAACACTTGAGGCTTTTCCTTAGTGTTTTGAGGATGGTTCAACGCCCAGGTTCAATCAAAAGACTTAACGGTGGGCTTCAAACAATTAGAATGAATCATTGAACCAAAAAGAGTTAAAAATTTCAATGAGTTCAAAGGTTCAACAACTTCAGTAGACTTAAAGAAAAGAAAGAATCAAAGAGTGAAGATTGAACTATTGAATCATTGAACCTTGAACCAAAAAGAGTTCAAAGGTTCAAAAGACTTAGACGGACTTAGAAAATCTAGAGAGTTTGAGGCTTTGAAGAAATCAAAGAAATAAGATTGAATTGTTGAACTGTTAAACCTTGAACCGAAATGGTTCAAAAGGTTCAAGGTTCAACGAGTTTAATAAGTTCGATAGACTTAGAGAATAAAAGGCTTCAAAGAAAGAGAATGAACCATTGAACCGTTGAACCTGGAACTGAAACAATTTAAAGGTTCAAAGGGTTCAAAGAGTTCAAAGTTTAAATGAAAGCTTTGAGCGAGTGGATGAAGCAAAAGATTCTAGAAAGAAGTTCAAAGAAATGGTTCAATCAAAGAAGAAAAAAGAAAGTGAACGCAGTCCTTCAAAAAATGATTGAACCAATGAACCACTGAACCTTTAAACCAAAAGAGTTCAAGGTTAAAGGTTCAAAGAGGTTCAAGGCGACCAGTGACGTCCTTGTAGATGTCAAATTTAGGGTAATGGAATAACTGTTGGTTTTCAAAAGACCTGAGAACAAGCTCAACAACCAACCTAGAAAAGAGCCGAAAGACCAACATAAAGTGAGAAGGTAGCCCTGAGAGCTCAAATCACCAAGGAAAGAAAAAACATGGCAAGGAAGGGGGAAATGACTATAGGAAATTTAGAAATATCTACAGGAGAGTTATTTCCAGTAGGTGGAATAGTCCACCAAGTAAACATCAGAGAACACAAGCATTCAAGGATGTGGCCTATTTTTCTACATTAAGTAAAGGTGAATGGACAGCCGTGTAAGCATCATTAAGAATACCAGACAACCCATGCTAAGGAAGGGACATTTGAGATAATTCATAATGCCAAAGTCAAAGCTAATGCCCTGTTCCAACATGGCCCTTTGATAGATATTTAAGGCATTCAATTTAGCATGGGTCATTTTCATGAAAACAAGTGCCCAAGTCTTTCTTGTAATGTTATATATTGTAATCTCTCATTTTGTATAAGGGAGATCTCTCGATTATCAGAAGCGAAGCTCTGCCCAATTGAAAGACAATCTTGAGACTTGGAGCTCAAACTGTTAATCATATTTTGTTAAATGAATGAGAAAGCAAGTGACCTTTCAAACTTTGTGTTGGGATAAGCTTGTGTCATCTAGGAAATTATTCTTATGTCTATTTCCTAAATACAATCTTGTTCATTTAATCAAACAAGAAGAATAGGTGGAAGTAAGCTGGAAGATGTCTTGAAGCTAACTGTGGGAGAATTTGTGCTACCATAATTATCTTCAGTATATGTTTTGTGTAAAGGATACTAGAGAGACTTTGAGCTCTCTTTATCCTTCATTATCCTTTACTCTGTTATAGTTTTAGGTGCAAAATTTGAGTTGTGTTTAATCTTGCTATGTTACTTTGTCCTAATCATTAGGAGGGACAATGAAAGACTATGTGCTTTCATTGGTTTCTTGTGGTTTTTGTTACTACCCAAGAAAGATTCTTGCTGTTTGTTGAATACCATTTCTAAAAGAAGAGAAATTCCTTCAGTAATTACACCAGAATTCTCCTATGTTCTATGAACATCATCTCTAAAAAAAGAGAGATGGATGGTATGATTTCACCCCTGTGTGTATTTTCAGCATATATATAGTATACTATAGTTTATAGGGAACCTCCCCTTGATGAGAGGAGAGATTTGTCTCAATCTGGTTGTGGCCACCACATCCATTTTGTTGTGTAAATATCCTTATGTTATGGTTGATGTACTTATTTTTTCGTCAGTCAGCTGGTGACAAAATATTCACCCAACACCTCTTAGCCCTCAAGAGGACAAAGAAATACTGGTGAATCCTACCATCAATGGTTGGATGATTCAGGATATATTGGTTAACACTAGCTTTGAGGTTAAAATCCTCATAAAGGATGCATGGCACAAAATGGCTAGTCCAACATTGAAACCGTCAATGCACATATTATTTATGGCTAATAAAACTCATTCTCTACCAATTAGCATCCCTTAGAATATAACAATCAATATCCTTGGAGTACCTTTCAAAGCTAATTTTGAAGTTCTCAAGTTAGCTGAGGTAGATGATTTTTCAGCTCTATTAAGGTGACTTTGATGTTATACAAAAAATTCAAACTTAAACTTCAAAAATTGCTACATTAGTTTTGAGAATACTAATCAATGCATTATTATTCTATTGGTTCAAACACATGGGGCCCCATACATATAACCTATTAATGCAAAAGAAGATATCAACCACATCTATAACATCACAACCAAAGATGGTGAGCACCATGATCCCACTCCTGATGGCATATTCTAATGGATAGACACTCCGTCCCTTTCTGATACTACAAGTAATGCTTGTAATTGTTAGGCCCAGCATGACTATGAACTCACTATAAGAGTGTGTAGTAAAATTAGTATTTATGAGAATGTTTCATGGTAGTATCATAAATGCCATATATTTATTATACTTGTTACAAGATAAATCATGAGAGGACTAGTTATAGATGCACCATTAGAAAGACTTGATGAAGCTCATCAGTTTCATGGATAGATGAAAGTCCATCACTTCATCCAGCACCTTGAAGACTTCTATAACTATGATAATGATTGTATGTGATCATTGGTTCACCTTTTTGATGGCACAACCACAAAGTGGTGGCAAACCCACAATGAGAGACTTCTCCATTAGGATTAAGTATGCTCTACTTTGAATCATTGGTTTCATCATGGTAATCAAGTCTAGGGTATACTCAGATATAGTGGAGTACAAACACCAAAACCACACATAGAAGCTTATGAATTCATGTGGAGGATTGAAGAGTCTTTCTTGCCAAAGTACCTTTGGGTACATTCTTTTTATGGAACTTGGGCTAGAGCATGGTATGTTCATGAAGAATGAAATATAGGTACCCATTTTTGGCTTCTATTGAAAGAGAATATGAACTCAATATTATCTTATTCATCTCCAAGAATGGATTTGTGCCTCACACTCCAAGCTATGCATGAATTAGTTGTTGGTGACCCTAGTTCCATTAAAGATCACATGAGAAATATACATGATGTCCAAGAAGAAGGTTTAGTTCTCTTTAATGATCCATCTAAGCAACCCATTCGTACTCTAGACCCTATCTTTAATCAGGAACATCATAAAGAGATACACTTAGGGAAACAAAAAATAGTATTTCAGGTGGATGAAGGTGAAGGGTTCGACCCACCTAACCCATTGGTAAACCATTTGGATATCCCTACAGACTATGGTGCCTAAACTTTTTGAGATACTGGTCCTGATGTAGACCACCCATATTTAAAACCTCTTCAAACTATCTAGCATAACATCAACATAGAGGAAGAACAAAAAAAAGCTATTGTAGGTAACTACGAAACTGACACAAAGGTTTTAAAAATATTCAAAGTGTTAAAAGAATACCAAGATGTCTTCCTAGGAAGATATAGTGAGATGAAAGGTGTTCATTCATTTATAGGCAAAATGCATATCAAACTGGTTGACATTGCTCGACCAGTCAAGAAAAGGATATATAGGATGAATCTAAATTTTTGTACACATATGAAGGAATAAATTTATAGTATGCTACGTGTCAGAGTTATAACCCCAATTGATGAATCTGAGTGGGTCAATCGCATGGTCATAAGTATAAAAAAATATGGATGCATTATGATTTGCATTGATTACCATATACTTAATGCATCTTACATTATTGATCCCTTCCTAATGCTCTTCATAGAAGAGATCCTATAAGGAATCATTAGATGTGAAATTTACACTTTCATAGATGGATTCTATGGGTACCATCAAGTTTAGATTGTTAAGGAGGATCGACCTACTACTACATTTATCACCAAATGGGGATCCTTCACATATACTATCATGTATTTTGGGTTGAAGAAAATACCTACTATATTTTCCATTATATCCATTGAGGCCTTTAAATACCTCATCCATAAATTCATTCAAGTTTAATTGGATGACTAAACATTCTATGGTTTGGTAAAGGACCATTATTCTAATCTATGGCTCATGCTTGAGTGTTGTCAAGTATTAAAAATATCACTGAATATAAAGAAGTATCTTTTTGATACACCTTTCGATGTTCTTCTAGGTCATATTATCTACAAGGATAGACTTTTGGTACACCCAACAAAGGTAGTTGTCATTCTTTTGCTCCCATTACCAATGTCTCAGTGTGAAGTTCATGACTTTATAGGACGTATCGAGTATTATCAATAATTCATTTGAGGATATGCAAATATTGCCACACCTTTGGAGGAACTCTTAAAACATAATGAACACTTCATCTGGACCTGCTCTTGCTAAGAAGACTTTAAGGCATTAAAAGACAAACTGGTTACTGCTTTAATTTTGTGGTTCCTTGGTTGGATAAAACTATTCCCTATCCATGTTGATGCCTCTGGAATGGTTGTTGGTACAATGCTTTCACAACTAAGAGAAGGTCACCTTGATCACCCTATCTATTTTGCTAGTAGAAAACTTACTCCAGTTTAGAGGAATTACACCACCACATAGCACAAAACACTTTCATTGGTTTATGCATTAAATAAATTTTGACAATACCTATTGGCAACTCCTTTTTTATTTTATACAGACTCTGAAGCTTTGGTAAATAAACCTATGTTGCATTGCCAAATCTGACATTAAATAGTATTGTTTCAATAATTTCAATTCTCTATCATGGTTAAACTAGGAAAAACTAATTGTGGTCCTAACCATCTTTCTTGAATTGATTTCAGAGAACTAGCATGTGCCATTAAAGATGACCTAATTGATGTAAAACTATTCCATGTTTCTTGTGTTATTGAAGAATTAGAAGATATTGCAGCTTTCTTAACTACTAGTTTAGTGGCTAATTATTTGAATCCACATGTTAAGAAACAACTTGCAATCCATGTTTCACCTTTTCATCTCATTTGAGGGGACCTCTAAAAGTTTGGCTGAGATGAAATTCTTTGATGTTGTGTCATGAAACATGAGAGTTCCAAAGTACTCCAAGAAGTTCACGAAGGCATTGTAGGCATACACTATGCGAGGGAGGTTACTGCACACAAAGTATTGTTGGTTGGAATATGATGGCCTACCATTTTTCAAGATGCCAAAATACATGTTAGGAAATGTGATATTTATCAGTGAATCAAAAAACTAAATCATCAAGATGCCATGCCATTATGTTCTATTTTATCTCAAGAACCATTTGAAAAGCGGCCATTGATTTGGTTGGCCCCATCAATCTAGCTGGATGATGTATAGGTTCTCGTTATATCATTACAATAATTGATTATCTCACATGCTAGGTTGAGGCCATGACAATAAGGGATTTTATTTATGTTACTACAACACACTTCATATGGGAACATGTCATAACCCATTTTGCCTACCCATTAAGTTTTACTAGTGATTGTGGTACACATTTCCTCAAGGAAACTATCCATGTCCTACTTGTTGAGTTCATGATTTCTCATCACAAAATAACACCGTATCATCCCTAGGATAATGGAACTATTGAGGAATTTAATAAAATCTTAGGCACAACACTTAAACATATTTTTAATATTAGTCACACTGACTAGGATGATAGAGTGTCTGCAGTACTTTGGACTTACTGAACAACTTATAAGCACCTGAACAATAACACATCGTTCAATCTAGTATATGGCATAGAAGCAATTATACTAGTTGAATTCTTAGTACCATCTCTTTATATTGTGCATGTTGGATAATTAGATGAGGAATCATCATTAAAAGCACGTTTGGATGGTTTGTTACAGTTGGATGAATCCCACTTCCTTGCCCATTGGTGTCAAGATGTTGAGAAATGTCAATAAACACTCCATCACTGTGGTTGCTTCATTCATGATAACTAAATTATCTTTTTAGACATTCAAAATTTTCTTTAAACAATACTTTCATGAAAATAATAGTGAGTTTTTTATTTGATACTAATTTGTTAGAAATAAATGCAAATGGGAGCAGCTTCAATGCAGATTAGTTGGTAATAAATTTAATAATTTATTAGATATAAATGCAAATGGGAGCAACTTCAATGTAAATTAGTTGGTAATAAATTCTAAAACAGTATGCTCTAGTACCAAGTTGTTGGAGAAAGATTCAAACACAAAAAATATATTTATTTATTTAAGTTATATAACTAGATAAAAAATTCAATTCAAAAGAAATATTTTATGCCTACCTACAACTGTCACTATGTTTTTTATTTTGTTTTATTCTTATATTGTAAACTATTGTACTAATGGATTTATTGGTCTAGTGGAAGAGGGTTTTATGCTTTTATATAATTCCATGCATCATAAATATCATTCCAATCTACCAAACATTAACATATCTAATGTGTTCAAAGAAAGTCTAGATCTATTATCATTTTTACCCTATTTAATTGATCATTTGATTTTGAGACATTTTATAACACTTATTTGAATTGGACATACTATGAGTCACCATTACAAGGGATACCCAACATTTTTCTTCTTATCTAAAGCATTTCTCCCTTTGTGTTAGACAAACACAATAATTAGTGTGACAAACATTACTTTGCCCAACATACTTACTATTTTCTACCAACCCAACACCTATCAGAACAAAATGGTGAGCTAAAAACTAAATTTGTTTGCATTTTTTTAAAGTTTTTAGAAGACACTTAATAACAACTCCACAATTAAGTACGTTTATCCTTGACTAGTACTACGATGAGTGACCTATTGAGAAACAACACTGAGTGATATTTTAATCTACTGCAAAATGAATGCAATTTAATTTCGACTAAATTAAGTTCAAATTCAATCATCTAAGATAGGTTTTCACATAATCACCACCTTATCTATAGACAAAGACAATGTGTCAGGGATGTAGTTTGGAGTTCCTATTTTAAAGTTCAACATTTCTCATGCTTCAACATACTGTCGGCTTTTGTCTTTTCATCATTAAAGAAGTTATTGATCAAGGCCTAAATCAAATGCATAACTTTAGCAAAAACTAACATTATTCTATAGAATTAAATAACATTTAGATTGATTTCACCTTCTTGGGTTAAATCAAGCCATAAATTTGATTGGTAGATGCCATCAAAAGGGTTGAGTTGGTGCTCAGTTAGGGATTAGGTGCTTCCTTAGGGTAAGTGATCTTAAATTAGGGGATTAGTGTCTCCTTAGTGTCAGTGCCCTTAAACATTGTAACCAATGAGGTTTTGATTGTGAGGCTAGATTAGAATAGTAAATTCTAGCAGCTATTCTCGCCATGGTTTTTTTCATACTAGGTTTTCCACGTACATTGAGTGTTGTGTCTATTTGTGTGTGTGCAATCTCTAAATATATTTCTCAATTTACATTAAAAGTATCAAAGGATTAATTTTATTCAATACACTGATTCACCCCCCCTGTTAGTAGATAGTTGTATTCCAACAATTGGTATCAGATCCCTAGTTCCTTAGAAGAAACTTAATCAACGCAAGTAGATCTTGGAGGGTGAACATAAATGACTAGTCAAGAAGGCTCTTCTTCAAATAAAGCATCTCTCTTTGATGGATTAAAATATAAATTTTAGAGAATTATAATGGAAGAATATTTATCTTCACTAGGGTTTGATGTATGGATGTTTGTTGTAAATGGATATACAGCTCCTACTATAACTCATACTGATTAGGCTATAAAGAAGGCATATGAGAGTAATGCCAAAATAAAGAATGTTATCCTTTTTGGATTGTCTAACTCAAATTTTGTCAAAGTAATGCACTATCAAAATGTACAAGAGATATGGAACAAGTTGAAGAGCATATAGAATTTGATGATAAGGTAAAGTAGGCCAAGCTACAAACATACAAAGGTAATTTTGAAAGTCTTAAAATGAATGAAGAAGAGAAAATTGCCTACCTCCTTAGAGTAGATGAAATAGTCAATCCAATCAAAGGCCTTGGAGAAGAGATGAAAGATTAAATCATTGTCAAAAAGGTCATAAGATCTCTACCATCAAGGTATGACTCTAAAATCTCTACAATAGAGGAAGTAAGAGATCTGGATAAACTCATTGTTGATGAGTTGCATGGAACCTTCATAGCTTATGATATGAGAATGGGAGAACCATATACTTTTAAGAGAGAATTAGCATTCAAATCATCCAAATAAGTAAAAGCAGAAGCACCTACATCTAGATTTGAGGAGACTAATGAAGAAGCCAACTTTGTCAAAAAAATAAGAAGAGGGTCTAGAAAGTACAAAGGTAAGTTACCCTTTAAATGCTTTAATTATGGTAAGGTAGGACATTTTAATGTTAAATGTCCTTATAACAAAAGGATAACTCTAAGCAAGAAGAGGATAATAAAAATATGAAACCCCATTACTCCAAGAAGAATAACTTCTTCAAAAATAAGAAGGTCTTGTACATAAAAGAAGATAGTGATTCATTAGATGATTGTGATAGCTCAGATGATGACCATGATTGTGCCTTTGTGTCTGAAAGAAATGAACTCATATTCATGACATTAGAACTAGTTTTTATGGATCAAGAAAAAGAAGAAGTTGAAGACATGGAGAAGAGGAAGGAAAAGTGGATCTCGAGGGTGAACTCATGTGTGTTCTAGATGAAATTGAAAAGATGATAAAAGATAAATCAAAGAAAAATAATTAGGCACAAAAAGAGATTGAAAAAGTATCCAAAAGTCTTGAAAATTTTGGTCAGATGATGGTTAGACTAAAGACACAAGTTGTAGAGGCTAAAAGATTAGAAGATGTAGTCAATTTTGAACTATAGTCTAAATATGATGAATGCATGAAGTTAGAAGTAGAAATAGTAGATTTGAGAAAAGAACTTGAAAAATCTAAAGAATAAATAGATAAAAGTCTGAAGCTGTAAGGAGGTTCAAAAATTCTTGATGAATTGATCGATTCTCAAAATCCATCAAAGAGAAATCTAGTCTTGGTTTTGAAAAAGGGAAAGGTCCCATAACCAGTACATCTACAAATTTATATGATAACTTCAAAGCAGAAGGAGAATCAGGAACAAAGAAAAGAAATCTTGCATGATTGCCTCTAAAGATACAAAGATAAAGGTAGATGATGCAAATGGTTACATAAGGGTGAAAGACTTAAAGAAGTCAAAGTTAAGAAGATTTTCTCATCCTACACAAAGAAATTATATGACCAAGTACTCCTCATTTTTCTATGGTTATTGTTATACCTATAATCATTTTTGGCATAGGGCTAGTGAATGTAGAGTTATACCTAAAAGGAGAACAAACTTTGTAAGTAGAAATTAATTTGCACCCTTGTTAGATACAAATTAATATGCTATAATCGCAATAATTTTGGTCACATAGCTGAACAATGTATAGAAAATTTTGTAAAGTTAAAAATACAAATTGAAAATAAATGCATGTCTCCCAGTGTGAATAAAGGTTTACAAGTGTCTGAAAAAGGGGAAAATAAGCAAAACAAGAAACCTAAGGATGTATGGAAAGTGAAAGATCAGAAAGTTACACAATCTAAAATTTCTCAAAATATACTCCATGTCAAGGAACATAATTTGTGGGTAATAGATAGTCGTTACCCAAAACACATGACTGGTGACAAGATCAAGTTCATCAAATTGAGTAAATGTAAGCTTGGGAGACAATACTATGGTAAAAATTTGTAGTAAGTGAACCTGAATATAGATGGAAAATTACCTACACATAATTTCCTTTATATTGAAGGATTGAAACACAATCTGATAAGTGTCATTCAAATGTGTGACAATGGATATAAGGTCACATTTAATGTAGAAGGTTGTAAGATAACGAGATTTGGAAGATTAGTTGTAGAAGGGAAAAGAACTAAAAGCAATATTTATAATCTAATTGAATGGTAATAGCTACATGATAGGAAAAATTGATGAGATTTGGTTATGGCATATAAGAATGGGTCATGTCAACTTTGATAACCTAGTAAAAGTGAGCTCAAATAAATTTTTTAGACATATGCCTAAAATAACCAAACCTACAGACACTACTTGCAAGCAATGTCAGCAAGGGAAGAAAATAAGGGTCAAATTTCAAACAAAGGAGTATGCAACTACAAAGCCTTTAGAATTAGTTCATACTAATCTTTGTGGTCCTACTAAGACAAGAGGATCCAAATGTTAAAGATACTTAATGTTGCTAATAGATGATTACTCAAGAATGACATGGGTAACCTTTTTGAAGGATAAGTCTCAGGCATTCAAAAGATTTAAGATCTTTAGGGACATGGTAGAGAATGATATTAGAAGAAAAATAAAATGCTTAAAGTCTGATAGAGGTGAAGAATTCACCTCAAATGAGTTCATTGAGTACTATGAGAATCATGGAATGAAAAGGCATTACTTTACAACAAGGACTCCACAACAAAATGGAGTTGTTGAAAGAAAGAAAAGAACAGTCAAGGAGATGGCTAGAACAATGGTAAAAGAGGCCAAGTTACCAGATGGATACTAGAGAGAAGAAGTACAAACAATAATATATATCTTGGATAGAGTTCAACTGAGAGTAAACAGTGATAAAACCCATTATGAACTATGGTATGGAAAACCTACCTCTATTAAGTATTTTAGAGTATTTGGTAGCAAATGCTAAATTAGGAAAAAAGAAGATAAGTTGGGAAGTTTTGAATCAAGATGTGATGAAGGAATATTTCTTGGTTATTCCACCCAAATCAATGCTTACATATGTTACAATAAAAGGCTACAGAATATTGTAGAGAGTATCAATGTCAAGGTTGATGAAGGCTTGAAACATGTTAAACCTAACAAAGACATCTGTGAAGAAGAATCAAATTTTTAAGAGGAACTAACTAATGAAGAGCTTGAGGAAGTAAATGAAAAACCACCTACAATGTTTGTTCAAAAGGATCATCCTATAGAGCAAATCATTGGAAATAAAAATGAAGGAGTTTAGACAAGGTAAAGAGTTTCAATGAACAAGGAACAAGTAATTTTTGCTCTAATATCAAAAATTGAGCCTAAGAATTATGTTGAAGCTAGCAAGGATTATAATTGGCCAAAATATGTGGAAAAATAAGTAAACCAAATTAAAAATAACAAAACTTGGGACAAGACCTTAAAATAAGAATGTAATAGGTATAAAGTGGGTCTTTAAAAATAAACTCAATGAGGATGGAACTGTCATAATAAATAAGGCTAGATTTGTGTGCAAAGGATATGCACAGGTTGAAGGCCTAGATTTTGAGGAAACATTTGCTCCAATTTCTAGATTGGAAGCCATAATAATTTTTCTAGAATTCACTATTTATAATAAATTCAAAGTCTATCAAATGGATGTTAAGTCTACTTTCTTGAATGGGAACCTAGAAGAGA
Organism: Torreya grandis; assembly: GCA_037957365.1. Lineage (NCBI taxonomy): Eukaryota > Viridiplantae > Streptophyta > Pinopsida > Cupressales > Taxaceae > Torreya > Torreya grandis. The sequence continues at coordinate 1,628,242 of JARHVA010002262.1, forward strand.
AAGTCTACACAGAACAACCTAAAGGTGTTTAGCTATCAAAAGAAGAAGATTATGATTATAGACTAAAGAAAGCTCTGTATGGTCTAAAATAGGCACCTAGAGCATGGTATTCAAGATTAGACTAGTACCTTCAACAACAACAATTCAATAAAGGTTGTGTAGATAGCAATTTGTACTTCAAATCAGAAGGTGAGCATATGTTAATTGTTGTTGTATATGTATATGATATCATTTTTGGTGGTAGCAACAATAGAATGTGCAAAGAATTTTATACTCAAATACAAAATTAGTTTGAGATTTCTATGCTTGTAGATCTTTCTTTCTTTCTTGGTCTATAGATAGCACAAACTAATGAAGGAATATTTATATCTCAAACCAAGTATGATAAGGAAATGTTCAATAAGTTTGGAATGGAAGATAGCAAACTCATAGATACTCTCATGATAACTAGATATAAGTTGAGCTAAAAGGATGAGTCCCTTGATGCAAACTAGACTTTGTATAGATCAATGATACATAGCTTGTTATACCTAATTGAATCAACACCAGATATCATGCAAGTAATGTGCATGGTTGCAATATTTCAATCTACTCCTAAAGAATCACATGTCAATGTAGTGAAGAAGATCTTTAGATATATCAAGAGTAAAATTGACTATGGCCTCTGGTATCCTAAAATGAAGATTTCACTTTGACAGCATATATAGATGTTGATTGGGTAGGAAGTGTAGATGATAGAAGAAGCACTAGTGGTGGTGAATTTTTCCTTAGAAACAAACTTATTTCATAGCTGAACAAAAAGCAAGAGACAGTTACTCTTTCTACAGTAGAAGCAGAGTATGTTGTAGCAATGGCATGTTGCACTCAAGTCTTGTGGATGAAGAAAACACTCAAACACATCAATCAAGGTAGAATACAAATAACCTATCTCTATTTTTTGTGAAAATTCAAGTGTTATTAATATATCAAAGAATCTAGTGATGCATTCTATAACTAAGCACATATCAATCAAGTATCACTTCTTAAGAGAAAAGGTTGCAGATCAAGAGGTCACAATGGAATATGTGCCAACATAAGATCAAATTATAGATATATTCATCAAACCTCTTCCCAAGGAATAATTTGAGTATCTAAGATAGAAATTGGGAGTGGTGGCTCCTACATCACATCACTAAATCATAGTAATAGGGCATGAGTCCAGGGGAAGGATCACATAAACTTTGTTAATTCCTATAAGAAGAGAGAAAAGTAAAATTAGGAATGCATATTTTTGAAAATTTATAATGAGTTGAAAGTTGCATATTCTTGGACAAAATCCTTTATCTAATAAAGGGGGAGAAAATTTTGGACAAACAATGAGAAAGTTGGGGTACCTTTGCCATTGATGTCAAAGGGGGAGAAAAAGTGCAAATACTCTTTGTAAAATCTTTATTTTTATCAAAGTAAGAGCAAAGCATGTGTCCAATGTGTGTTTAGGTAAATTTTCTATTGCCTAAGGGGGATAAATTTTGGTATGAATAGCTTCAGTTCATGTTCATCATAAGCCAATGCAAGTATAGTCAATGCTAGAGGAGGAGGAGAGCATGTATTACAAGCTCAGAGCATTTATTTTGCCATCAATGACAAAAAGGGAGATTTTTGACAATATGATTGTCATTGATGTCAAAATGGAGATAGTTGGCACTATGGATGTCATTGATGTCAAAGGATCAGTCACAGGTAAGATTGATGTAAAAAAGAGCATGTTTTATAATTTCACAAAGAAAGCTCCTGAAAGGTGCAATATTATCATATAAAGTTATGGGTTTTCTAGATGTTTGTAGAGAAATTGATAGAATATCTGTTATGGGTTTTCTAATACAGCATGTGAGCTTGTCAGATTCAAATCAATAGATGCCTTTTAAAGTTAAAGTGTTAAAGTTTAGAAACTCATAGGGATCTAACAAAGAGCATGAGCTTGATCTAATATTTGCATTTTAAAGTTGGGATAATTAAATGAGGATCATTCGATCATGGTTTGAAACTTAAGATCAATGGTCAGTATTTAAAAATTTATCCATCTCAATGGTCAAGCGATGAAACACTCAAGTAAGATGCATTTTACGACACAGAGAATGATATAGATTATTGTAATCAATCCAAAATGTGTAAAATGGCATGTGTATCAATACTAGAGCTTGATATATGTTAAATATAGTAAAATATAGAGAATTATGGTGGTGGTGTGTGAATTCAAGAAGTGGGAAACTTGTCATTAAAGAGATATGAACTAAGTTCCAAGAATAGAGCATGATGTGTTAATGACTAAAACGTAGAGAATATGTGAGACCTAGATCGAATGCATATATAAATCATCTAGGATATACACTATGTATGGATATAGAGTGGAATTTGGAGGAAAAAAGAGGCAAAGAGCAAGAGAGATGCAGAGTAGAATATGAGCAGTTACAAAATAGGTATGTAACATAGAACTAGATTTATTTTTGAATCAATTTTATAATCTAAAGTTTTAACTCCATAATAGATATGATTGGTAGGTACCATTAAAAGGGCTGAGTTGGTGCTCAGTTAGGGATTAGGTATTTCCTTAGTGTAAGTGCTCTTAAATCAGGGGATTGGTGTCTCTTTAGGGTTGATGCCCTTAAACATTATAACCAGTGAGGTTTTGATTGTGAGGTTGGATTAGAATAGTAGATTCTAGCATCTATTCTCATCATGGTTTTTCCCATACTGGGTTTTCCACGTACACTGAGTGTTGTGTCTTGTGTCTATTTGTGTGTGTGTGTGTGTGTGTGTGTGTGTGTGTGTGTGTGTGTGTGTGTGATATCTGCATATACTTATCAATTTGCATTAAAATTATTAAAGGACTAATTTTATTCAATCTACTAATTGACCCCCCCTCTCAGTAGATAGTTTTGTTCCAACAATATTATTCTAGTGATGATAGTTGTAGTCATAAAAACATATTCCCCAATGAATGCTCCAATTGTTTTTAAATACTATGGGACACTTTGTTTATCAACAAGTTTTAGTAAGCTAATATAAAAAAAATTAAGCACAATACTATCTTTAAAATTAAATTATTATAAAATAGTGAATTTAAAGAGGTTATATTATTATAGATAAGGATTATTTATAATTAAAATTTTAGTTCACTTTATTTTGTAAACTTAAACATATTTAATAGACCAATTGAAAAATTATCTATAATTAAATTTTCTATATTAAGAGAGAATATAAATTAGAGACGATATATATTTCATGTTTGAGAGTATCCTTTAGTCCATATTGGTAATGAGTATATCAAAGTTCCAAAAATAAGAGCTGGAAATATTGACAAGAATATGTACACATAAGCCCTCCAAGAATGGCTACTTTGATGCATAGCCTGAACTTCTACTACAAATGTAGAGACAGTACTCATGCAACCTAAAAACCCAAGTTGAAGGCCTTCTATTACAACTTTTCCATTATAATCTTTAACCTGCAATAAGAAAATTTTGAATTTAATGTAATAATATAGTAAAGATAAAATTTTAAAATTAATATAAGAAAACAATTTATTTAAACAAAATTTCATACCACTATATGAATCATCGATAATATGGCCATAAAGATGGTTGCCATGAGATTCGTAAGTAATGTTCCCACTGGTAGCCATTTTAAGTGCTTTTTTGCTCCCATTCCATGACCATTAAGGCGTGCCATATACCATCTTATCCATACTCCACATGGTCCAACTATACATGCTATCCATAATTTTTTCATATGGTGGGACCTAAAATCAAATACTGATAAAACAAAGCTTCCTCCCCATAGTACTCCAATTATGACCATACATAGGATAAATTCATATAAATTATGTTTATGGTATGCATTGGATGGGATCCATGTTGAGCTTGATCTTTTCTTCCTAACTTGATTATGAACATATGCAATTAATTTTGCGGATTCAATTCCTAGTGCAAGTGACATTTGGGCCAACTCCATTCCTGCCATTTTGTAAACAATTTTTTATTATCTCACTAATTCAATAATTATTTCCTTATGTTTGTTAAATTATAAATGAAGTATTAATTCAATAAAAAATGATATAAGGGGTGAAACTTCATATGGTTTTCATATCTTACCTAAAAGGAGACCAATTATTCCAGTCACCCAATGTCCTTCAGTTGTTAAGTTTACTATATTTTGGATCCAAGATGTAAAAGTAGTAATGCTTCCCATTAAGCCCGTTGATAATCCAATGGCCAAGGCTTCAGAGAAATGAGAAATATATTTTTTGAATGCAACTCCAACCCATCCCATGAAAAAACTTCCAACCTTTGCATAAAAAATTAATTAAATCACAAGTTAAATCATTTTCAATATAGGTTAACCCCTAATAATCTATTATATCATTATTATCTATATGACACAAATTTCCTATGCTATTTTAAATTAGGAAAAAAATAAAGATAGGCTTCTTACCATATTTGAAGGAAGATCGATATATAGAGCACTGTGATCATTTGTCACATTAGCTACATCTGGCCCAAACAAGATTTGTAATGCATACCTTATGAAAATCTAAACACAAAGATATATCAATATATCAATATTTTAATTATAATAATTTTTATATTAAATAATATTTAATAGCATAATTTAGATCTTATAATGAAAATAATTTTCATAGCCAACTAAAATAATTTGATTGTTATATTGTTTATAATATTAAATAGATGTGACAAATTGATTTATTACATGCTCTTTCCCACATACATTATATTTGTTATAGTGTACGTTCCTATGAGTTGATGTGGTATAAGGTAACAATATATTATTGTCAAACTAGACATCACTCAATTTTTATTCCACTTGTTTATTAATATATAAAATATAATTTTTTTCATATATCGATATTAAATAAATAAAATAGATATAAGATAATTGTGCATGAACCACAAAAGAAAATAATTGTATTTATTCATTATATATGAAATGACTATAAATATATGTAGTTAGAAACATACCCCGATAATTCCAAACACTCCCAAATAAGAAAGGATCAATATATGTTCCATGTTGGGTGAGCACTTATTTTTATTTCCCTGTCAATATAATAATTTAAAACTTTTATTAGTAAAGTGTACAGATTCCTTGAAAAAAAACTTTCTTTTTAGTAAACAATTTGTAAAACAATATTTATTTTAGTTGTATCAAACAATTCTTCATAATTATCTCATTTCACTTTAACAATTGTAATAAATTAACTTTAAACACAAATAAATATGGAACAAAATGAATTTAAGAAGAGAAATGTAAAGAGTCAATTTAAGAGGAGAAATGTAACGAGACTTATTGTTAGATTTTAAAGTTTTCTTTGAAATGAGTGAAGTGGAAAATAATATATTGTAGAAGTTACGGCCATCCTTTGAAGATATTAACTCATTTTTTAAAGAAATAACCTAAATAATTTATAGATATTTTCATTTATTAAGGGATTGTTTTGATAATATTATTAAAATAATGTGATCATATGAGTAATTTTTATTTATAAAATTTACACCAATATATTATTAAAATAAAGATATTAGTGTAAAAGGAGGTCCAAACAATAATAATGCATCACTATCTTATATTAAGATATGGGTATTAGTGTAAAAGTGATTTGAGTTAATGATAAAAATGAACCTGGCAATTGTAACCAACAAGTTTTATAAAATTTAACATCTTAGTATCAAAATTTAAAAAATATATATATAATTCAAAAAGTGTTAGAAGAAAATTTTAAAGGCTATTGCATGGTTCAATGAAAATCTAATTTTTAAGAAGGTGAGAATATTTTAATGTGAAGAGCTAAAAGGTATACAAGGTTTCACCTTTCATGGCCCTTATAATTCATTCTCTTTTTTTATTGACTTGGATGGTCTTGTGAGCTCTCTTGTCTCATTTTAGTGTATTGTTTTCTTTGTTTATTTAGTTTTTCTTACATGTTTATATAATATTTCAAGTAATTTTAGCTATGCATTTATTTCCAATTGATTTGGTTAATTTTAAATATTTATATATATTTATTCATATAATAATTTGTGTTGATTTTATAAGACATGCTTTGGGCATTGATATATATACAATCTATTGGTGTTGTATGAGTATGTTTTGATCATCTCATTACCACGAAGCTTTTAACCATTAAAGTATATATTTATCAATACATAACATTGTAGAACACTTTTATTTTAGTACATTTATATCTATGGATGCAATTAAATTGACATGAAAGTGGTTGATCCTCAATCTCAGCTAATCAACCTAACCTTATGGACATCATAAAAGATATATGTTAACCCAAAAAAAATTATAAATTTTTCTAATGAGGTTCCTTTAATGGTTTATTCTAGTTTCTATATTTCATTTTTTTACTTTAAGATATGTCATAGTTGAAAAAATTATTATTTTAGCTTTAAGGATTATGCAACATGACATTTTCACAATAATTTTAGCTATCTTTTTTTTTTAATCATGTGACATTTATGATGTTGTGCTCAATACATATTATATATTTTTTAATATGTACAAGTGTTTATTTTTTTATTTTAACATTTATCATGGTCATAAGCCATATATTTTAAGAAATTCAACTTGGTAATATAATTCAAAAGGGAAACTCATATTGTTACTACATTTTTATTCACTACACTTCCTCTCCCTCTAAGAAAAGGTCATAAAATGACATGTCAATTAAGCATTGAACCGAAAGGACCATTGGTCATTTCCAACCATTCATTAAGAAAATGACATCATATGTTGATCTGGGGCCTAGGAGGAAGCCTGGTGGTCAACCTACTCAAATTGATTAAGAGGGTTATACATGGAAGTGATTTATTAAATGATAGATATCATGAAATTGAAAAGCATACAATGAACAAAAGAAAAGCAAGAAAGAGATGGAAACTAATATAGAAATGCAATATTCAAGTTGTATAATACTAAATTCTATACAATTCTAAGAGATTAGATGCTTGGTATCAATATACTTCTTAACTCCATCCTTCTATTTTCTACTCAACAAAATGCTAACCTACAAAGAATGGAAGTGTAAATTATTATACAATGCAAGAAGATGAAGCATCGATTGAACCATTACAATAGTTGGTAGCAAACGCTTCATAACCAAAAAGTGTGGTGATGTCACTCACTGTTGTTATTGCTGACTTTCTAGCTACAGTACTGACACTACAAGAGTTGTGTCATAACATAGGAGTGGAGCTTCAAAAAAAAAACTAGCATGTAGGTGCATAACATACTACCTGAGCTACTGATGTTAACATAAGGCTAGATATGCAACTATGGTAATGCTCATTTTGATTTAGTGACCCAAATCCTCCTATATTAGTCACCCCTTCTTGAAGGGCATTGGTTCTCATTACATATAGTTATAGAAGAAGATGTGGAAACAAATTGACAACTTGCACTTTTGTAAACATTTTTTCTTGGAAATGCACTTAATGTACTTTGATAATCTGGAAGAGAGGAATATCCTATCAACATGTTTGTTTGATCTGAGAGTCAATGACTTGATTTGATTTTGCTAGAATATTGTAATCTAGATTGATATTTATCTATTGAAGAATCTCCACATTATCTAAAGTATCTAATAAGAGTGGAAATTAATGATGCAATATATTGCATTGAATACTAGATGCAGCCTAAGATAGTTTGGAATAATTAGCTTGAAATAATTGTCCCTTACTTTATTGGTGATGTTTTAGGGCTTGTAGCTAAGTTGGCAAAGCTTTCAGTAAGGTCTTGTCAATCTTTCCTTTTAAAAGTGTATCTATACTCTATCACGAACCTGAAAGGTGTGTGGTGTACAATGATTTTCATGGAACTACTTGTTTTTCCCATTTCCCTATTGTAGAATGGATTGCACTTATTGTTGAAGGTTTTGAATGTGCTCAATAAATTGAATGGATTTTTTAAATTTCTTTTGAGATGAAGGATTTGCAACTGTCAGTCATGGAATTGGATAAGCTACATCAATGGGTGCAATGGTTGGAAAATACAACAAACATAAAAGGGTTGTGTATGGTAAACATGTGCAAAGCTCTATTTTAGTTTTTTTGTATAAAAATAAGGATTTCATCCCTAGTGTGTTGCTTCTTGTAATTGTACACTCTCATAAGGTGCACTATCATCCTATTTACCACTTTCATTTGTACATTAGACTGTAGATGAAAGGTTGTGGATTTGTTCAACTTTGTGTCTAACATAGACCAAAGTGATTTCCAAAAATGACTCAAAAACCTTATCTCTATCAGATAATATGTTTCTAGGATTTTAAAGTGGAGCTAGACATGTTGAAAGTACAATTGAGTTGTTTTTAGAGCTGATATTTCTTTCTTACATGGTATGAGAATTTCCATCTTTGAGAATCTATCAACTAATACTAAACACAATCATTACCATGCTTGGTAGTAGGGTATCCTAAGATAAAGTCCATGTAAATTGATTCCCATGGTCTTGTTGGAATAGATAGAGGTGTTTAAAAACTTTTTTTAATTGATCGGCTTTGTAATTGCACATGTGGTACAAGACTTGATGTGGCCAAAATAATTACTTATGCAACACTGCAAGAGCATTTTTAACTCAAAAATGTATTGAAACCTTGTTGAAATTAGCCTCCCATATTAGATCATGTCTCTCTACCTCATGCATAATGCACAAGTGCCTAAGTTGATATAGAGTTCCATCCTACAAATAGAAATATAGAACTTAATTATTGCAAAGTAATTTTTGATAAATATATATAAAATCCATATCATATGGATATAATTATGACCATGCATTGACTTCATGTCCACATGAGTCAAGTACAAAAATGAGAGCTTGAAATAGTAGGAGGCTCAGATAATCTATGATTGGATTGGCACTTCCCTTCGAATGTTTGATGTTCAAATTGAATTGTTGAAGATAAGAAGACCATTTTTATGCCACTCTTGTTAAAGCTTATTCTGAATCTAAAATAATTAAATCAACTTATGATCTTTGTGGATCACTATCTTCTTTCCCAATATTTAATGTTTCCAATGATTACATGCCTAAAAAATATCATAAATATCACAATCATATGTTAGGTATTTTCTTACTAGTGTAATCAATGTTTCATTATGGTAAGCAATTGGGTGACCATGTTGAGTGAGGACTGCTCCAAGTGCAAAGTCAAAGGCATCTATCTCAAAATCCAATGGTTTCTAAAGGTTTGGTAAGTAATTACTAGTGCGTAATAGAGGTTACAGTTAAATTATTTGAATTTTTTTTATTGTATGGCATTCTATATGAACTTTGATTTAGTTACACAAGGGGTAACTTGGTTTAGAGGCCAAGTCACATGATAAAAACCAAGTACCAATATCCTTTAGAAATTTGACAGTCCCATGAAGTTTTGAATCTCTATGAGATTATTAGGTTGTGGACATTCTTAGATGAATTTAATCTTGGTGGGCTCCATGTGTACTTGTGCATCTAGTATGTATCCTAGATACTATATATGTGGTGTGGAAAATGAACATTTCTCCATATTTGCATACAACTTGTGTTTCTACAAAGTGTCAAGCACTTGTTTTATATGGTGCATATGTTCATCCCATGTTTTGTTGAGTATCAGGATGTCATCAATGTAGACTACAAAAAATTAAGTAGTGAATGACCTTAGAATATCATTCATCATCAACATGAAAGTAATTGGTGCGTTAATCAAACTGAAGGGCATGACTAACCATTAAAACAAGACTTCTTTGGCCTTGAAGTTTTTATTCCATATGTCCACAAGATCAATAGGAATCTAATGATACCTAGACTTAAGATTAATTTTATTGAAGTATTTTTCTCCACAGAGCTAGTCTAAAAGGTTCTCAATTCTTGGAAGAGGATAGTGTTTTTTCACTATGATCTTGTTCAATGTTTGGTAATCAGTGCACAACCTCCATGTGTCATATTTATTTAGTGAAATCATAATTGGGATACAATAAGGAGATGATTTTGGTATGGTATGTCCTTTATCCACTATTTCATGGATCTGTCACTTGATTTATTCATTCTCTAGAAAGAATTTTTGGTATAAAGAAGCATTGGGAAGATGCAGTCTAGGGATTAGATCAATAGTATCCATCATGACATCATTTTAGGCACTTAATTTAGTATTTGTAATAGGTCCTTGTATTCTTCCAAATTTAGCTTCAACTTTTTTGCTTCTTTTGTGGTTTTTAAGTCGTAGTCAAATAAGCTATTTGAGAAATTAAATATTATATTGTGAGATAAATGGTAATAGCAGACCACATGAATATGTTAGAACTGGGCTTGATGATTTTTGGTGAATTACTTGGAGGCTACAAAATCTATGAAAATAGAAGGTGTTGAAACAAAGATGAAGGTAATCCAAAGGGTGAAATTTGCTATATATTTTTGAGCTTGAGATGGGGTAGATGTGACTAATTCATTTCATGGATATCAACATGTATTGGAGTCATCACCTACAGGTTTCTTGGATGTTATTTATAATTAATAGAAGGAATCAAAATAAATTTTATATCTACAATGCTTCATGTGCATTTTGATACTATGTCCCATAAAATTTGATAGCATGTCCATGGCACTTCTTCTCTTGTCAAAATAATTGGGACACAGAAATCAAAAGTTGTAGATGTTATTGGTGAGGAAACAAATGTTTTTTAGCTAAATTATACAATGCATAATGAATTAAAATTTGAGTACTTAGTTACAGAGATAATTATTTTTCAATTCAATTTTGAGATGTGAGTATCGTGCATAGTATATGAATATATTTGATGTACTATTCATGGTATGGTTTGTTGGATATGAATGGAATTGAATTAGTTATAAAATTAAGTAATTCATATAGCAAGGAAAATCCTCAGTTAGATCAATGCCTTAGTCAATTATAATGAAGGCAATCACTAAGTAGTGTGTGAGGTGGTAGGAGGGTGTAGATAACTACCAAAAGTCCACATTGGTGTCATGGGTGGGATTATCATTGGAAGAGGGTTTGATAATGACATGGAGAGGATGAAGGGCTATGGGAAGGTTGTGGGGATATCTTACCAAATCATGGATGACATGTTAGACAAGAGCAACACATAAAATATCTTGGTAAGATGATAGAGAAAGACAAAATGGTGGAAAAATCCATCAACCCAAGTTTTCTAGACCACTTTAGATGGGTTGGAGGAGCTAAACATCAATGCACTATTTTTAATGTTACTATTGTCTTGTCATCGAAGGTTTATCCCTTTGCATGTGTCAAGAGAATATATGTTATTGCCTATGTTGAAACCTTCTTTGTGGCCATGTGATAACCTAAGAAATGACCACATAGTTTACACATTTTGTTTTAGTGAGGTGTTTACTTATTATCTTTTTCATATTTATAAAGATGTTGGCCCAACACATGATCCTTTTCCAGCCAAGTATTTGGAGATGGCAGAAGGAGTAATGACTACTGATGAAGTTAGAACACCATGTCAATAATACATTGGATTGGCTCAAAGGGAACTTCTTAGTTTTAATTGGCCTGAAATGCACATGGAAAATAAAGTGGTTGAGAATGCAAGGAGTACACTAAGAAAATGGTAGAGTATGAGATTATCCATAGTGTTTTATGGGTAATTATTGATATAATAAGTTTTGATGTGGAATAAGCCTCAAACTAGAAGAGTCAAGTTGTAGATGGAAAATAAATAGAGCCAACAACAAAGATCAAAGTGGTTGAAAGGATGGATTGCCAAAATTAATGGAAAATCAAGTAGGGATACACATGGGACAATGTGTTGAACAACTATATTTTTCTCTTTCTTTTGTTATAGGAAATGAAATGGTATAGAATTCATATATGCTCAAACTAAAAATGTAAGCATGGGAATATGGTTTATGTTGGATAAATATACAACTATGTTTCAAATATTTTTTGTCAAAATGTGCTTCATCTAAAGTTTTCCATATGATTGTAACTTATTTTAGATATCCAATATTTTATATTAGCATCAAGTTGTCTACATGATAGAAAATTGGGATAGAGGGAAATATTTTTATGATAATTTCATATCACTATAAGCATATAATAAATTGCTTAGAAAATGGTTTAGTCTAAGGTAGTGGGGAGAGGAAAATTATCTCATCCATTAATATTTATAAAACCAATTCAAGGTCAAGGAGTTAAAGATCACTTCCCAAAGCTAAGGTGCATTAAACATAGTGTCCAAGTACAAAGAGTTCCGAGGTGGAAGAGGTACATTATAAAAAGTGTCTAGGTGATAAGTTTTGAGGTGGAAGATGTGCATAAAATGAAGTGTCCAATTTACAATGTGCTATGATATGGTAGCACTCTATGATGAGTGGAAGTGTGGAATTATATAGTGAACATCGATCTAAAGAGTGTCTTTGAAAATGACAAGAAATTGTTATAGGTACTTGTCAAGACATTAGTGATGGGGCTTTCATAACTAGAAAAGACACATGTATTAAGCACTTAAGTGATACTTTTCAGGTCATTAGTGATGGAAATTTCATCACTTAAATTTTATTTGGAGGTTAATAGAATTATCATGATGCAAAAATGGAATTATATAACCATTGCAAATAGATATATCCATCTAGAGCAGGACAATCATTAAATATGTCGCTCTAGATTGGAGTAGTGGTAGGGGCATTATAATATCACCAATACAAAACAATATCACCAAGTGTTGATATGGTTGCCAATCCATCTTACCATAATAAACGTGATTACACTTTGATTAAGTTTGTGTCTGGATTTAATCATAATTATTTTTGTGATGACTAAATCATCTACATTGTATACTGGTTAGTCATTGGGGGAGGGTATTAGAATAATTAATAAACTAATAAGATAAATAGTTGTTTAAGCTCATAGTTTTTTATCTTTAGCACAATGGTAGTTATTTATTCATGTTTTTAATAGTTCAACATAGTTACCTAATGAGATCTTGTTTTGAAGATATAGGAGTATGTATTTTTATTTTGTGGCTACTTAATCACCCACTATGATTGTAATATTTTTGGTTGATAATTAAATTTGATATCAAGAATAAATGATATGGATGTGTATTTATAAATAATGTAGTCATCATTCCATGTGAAAATGAGCTATTATCCTCCTTCAAAATCAAATAACTCTGCAAAGCAATAACAAACATACAATAGTAAGAGAGGGGAACACATTATATCAATGGTACACACAATCTACCAAATTATATCTATAAAAAAAATCAAAATGATTTAAAACCATCATTTATTTATACATGTGAAGTTACCTAATCTTGGATGGTTATGTTAGCCTCATTATACACAAAGGTGGGAAATTGAAATTATACAATACAAAATTAGTCCATAATAAACTTGGATCTAAGGTATATTACACTTTTAACCAATGGGTTTTGATAAGAAACTTAATCCTAAGAAAACACCACAACCCAATGTCCCAAAGGTCTAAATCAATCCTATACCCGAACATCCAATGACACTCACAATTGATGACTCAAGGGGACTAATAAGGAGAACTTAGGTAAACATGATAATATGCACTAATATCCCTTATTAAATGATGGGATCAGATGGCATGGACAAGATGGCATCATGTAGACATCCATACTAAATATAAACTTTAGAAGCCAACTAGGACACAACCTCCTCAAAACTTCAAAGTCATAAATCACTCTCTCAAATTATGTATAGCATCAAATTATTGAATTAAAAATAATGAAACATCAAAAACCTAGAGCTAAGTATCATCAACATGCCACAAGAATAAAATATAAAACCAATAAATCCAAAGTAATCTCCTAGAGTTGGGACTGCAACACTACACCAACACACTAAAAAGTACAATCATGAAATCAACATAAAATGGTCCATGAAGAGCCTCATAAAACTTTAGATAATCTTCTAAATCATGATTCCTCATCTTAAATCCATGATTCAATATTGCACAAGAGATAGATAAGTCTTCCATGAACCATGAGACCTCACCCAAGATCTAATCGAAACCATAAGGAGGTTAATTCATTGAATACTTAAATAAAGGAGAGCCTCAAAATACCTATATGGAAATTTTGAAATTTTGTACATGAAGAATAAATCATGATTCATATTGGAGAATCATAATTCACAAGATGTAACTCTATGATAAGCCAGACACTATGGAAGAATAAATTTCATAATGCCGCAATCCATGCCAAAAAAGAAAAAAATATCATATGCACATCAAAAAATTCAACCCAACAAAATAAAAAGTCAATGTTTATGAAAAAAAATATACATATAAACAATCTCCATCCAACCAGAATCAAACACACAAAAAATGAAGGGACAAACAAGCACACTACAATCCACCACAATCTACCTATGAAAACTAGACCTTAGGCCCACACACCTGAGATATCCTTAGGAATGAAGTGATCCCAAAAAATAGGATTACCTTGTAGTATTTTGACCCAAGCCAAATTAGCCACTCAACATCATAATAATACAACATTTGTTGAATGGTTGTAACCAATACACATCATGTCAAAATTTATGTTTCATTCACGTTTGATTTAGATCTCACATAAATTATCGTCAATGTTGAACCCATTGGTTATTTACATCCCCACAAATAAATGTGGTGAAAATTATGTGTGTCCACCATTGACCCAACTAAACATGTCATCTTTAAAGTTTATCTTTGATTTATTGTGTGTGAAAAAAAAGTTGGAAAATGTTGTGATAAATTCGAAGTAATATATTTGAATTTTTGTCTTGGAAAAATATGCTTGAAGAAGGAGAAACTTAAGGATATGACATGGCAATACATTAATTCCTTTGCATATATTGTAACTAAATATGTTTTTCTGTTGTGTAGGATGTTGAATAGGTGTAATATTTCAATACAATCCAAAACCACTTACATAAAAAGATGGGTATACGGATGAGTTGCTAGAAAAAATGGAGGGCCTAGATGACGAGGTAATCATTTTTTGGGTATGATTAATAATGAGTGATTCAGATGTGTGGTGATTTTGATATCTTTTTGTCATCCATCAATAATTTTTTCTTCAAGGACAAGTTACAAATCTAGAAACACTTAAAAACTAAGAAAATCATATATTTGTTCATTTGAATACAAAGAAATAAGTCACACAAACATTCATTATGCAATGAGATAATTGGGATATGAAGCTTGAGTTTAGGCACCTTCAAATTTATGGTGTTGTAATACCTATAGCACTATCAACACTCAATCTTCATGACACCAATTGAACTCCATTCAAGGTAGTTTTCTGTCATTGTCAACAATGTAGATAGGGTTTAGGAATTACATGGCATGATTTAGTAGCTCAAAGCTACTTCAGCCGAACTCGTTTCATAATTCAAAGAATGGCTAAAGACAATTAGCGGCATTAAATCATAGATAAATATGTAGACAACATGTTGAAACTAATTGATTTTCTAGTTGGAAAAATATTTGAATGGTGTACATTTTTTTAAAATTTTGTAAACATGGTATTTTTTATGATCTAGGCTCATTCAAAAAGGTTAGAGTTAGATAAATATAAAGAGGAAAACCTCTTAAATAGTCATTAGAGTTGAAATAACTAAATTTAATTTGTGGGTAGAAAACTCGCTACTCAATGGGAATATGAAACTTATGGAACAAGTTAAATGACAAAATTCTCTAAATAATGGATTTATAAATATTGAAAAACACAATTATCTATTTCGAGTTTTAGATTAATGCATACCAATTTGGTATCATTTGATCTTTTTATAAGAGAGTGATAATTTGATTTACATATTTAGTGATTGTCCCTTCTTTCATGTATCACTTGAACCATGGATTTCACCTAGATAATTCTAGTGACAACATCCCCTAGGATTTCTTGGATCCATCACAACTCTCAACTACTTTCCTAGGTGTGTCTTAGTTTACTATCTCATTCTACAGAACATGAGGTAGTCATTATATAACACACTAAGCATTCATTCTACAATATTGGGGAGTCATTATGACCTTGTTACACCCCCTCTAACATACCCATGGTGGCACAAAATAATTTTATAAGTTTCAATGCATGATACTATCACAACATGTTATCTCAAAACATTTGTATTGTCACCATGGTTCACATCTTGTCATCTATTTGAGGCCCTATTAGTTCTCCCCCATACTTTTCACATATTGGGTGCTTCAGGTAAATCTTTCGGTGATGTTTTATCCTCCCACCTCTTTTTTAAAACTACTTAATTAAGGTCTCATCATAAAATTTCCATCTTAACATCACTCTAATCATCTACTTTTGCATTCTTCTTGCATGGTCACATAACCAATACTAGAGATCATCATATTATATACAATAATATCTACAAGGATCAATCAAATTGTTATCAGAATCACACTTTTAGACTATCATTTCCAATAATCTTTTTCTAATATCTAGGTGTTTCAATTCTACTATTTTTTGAAGGCATTTGAGCAATCTACATTAGCAAACTTGTGTCTTCTTTATTTGACACCTCTCTTGACTTCCATAAGATCATCCACTCATTAATACCAATTACAAATTGGTCAAGAAACTCCTAGTCATCTTTCCAAGGGTTTGTCATCACCTTCTAATATTCATCCCTCAAATGGTATTCAAACTCTGATTATCTTTTTTATATTTAGAAATATGTTGGCACAACACATGATCCTTTTCCAGCCAAGTATTTGGAGATGGAAGAAGGAGTAATGACTACTGATGACGTTATAACACCATGTCAATAATACATTGGATTGGCTCAAAGGGAACTTCTTAGTTTTAATTGGCCTGAAATGCACATGGAAAATAAAGTGGTTGAGCATGCAAGGAGTACACTAAGAAAATGGTAGAGTATGAGATTATCCATAGTGTTTTATGGGTAATTTTTGATATAATAAGTTTTGATGTGGAATAAGCCTTAAAACTAGAAGAGTCAAGTTGTAGATGGAAAATAAATAGAGCCAACAACAAAGATCAAAGTGGTTGAAAGGATGGATTGCCAAAATTAATGGAAAATCAATTAGGGATACACATGGGACAATGTGTTGAACAACTATATTTTTATCTTTCTTTTTTTATAGGAAATGAAATGGTATATATTTCATATATGCCCAAACTAAAAATGTAAGCATGGGGATATGGTTTATGTTGGATAATTATACAACTATGTTTCAAATATTTTTTGTCAAAATGTGCTTCATCTAAAGTTTTCCATATGATTGTAACTTATTTTAGATATCAAATATTTTATATTAGCATCAAGTTGTCTACATGATAGAAAATTGGGATAGAGGGAAATATTTTTATGATAATTTCATATCACTATAAGCATATAATAAATTGCTTAGAAAATGGTTTAGTCTAAGGTAGTGGGGAGAGGAAAATTATCTCATCCATTAATATTTATAAAACCAATTCAAGGTCAAGGAGCTAAGGATCACTTCCCAAAGCTAAGGTACATTAAACATAGTGTCCAAGTACAAAGAGTTATGAGGTGGAAGAGGTACATTATAAAAAGTGTCTAGGTGATAAGTTTTGAGGTGGAAGATGTGCATAAAATGAAGTGTCCAATTTACAATGTTCTATGATATGGCAGCACACTATGATGAGTCGAAGCTAGTGGAATTATATAGTGAACATCGATCTAAAGAGTGTCTTTGAAAATGACAAGAAATTGTTATAGGTACTTGTCAAGACATTAGTGATGGGAATTTCATAACTAGAAAAGACACATGTATTAAGCACTTAAGTGATACTTTTTAGGTCATTAGTGATGGACATTTCATCACTTAAATTTTATTTGGAGGTTAATAGAATGATCATGATGCAAAAATGGAATGATATAACCATTGCAAATAGATAGTTCCATCTAGAGCAGGACAATCATTAAATATGTCACTCTAGATTGGAGTAGTGGTAGGGGCATTATAATATCACCAATACAAAACAATATCACCAAGTGTTGATATGGTTTCCAACCCATCTTACCATAATAAACATGATTACACTTTGATTAAGTTCGTGTCTGGATTTAATCATAATTATTTTTGTGATGACTAAATCATCTAGATTGTACACTGGTTAGTCATTGGGGGAGGGTATTAGAATAATTAATAAACTAATAAGATAAATAGTTGTTAAAGCTCATAGTTTTTTATCTTTATCACAATGATAGTTATTTATTCATGTTTTTAATAGTTCAACATAGTTACCTAATGAGATCTTGTTTTGAAGATATAGGAGTATGTTTTTTTATTTTGTGGCTACTTAATCACCCACTATGATTGTA
Organism: Torreya grandis; assembly: GCA_037957365.1. Lineage (NCBI taxonomy): Eukaryota > Viridiplantae > Streptophyta > Pinopsida > Cupressales > Taxaceae > Torreya > Torreya grandis. The sequence goes on from JARHVA010002262.1 coordinate 1,646,608, forward strand.
AAATTTTTGGTTGATAATTAAATTTGATATCAAGAATAAATGATATGGATGTGTATTTATAAATAATGTAGTCATCATTCCATGTGAAAATGAGTTATTATTCTCCTTCAAAGTCAAATAACTCTACAAAGCAATAACAAACATATAATAGTAAGAGAGGGGAACACATTATATCAATGGTACACACAATCTACCAAATTATATCTATAAAAAAAAATCAAAATGATTTAAAACCATCATTTATTTATACATGTGAAGTTACCTAATCTTGGATGGTTATGTTAGCCTCATTATACACAAACGTGGGAAAATGAAATTATACAATACAAAATTAGTCCATAATAAACTTAGATCTAAGGTATATTACACTTTTAACCAATGGGTTTTGATAAGAAATTTAATCCTAAGAAAACACCACAACCCAATGTCCCAAGGGTCTAAATCAATCCTATACCCGAACATCCAATGACACTCACAATTGATGACTCAAGGGAACTAATAAGGAGAACTTAGGTAAACATGATAATATGCACTGATATCCCCCATTAAATGATGGGATCAGATGGCATGGACAAGATGGCATCATGTAGACATCCATACTAACTATAAACTCTAGAAGCCAACTAGGACACAACTTCCTCAAAACTCCAAAGTCATAAATCACTCTCTCAAATTATGTATAGCATCAAAGTATTGAATTAAAAATAATGAAACATCAAAAACCTAGAGCTAAGTATCATCAACACTCCACGAGAATAAAATATAAAACCAATAAATCCAAAGTAATCTCCTAGAGTTGGGACCGCAACACTACACCAACACACCAAAAATTACAATCATGAAATCAGCATAAAATGGTCCATGAAGAGCCTCATAAAACTTTAGATAATCTTCTAAATCATGATTCCTCATCTTAAATCCATGATTCAATATTGCACGAGAGATAGATAAGTCTTCCATGAACCATGAGAGCTCACCCAAGATCTAATAGAAACCATAAGGAGGTCACCCAAGATTACACACACACACACACACACAAACACACACACACACACACACACACACACACACACACACACACACACACACACACACACACACACACACACACACACACACACACACATTAATTCATTGAATACTTAAATAAATGAGAGCCTCAAAATACCTATGGAAATTTTGAAGTTGTGTACATGAAGAATAAATCATGATTCATATTGGAGAATCATAATTCACAAGATGTAACCCTATGATAAGCCAGACACTATGGAAGAATAAATTTCATAATGCCGCAATCCATGCCAAAAAAGAAAAAAAATATCATATGCACATCAAAAAAATCAACCCAACAAAATAAAAAGTCAATGTTTATGAAAAAAAAATACATATAAACAAGCTCCATCCAACCAGAATCAAACACACAAAAAATGAAGGGACAAACAAGCACACTACAATCCACCACAATCTACCTATGAAAACTAGACCTTAGCCCCACACACCTGAGATATCCTTAGGAATGAAGTGATCCCAAAAAATAGGATTACTTTGTAGTATTTTGACCCAAGCCAAATTAGCCACTCAACATCATAATAATACAACAATTGTTGAATGGTTGTAACCAATACACATCATGTCAAAATTTATGTTTCATTCACATTTGATTTAGATCGCACATAAATAATCGTCAACATTGAACCCATTGGTTATTTACATCCCCAAAAATAAAAGTGGTGAAAATTATGTGTGTTCACCATTGACCCAACTAAACATGTCACCTTTAAAAAGTTTATCTTTGATTTATTGTGTGTGAAAAAAAAGTTGGAAAATGTTGTGATAAATTTCAAGAAGTAATATATTTGAATTTTTGTCTAGGAAAAATATGCTTGAGGAAGGAGAAACTTAAGGATATGACATGGCAATACATTAAGTCATTTGCATATATTGTAACTTAATATGTTTTTGTTGTTGTGTAGGATGTTGAATATGTGTAATATGTCAATAGAATCCAAAACCACTTACATAAGAAGATGGGTATATGGATGAGTTGCTAAAAAAAATGGATAGCCTAGATGACAAGGTAATCATTTTTTGGGTATGATTAATAATGATTGATTCAAATGTGTGGTGATTTTGATATATTTTTGTCATCCATCAATAATTTTTTCTTCAAGGACAAGTTACAAATCTAGAAACAATTAAAAACTAGGAAAATCATATATTTGTTCATTTGAATACAAAGAAATAAGTCACACAAACATTCATTATGCAATGAGATAACTGGGATATGAAGCTTGAGTTTGGGCACCTTCAAATTTATGGTGTTGTAATACCTATAGCACTATCAAAACTCAATATTCATGACACCAATTGAACTTCATTCAAGGTAGTTTTATGTCATTGTCAACAATGTAGATAGGATTTAGGAATTACATGGCATGATTTAGTAGCTCAAAGCTACTTTAGCTGAACTCGTTCCATAATTCAAATAATGGCTAAAGACAATTAGCGGCATTGAATCATAGATAAATATGTAGACAACATGTTGAAACTAATTGATTTTCTAATTGGAAAGACATTTGAATGGTGTACATTTTTTTAAAATTTTGTAAACATGGTATTTTTTATGATTTGGGCTCATTCAAAAAGGTTAGAGCTAGATAAATATAAAAATTAAAACCTCTTAAATAGTCATTAGAGTTGAAATAACTAAATTTAATTTCTGGGTAGAAAACTCGCTAACCAATGGGAATATGAAACTTATGGAACAAGCTAAATGACAAAATTCTCTAAATAGTGGATTTATAAATATTGAAAGAAACAATTATCTATTTTGAGTTTTAGATTAAAGCACACCAATTTTGTATCATTTGATCTTTTTATAAGAGAGTGATAATTTGATTTACATATTTAGTGATTGTCCCTTCTTTCATGTATCACTTGAACCATGGAGTTCACCTAGATAGTTCTAGTGACAACATCCCCTAGGATTTCTTGGATCCATCACAACTCTCAACTACTTTCCTAGGTGTGTCTTAGTTTACTATCTCATTCTACAGAACATGAGGTAGTCATTATATAACACACTAAGCATTCATTCTACAATATTGGGGAGTCATTATGACCTTGTTACACCCCCTCTAACATACCCATGGTGGCACAAAATGATTTTATAAGTTTCAATGCATGATACTATCACAACATGTTATCTCAAAACATTTGTACTATCACCATGGTTCACATCTTGTCATCTATTTGAGGCCCTATTAGTTCTCCCTCATAGTTTTCACATATTGGGTGCTTCAAGTAAATCGTTTGGTGATGTTTTATCCTCCCACCTCTTTTTTAAAACTACTTAATTAAGGTATCATAAAATTTCCATCTTAACATAACTCTAATCATCTACTTTTTCATTATTCTTGCATGGTCACATAACCAATACTAGAGATCATCAGATTATATACAATAATATATACAAGGATCAATCAAATTGTTATCAGAATCACACTTTTAGACTATCATTTCCAATAATCTTTTTCTAATATCTAGGTGTTTCAATTCTACTATTTTTTGAAGGCATTTGAGCAATCTACATTAGCAAACTTGTGTCTTCTTGATTTGACACCTCTCTTGACTTACATAAGATCATCCACTCATTGATACCAATTATAGATTGGTCAAGAAACTCCTAGTCATATTTCAAAGGGTTTTTCATCACCTTCTAATCTTCATCCCTCAAATTTTTTTTCAAACTCTGAAGGTTCCTTGACATTAATATATTACATACTTTCCTTTATTTTAGCTCATGCATCACTAGAGGTTCAATCATATATTATGTCTCAATCAAACCTATATCTAATGTTTTGTTGAGCTTTTAAAATTTACATCCATTATGAGAACGATATGTAAAAGTAAAGAGGGATAAATGTTAAGCTAGTAAATTATTATAGGTCGTATTGCTTCATAACGTGTTCACAAGGGACTTGAGAATTGAGTTGGGATTCTCTAAAAAGAAAATTATTATTATGGTTAAATGATTTTGATCGAAGCTATGAACTAGTATTGCGGCATAATTAGGGGCCCAATCCCCAAAGTCAAAAAGAACACACAAGAAAATAAGACAATAGAATAAAAAACCCAACAAAATACCATCAACAAGTGAAGGACACCCTTACAAAAGGAAAGCAAGAAAAATATCAGTTCATAGAACTTCCATAAAACATCCTCAAAGCATTAGCAATCTAATGGCCTGAAAAGAGAAGGAACAATCAATGGGTGAAATTCCAATAGCAAAGCTACCTACAACCTCAACCTTAAGCCAATTCTATTTTGTGCCTTGAGAGAAGGTAAGTAATCATCCATTGGAATCCGGTCTTCACCAAATTTTTGCCTCCTTTCTCAGCATTTTTGCTTCAGACCTATGACCTTTATTTTTAGCATCAGTGCCAATAAGAGATTTGTCTCTTGGTTGTTAACCTAGGAGGAGAGGCAAAAGGCTCAACATGCAAGGGAGGAGTAGTGGAAACCACCATAGCAAGGGCTTCCTTTAAGGAAAGAGTCTTTCAGGGAGAGAGAGGAAGATTCATGGGCATAAAAGGTTGGGGAAAGGAGTCTACACGCTGGTAAAAGATTCCCTAATTACACCATTGGAAGTCTTAACAAGGAGATCCCTCCTCCTTCCTCCAACCTAGTAGAGAGGAAGAAGAAAAAGATCCGGTTACAGAAGAACACATTGCCACCCTATTCCCCAAGAGATTGCATTAAAAATAATAGAAAGAGAGACCTTCATAATTAAGAAAGTGAGCCCATTTACCCCAAGAAAAAAACAAGAGCACCGAGTGAAACAAAAGCATGGAAAGGTCTAAGAAAATGCAAACTCAAATAAATATGTGGTCTAATAAGTTCTCATATGTTCTCTCAAAGGAGCAAACTTTGTTAACCAACAATTTTATATGTGACCTCTCTAAAATTAAGATGAATTATAAACTTAAAATTAAGTAACATGGTACAGTGGATACAGATTTCAAGATCAATGAATATGCATAAGGGAAGATCCAATTGACTATATATTTTCTTATGATCATATGTTTAAAATAAGATGAATTCAAGTAACAAAATATACTATGAAATATTTATTCTTTTCTTAGGATGAGTAGCAACAAACCTGTTCTTGTGGGTGCTGATGTTGGTGGGGTTTATCCACATCTCCATTTGGTATTGGTGGTGCAATAATATCTGAAGGCAATGGTGACACTGGAGAAATTAAAGTCCATGTAGGATCTTTAGGTGAGTATGGATAAATGAGAGCATCAGTTGGCACCCTAAATCCCATGTCAAATGAAATCCCACTCATTTCCCACCTTACACTATTGTTGCCATGAAATGATCGCCTTCCACCATCATCTCCTGCCTCTGCCGCTCTCTCCTCTTCATCAATTTCCTCCACTGGCATCCTGGCTGCCACATCATGTGAAAGGCTTATTGACCTGAGTCCATGCCAACTATTATTGTCATGCTGGAAACTTGATGAAGACTTTGAATCAGAGTGGGTGGAGATTTCAACTGTTAATGCACCTTCTTTCATTGCAATATTTTCCATCTAAAACAACAATATTTTGACCAAAACCACTACCCAATCTGCACCAATCATGAAGAAAAAATTATAAATACATAGACATATTATATCTCTAAATATTTGATAGAAATGTTTCAAAATAGAAGCAAATTATAAATATAAAACCACAAAAACATGGGTTATATTTTGACTCCCTTTGTCATTTCCACTAGAATTTTGAAAGACTACAACTACAATTCCATAATGGCAGTCAATAATAAAGAGTTTAACTTTCATGATACTTTTTTTCCTTCAAAATTAGGGATTGAAATATAATTGCTATCCTTTTTTTTATTTATTTAATAATTTATCTTAAAAAAAAACTAATCCTTAACATTTTAATTAAAAATATTTCTCGGGACTCAATTAAAATATAATAGGAAATAGAATTCCTCTTGATTCCTAAACAAGGATTTTATATTTCTAGCTCAACATTTGATTGATATATAATTTTTTTAGACTATTTTCAAAGTTTTAAAAAAAAGATAAATAAGTGTTGTAAATGACATAAGATAAAACAAAGCATAAAATGAATATATTATATATGATTTCAAGAAATCTGGTGTGGGAAAAACTCTAGTGGGTGAGGTAATTTCTCTCCCCTTCCATTATGTAATTTGAAAATTATACAAGTTACTTCGAAATATGGTCTTCATGGACAAAGATTTCACTACTACACTATCCAAAGCTTTCACACATGACTATTTTACACTTTTTTGACACTTCATAGTGATCGAACACAACTAGAATAACCATTCACAACTAGGAAACATTTAGACAATGCGAACAAGGACCCAAACTTGCAAACTACAATGTGAATCCAATTTTAAGACTTATCAATGGCTTCTTTAATGATTTATGCCTTCAACAGAGATTGTATTTATACCCTTCCACCTTGGAATCAACCAGAGACTTCAAACAAACTATTGCCAAGAAGAGGAAGCGTTTACAACCACTTCTATGTCAATGTTTTGTTTGGTGGTGAAACCACCACAATAAGCAAACTAGTAGTTTTAAATGGTTAATACAATGGTCAACCTATGGGCCTTCCATAGTGGGAGGCAAGAACGGGAGTCACTCTTCTCAATAGATCTATGGGCTTGTTTATATATGGGCAAGAATCATATATCTATAGACGGCATCCATCACATAGATATATAGGCAGTCGAGTACCCAATCATTAGTTGTATCATGTATCTAATAGATGAATGATGTATGATGGATGTGTAACTCAATCAATCTATATTGAACTCAATATATTTAAACTATATATATTTGAAGGGAAAGCTAGTCAGGCTAGCCTTAGGCTATTCTATATAGTTAGAGTAGTATCTATAGTCAAGTTAGTCTCAGACTATTCTATTTTATATGTGAACCGGTGAATTGATGTTCTCACTCGATCGATGACTAGACTACAATTTACATCTCTATATTGTGGGGGGGGGGGGGGGGGGGGGGAGGGGGCAGGGTGTGTCCATATATTATGTTGGTTATACACTAACCCCTATCTAATCTAAATCTATATATGGGGTGCTAATGACACTCTATACAACACTTGACTAGGTGGTTCTAAAGGGTCCTGTATAGGTATGGGGTGGTTGAGCGAGTTAGTTATATAATTTAGGGTCATTGCCATACAAATATATATGAGTTATAGTAGATCATTGCCTATATAATATCTAGGTATGGTTGTAATCAAGACATTAGGAGAGGGGCCCCTAAGTCAGATATTATGCACTTGTGGATCTAATTAATCTAAATCTATCAACTTGAACTATCCAAGTGTGGGTGATTACCCTATCTATATAGTTCTATCAAGTCCTCCACCCCACCCCACCCCTATAAAGAGTCTATATGTATATGGGGCATGTGGATGTGTTCCACATATTATTATATAGGGTGTGCTCAAATGATAGGGTTCACCCTATTAGGTTTTAGAGCTAAAAGCTTCACTGTTATGCAAATTATGGAGGTTGCTAAGTTACAAAGTAACCGACGTCGGCAGGCCAATTGATGTCAGTCATCTTTAGCTACACAGTAACCGACATCGGTTAGGGGTCAGCCAACATCGGTCAGATAGGAACCGACGTCAACAACTTGTGTGTTCCAGAATTGGTCTAATTTTAGATGGATAGTCAGTTTGCATGTAAAGACTAATTTTGGTCTTGAGTCTGCATTTCTAATTATTGTTTAGTTTGGGATCTATTTAAGAGACCCATGAGGCTGTATTGTAATCAAGGACCAAGGAAAGGATTATATCCTTCACTTGAAGGCAAGAACAATAATTGGGTAGGTTGTCTCAAGGTGTGTAAGATCAGTTGATCTGCAGGTAGCAAGATCAAGGAGATCTACATGGTAAGTAAGATCAGTTAGATTTGCAGGTGTGCAAGATCAAGGAGATCTACTTGGAGTACTTGGAGTACTTGGTGGACTGAAAGTAGGCAACAACAGTTGAGTTGATTGTCACTTACTGGTGGAGGGAACAACTCAGTGTTGAGTTGTGGTTGTAATTGATTGAGAGAGAGAACTCTTGAGGGAGAATTACTGTACGCCCAAGAGGTGTGGAAAGAGTGTGATTTCTTCATTGTATTTCCTTCTGAAAGAGTGTTAATACAAGATTGTATTGTCTCTCATATTCTATGTTGTTTCTGAATTCTAGTTACATATTACTTTTGGTTAAATTTTGTGTTTAGTTGCTTATACAAAGGTAATCAAGTGTACTCTTCAGGAGTAGGATCCTAACAATTGGTATCAGAGCTTGGTTCACTAACAGGTGGTATCAGATCATGTTAGTGTTTATTGATTACAGGTCACTCTCAAGGGTTTCTGATTGAGTGGGAGTAAAGCAATGGCAGAAGAAAGTAAGCTAAGAATGGAGAAATTCAATGGCAAGAATTATCAATTATGGAGGATGCAGATAGAGGATTATTTGTATCAAAAAGATCTATACTTACCATTGGATGGGAGTAAGCCCACATGAATGCAAGATGAAGAATGGAAGGTTCTTGACAAAAAGGCTCTAGGAGCTATAAGGCTGACCCTGGCAGCTTCTGTGGTTTCCAACTTATCTCAGGCAAGGACAATGATAGAGTTAATGGAATCTTTGGCAAATTTATATGAAAAACCCTCAGCTTTGAATAAGGTATTTATTATGAAGCAATTATTTAATTTGTAAATGCTGGAAGGTGGATCGGTACATAGTCATCTTAGTGATTTCTATGGTTTGGTAAACCAGTTAAATTTAGTCAAAATAGTTTTTGATGATGAAATTAAGGCTCTCTTAATCTTATTCTCTTTACCTAAAAGTTGGGATAGCTTGGTAATGGCAGTTAGTAATACTGTGTCTGCTTCAAATATCTTGAAAGTTGATGATGTTGTTAGTGTAATCTTGAATGAAGAAATTTGTAGGAAAAGCATAGGAGAATCATCAGAGAATGATTTAAGTGTTGAAAGTAGGGGAAAGCAAAGAGAGAAGGTCAAGCAAGGGAAATCAAGGTCAAAGATAGGCAGGAGATCCAGATCCAAGTATGGTAGTATAACCTACTGGAATTGTGGAAAGAAAGGGCATGTAAAGAAAGATTGTTGGTTGGTAGAAGATCAGCATGAAGGAAATAAAGAAGCAGATGTTGCAAGTATTGTTGCACAGGATGCTCTTAAATGTTCCTTGGATAAAGTAGAATCTTGGGTTTTAGATTCTGGTGCCTCTTTCCATGCAACCTCAAATAGATAATTTTTTCATGATTATGTCCATGGAGACTTTGGAAAAGTTTATTTAGGGGATGGTAAGCCTTGTCAAATTGTTGGCAAAGAGAAATGCAGCTGAAATTGCAGACAGGCAACACATGGGTGTTGAAGGATGTCATGCATGTTTCCATCCTGAAGAAGAGTCTAATTTCTATAAGAAAGTTGGGTGATGAGGGTTGTACAGTTACTCTCACAGTGGAATCTTGGAAAGTTTCCAAGGGTGCACTTGTATTAGCAAGAGGTAAGAAAGTAGGTACACTTTATCTATCTACTTGTATTACTAATTCTCCTTCTATTTTATCTACTTCAGATGTAGATGCAAAGATGTGGCTCTGTAGGCTTGATCACATGAGTGAGAAGGGAATGCATGTTCTTAAGTCAAATGTTAAGAACTGGAAAGCCTTGGTTTTTATGGAGAAGATGATGGACAGAGATTAGCTCAAGGGGCTGAATAATTTTGAGCAAGGCAATTTGGACAAGGTTATGATCCAAAATGAACTCACGAGTAAAAGTTATCACTCACAGTAAAACACAGTTACCGACGTCGGTCAGGTGAGAACCGACGTCGAACAGGCAAGAAATGACGTCGGTCTGGTGGAGACCAAAGTCGGTGATGTCGGGTAGGTGGACACCAATGTCAGTCAGGGAACCAACATCGGTGATCAGGAGGACACCGACGTCAGTCGGGGAACCGACGTCAGCAGTCAGGTTAGTCACATGGAACTGACATTGGTCGGGTGTAGACTGAGAGATGACCAAGATCGGTCACTGTTAGAATGAAAGTTGAGTGGATAGCAAGCTGTCAATGAGTCTCAAACACCCATGAGGAGGTTTGAAAGGGTAGGTAAGCCTCAAATTCGTTATTCCCCTTCTTTATACTACTTGTTTCTCACTGATGGTGGAAAACCAAGAAGTTTTGAAGAGGCAATGCAGGTAGAATCTGGGAAACAATGGGAGCATGGCATGAATAAGGAAATTGATTCCTTGGAAGAGAACCAAATGTGGGATTTGGTAGAGTTTCCAGTCGGGAAGAAAGCACTAAAAGATGAATGGATTCACAGGTTAAATAAAGGAGAGAATAGACAGGTGAGACAGAAGGCCAGGTTATATGGTCTTGAGCAAGCTGCAGGACAATGGTGTTTAAGGTTTGACAGGTGTATGACAAAGCATGGCTTTAGTCAATGTCAATGTGACCATTGTGTTTATTTTACCAGGTTGGATAATATTAGCTACATTATCCTGTTACTGTATGTAGTGTATATGCTTGTTGCAGGGTCACACATGCAGGAGATTGTTGAACTAAAGGTAAAATTAGTTCAGAGGTTTGCCATGAAGGATTTAAAAGCAGCAAAGAAAATCTTTGGCATGAGTATTTCTAGAGACAGGGAAAGTCACAGGTTGATTTTGTCTCAAGAGGATTATGTGAATAAGGTAGTGGAGAGGTTCAATATGCAGGATGCAGAACCGATTAGCACACCTATGGTTGGACAGTTCACAGAACAGTGTCCTAAATCACATAATGAGGTTGAGTACATGGT
>JARHVA010002262.1:1662500-1890000 GCA_037957365.1 Torreya grandis
AAAAAATTGAAAATTTTATAATATTTTGGTTATATGGTAGAGTTTGGAATCTCTTTTTTTGTAAAGATTTTTACAAACCAAATAAATTGATGTATTTAAATTGACACGATTTAATATTAATTGATAAAAAAATTGTGAAAAAATAATATAATTATTTATAATTATAATATGTGAAAAATCCAAGATAAATTTTTTAATATTGATTCTCTAAATTTCCAAATAAAAATATTTAAAATATATCTACTAGTTATAAATATTGTTCATTAATATTCTTATATTTTATCTTTCCACCCTATATAATATTGGGTGCATATATCTTTACTTTTTTAAAGATTAAAATGAATCATTATTATAAGGTCTACCAATTTAAAATATTATTACATTTTATCAAATTAAAGGAAAAAATCTAGTAATAATAACCCTTATATTTAGAGGTTCACATTACCACAAAGATATCACATGATTTTGTTAATTCATATTTTTTATTTGAAAATTTTTAATTAAAAAGACATAATTTAAAACAAAATATTAAAAATATATTAAAAAAATCAATCTAATAATTATTATGTATTATAAATATATTAGATATTAATAATTTATTAATTATAAATTATATATATAATTAACTGATTTATAAAATTATTTAATAAAAATTAAATAACTATTAAATTTTTATAAAAGCATATTAATACTATACCATTCAAATATAAGATATTTTCATATTATATACCGTATCTACTATTAAACACTATTCACCTATTAAAGACCATTCACCGATTGAATTTTCCCCTGCATTTTACCTTTCAACCGTAAGAATTTTCCTTGTATTTTTGGTGGGAAATGATTATCCTCTTTTGGCACTCTAATGTAAAGTTGATTATTTATGTATTTTTATATTTTTAAGATAATATAAACATTATTTAAATCTTTCTTTTTTTTTTTTTTCATTTATAAATATATTTAAAATGATAAATAAATTGTATAAATGTATGAAATTATTTGGATAGAATTCGGATGAAACTATTAGAAATATAATTTTTTTAAGATGTTAATTTACAATATTAATAATCACTTCTATTTTTGTACACATAAATTATTAAGTACACAATTTATTTTTTAAAATTTAAATTTTGTTTTACAAATTTAAGCACTTCTTAATTATAAAATTTGTCAATTAAAAATATTTTTTAATGTAGTAATATTTATTAAACTTTTGAATTAAAAAATATATTTTACTAACTTTTTTTAGAATTTTAAAAAAAAAATACAATTTTTTTTTAGAATTAAAAAAATATATTAGTAAACACTTAAAATAGTTTAATTGGGAGAAGACTAATACAATTAAGGGTGGTCCATCTATTGTGCCCTTTTTGCAAGCATTTAGAGATTTTCATGTATTTGTTTAAGTTATGTTTTAAGGTTCAACGCACTTTGGACTTGGAATCATGATTTTTTGAGACTTTCACCTAGAGCTTTTTACTTAACATCATATTTTCTTCGGTGACAATTTTAAAATACTATTATAATACACTTAATTTTGGCATGCTTTTATAGTGGAAATCTAGTTTTGTTTATGGAAAGAAATTTTCTCTAATATAGTTGACATTCACTTTTCTATCTATAATAAGTCTATGATTATCTCTAATGTTCTTTTGCAGATTCTAGTTCAAACTAACAAATTAGTTATGGAACTTGATTTCCTTTAATCTTTGCTTTGTCACTGCGGGATGCCCCATGCAATGTAGCTCATGTTCTATCATCCCCACCTAGGATTACACCATTGAGAAGTGGTAGTGGTCCTTCGAAGGGTAGCTATCATCATAGTCGATCATATCGACACTCTCAAAATTAGGCTCAGGGTTCTTCATAAAGGCACCACCCCAGATCCATGTGGAATGCAGGTATCTTCGCCTCCACATTCTCCACACGCTTAGGGGTGGGTCTCTTCACCTCTCTTAGGGTAACACAAATGGATTTATTTGCCTAAGAGTTCTCAAGGTGGTTAACAACCACCATCAAATAAAGCATTTTCTCATCTTGCTTTTGTCACACATACCAAGACGTATAAGTTCAAGAGGAAGTTGCTCAGAGTAATTCCAGCTCTAGATGGGAACCTATTTCTAGAGGGGATGATCTATTGCGCTCTCACTGGGTTGATCCCTATGATAAAGACCCCCCTTCTATCGGTCTCTTTACTATGGCCGTTTAGTTTTTAGTTGCTTTTTTTTTTATGTTATAGATCTACCATTGGCTCAACCTTGTTGGTTGGAGTTTTGCTCCTAAGCTTTGCCTAGTTTGTTGGCATTCGTGGTGTGCTCTCTACCACCTCTTTTTTGTGAATAGTCTTGTATATTTTTTATGTATAATTATTAATATAATAATATTTATTTTATTAAAAAAAATATCCTCTAAAAATATTTTTTATTTTGGTGTGTTCTCTATAGCAGAGTTTGGAATGCTCTTCAGGTGGGGGCTTCAAAGGAAGGGAGTGGTATAAGTACAATGTCTAATTGGACTAATTGTGCTTATTATGAATGTGCAAATTCAAGCAAAGAAGAGAACCTTTGAAAGAGAAGGTACAAGTCAGTAAGATCCATCAAAGTGTGAAAAATATCAAAAATGTTTATCAGATCAAGTTGATGCAGGAGGACACACAGGTCATTGGACCTAATGAGCCTAGAAGAGGTACTCTGATCAAGTTATCCCTAGAGGCAGCGAATTTTGATAGACACCTATCTATCTAGTTTGCTAATGCCTGGGAAGAGAGAGCAGTCAACATCAATGGGTTCATGCTTAATATTATAGAGGAGCTCATTGCTCATGTGATGGGATTGGCCATTGAAGAAACCAAAAGATAATATACTCCCAGAGACTTCAAACCAGATAAAGAGGCATTTTTGGAAGATGATGAACAATTGGATTAGCTACACAATGGATTCGACAGGGAATCCCTCACCAAACCATATGATGAGGTAGCCTTCCACCTTATCCAGTATGTTACTTTAGAGGGTTAGTATAATGTGGTAAGATGGTATATGTTCAGAATGTTAAATTACTTTAGACACGGGACTACTTTCAGTTTGTCTTTTTTCATTCTTAAATCCATGGAAACCTCCATTAAAAAATTTAAAACTGGTAATTGCTTTGCCCCAAGACATGAGGGAGTTATTTTCCTCATATTTAAGTGTTTTAAAGGCATGAACCAAATCATGTTGGATTTAACCTAGAAAAAGCAAGAGAGACCCAAAGAAGGGCTAGTGGACATAAAAAAGATAAGGTATGGATTAAATACTCGGCCAATCCGAGCAGGGTTGCTAGCAATAAGAGGAAGTGGGCCAGTAAGGATACTAACATGAAAGGAGAAGAGACTATCAAGGAACAAGATAGTATAAAAAAGTGCCTCAGAGGTGCTTCCAAACACATTGGTTTTGACAAAGTTAACCTTTAAATGTAGGGGCACAAAAGGCTATAGACTTCACATTTTAAAAGAGGGGAGAAGAAGATAGTCAATGTGGAGAGTGACAGTGAGGAGCTGTAAGATTACAACTTCGAGAAGGAAAAAAAACCAGAAAACAAGGAAAATCTCAGAGAGGCCAAAACAATAAAAGAAGAAGAAGAAAATTAAAACCATAGAGAAAGGGGAGACTACCCAATTTCAAAAAGATAAGAATGAAGATTTTAATCAACTCACCAATTCCCTCAAAGGAAGGGAGAACACTGATAAAATAATTGAAGAACTTGGTCTCCAAAAAGCTCTTATGAGGTGGTTCATGTGGGAAATGTTGAGCTTAAAAAGTAAGATGAACGTTCTTCAACAAGAAAATGAAAATCTATTTAAAGCCTTGGCTAAAAGAGAGGAGGACATACAAATCCAAAGACTGAGCTTCAGAGTGGATTTACTTGAGCATGCTAATGAAAATATTCAAAACAAACTTAATTTCCTAGTTAATTGTAGCAAGGTTGTAATGAATGAAGGAATATAAAACATGGAAAACCTTAGGGCTCACCTTAGAGAATTGTTTGAACCTAGCCATAAAGGTAAAGGAAAGGACATCAAGGGCCAAAGAAGTAGCACTAAATACAACATTGACTATGAAATCCTATTAACACAAATTGATATGAATCTTAACAACATGAAGGATTGTTGGGAAGATGTAGCTGGGAGTCTGGAATAATCTAGTTCTTAGGATGTTTTGGGGTTGTTTTTAAGTTGTATTGTAGTTGTTTTTTATCTATTTTCTCAGTTGTTTCTCTGAATATCCTTTTGTTCTTTTTGTTGCTGATGTACTTGTATGGTTTGGGAACCCTAACTCAAAAAAATCCCCCCTTTAACCTTAATAAAAAAACATTATTTAAAGTTAATTTATATTAATCTAGCATATTTTTTATGATAATTAATGTAGTTTAAATTAGGCAATATGAACTCTCTTGTTGACTTTTCTACAAGTTTAACTGTTGAAAAAATAAGTCGTTTGCAAGTATTCATGTATTAGTAAGTTTTGACACAACATTAAGACAAGGATATATATGTTAGAACATAATGAAAATCAAACCCTTTAGATGATGTATCTGTTGGAATATTTTCAAATGCATGATAAAATTAGTACTACCTATTGTGATTTGTATTACCTTTTTATATATTTATAATTGTCAAAAATCCATTTATAGTGTTTAAAATAGCATACGTGTCTTAGACAAATCTATTTAAAATATGTTGAGAGATATTATTCTTGAGGTGTCTATATTATATTGGATTTGTGATATAAGTGGAATAATCACCTCGAGAATAATCTCTCTCAATTTTTTTTTACATAATTTTATCTAAAATATATATTCTAGTTAAAAAATGTTAAAAGATATCATTCTTGAGACAATGTTATTATATTATATTTATGACATGAGTAGAATTTATGTCTCAAGAAAGATATGTTATTTATATAAAATATATATGATAATTATTAATCAAAAGAGGAGAGAGAGTGAAAATAATCAATCTTTATGTGATAAAATTTAAAGAGGCATATCTTCACGTTATGAATTTTATGAGCAGAAGAAAAAAATAAAAGGGAAAAAGTGAAAATCCCAAAACAATAGATTATAACAGTAATTAATACTACAACAAGAGAAAGAATTCCCTTACATATAAAATTGGTGTGACTCGAACATGGGTCGTTGCCAAAGTAGCCTTGGCGACTCCTTCCTGCCCTTCCCTTTGGCTACGTTTGTTCATTAAAATAATCTTGATCTTTACTTACAAGATAATCAGATTTGTAATGATCATGTATGGGGAAGAGAGGAAATGGATAACGTGATAGAGCTATAATCATGTTGATAGGTGTAGGTTATGTCATATATTGTAATCTCATTCAGATATGAATAACGAGCAGTTGTCCTGAGGGTGCAAGGAATGCTAGAAGGAATTTAGGAGTTATTTATTTTCATTTCTAGAGTATAGTGTTATTAAGTGTTCCCCTTTTAAGTGTACCATGTGGACACCCCATAATGCTTGAGAATTTAACTCACCAACTATTGTGCTACCACCTGGGAATGATCATCAATTTTTCGATTATTATCTCAACTAGTAACTCCTCTACCATGACATTCACATTGTATCAACAATGATGCCCTCTTATGTGCACACCCATGTGCTAGTGCTTTGCAAAAGCTTTGGAACTCACTTCAACAACACAATTTTTTGGCTCAGGGAGCAAATAAAACAAAGGAGCAATGCTTCCCAATGAATGCAGAGTGTGTTTGGTGTGCTTAGTTGGAACCCCTATGGATTAAATGATGAGTGCATACTATGCTCAATAATTTAAAACTACATTTGATTATATAATATATATTTTACTTTGTATTATATTGATGTGTGCCATACAAATTTCCCAATTGAATATGTTACCACATTGCAAGATGTAGACCCCTTTCCAATGGGTGTAAGTCATGTCAATCAATTCACTACCTTGAATCCAAGTCTGGTGTACAATATGGGCCCTCTAGAGTACAATATCAATTGAAATTACCTATCATTACCCCTCACCAACTTCACCTAACTCATTTAAAAATATTCCTTGTTCATAATTTTGTTCATCATCCTCCCAACAGCCCACCGCATAGCTAGACACTTGGAAGTTGTATAGGACAGGAGTGAGAAGTGTGTGGTTTGCATCAATTTGCCATAAAAATCAAGGGGAAAGTGATTTACATATATACATAGTGAGTATACGACCATCTATTTAACAAACCATGTATTGAAGGTTGGATATGGACATCATCAAAGCATGGATGAAAGGGCAAGGTGATAAAGATTATGCAAATTTTGAATTGAATCAAAGAACATTCAAGTTGTTCTACAATGTGAATGACAACACACCAAATCATTGTTGCATTAGTGACTTGGTTGCTTGTTATGTTATATCTCTTACAAAATTATTTTTTAGGATAACCATAATAAACAATAATATATACAATAACATTATACTATACTGTTATACATTTATATTATATTATAGTACTAATATAATTTATAGCATACCAGATGTAATTTTATGTTTTAGTAAAGCATGTTTTTGTAAAGCGTTAAGAGTGAAAATTGGTATTCATATGTCACTTGAAACCCATGACTATTGCTCGCATCTCACCTTTTGTGTACACAATAGTGAGCAACAATGGTCATATATTTCTTGTGTAGGTGATAGTATAGAATGAGATTGTGTCCCTTCATGCAATGTGGAAATGTGTTGTGCGGAGAGGAGGGCAAAGAAATACAAAACATGCATGAGATAAGTGGTGATGGTGAGGTACAATGACAAATTATTTCATGTGATATCAGACATCATAGATCCCATATCATACACCACACTTGGATTCAGGCCAGTTATCAGATTTACAAGACTTAGACATATTGCAGAGGGGTATGTAACTTGTAAGGTTACAACATATTTGATTGTCCATTTTCTATTATTAAGGGTGGATGAGGATGTCATGAATGTTAATTTGATTGTGACAAGACTCCACATTCAATGAGTGGCTCGAATCTACATGACAATGTTGCTTATGTGTGGACAAGACATTAAAAATTGGCATGTCAATGTAACAACATTGCATAATGATACATGTCAGATATATCAAAGCAAGGTGGTCACATCTTTGATTGATTTTTCTATATATTCAAGGGTGGAAGAAGGCATCACGAGATTTGATTTGATTGCAGTAGGGTTCCATGACTCTTTTTGTTTGTATTTGGTGAAAGGAAGAAAGGTACAATTTTTAGGATGACCACAAGCATAGCCAATTTTGTGTAGTTTTTTAGATGAGGGTTTGAATCTCCATCAATTTATACATTCTCTCTCCAAGTACTGTGGCAATCAAATCCTTCTCTCCCATATATTTTCATTGACATGAATAACCAGTTATACATAAATAGGGTTTGCATTTTTTCACTTTAGTATTTTTTTGTTCCAAAAATATTATAGATGAGATGAACGTCGTAATTGTATCATTTAAAAATAATAAAATGAGATTTTATTTAATAATACATATTTCAATGGGTGTTTGGACGAAGAAAAGGAGGAAATATATAACTTACCAGAAGATTGAGTTTCCTTGTTCAAGGCATATCTTTCGAAACATTTCTTCTATTGAATATATATTGGGCATATTTTTAATTAAACCTTGTGTTATGATACAAGTTTTGGATTAGTCTACGATACACGCTATGGGAAAACACTCAACATGTATGCTACCAACATCTCAATAGGTGTTTGTGGTGTGTCATGTTAGCATAAACCTATTTTTTATGTTTGTCATCATTTCCATGGGTTCTCGATCGACGGCTTGGTGACATTTAGATGGGCCATAAAATTTAGGATCTAATGCTCATCACCTTCTTTAATTCCTCTCAAATCTATTTTATGTTTCCCATATCCTCACACCGCATGACACGTGTTGGGCTCTTATTTATTATGGGCTCTAACCAGTCTACCATCCTATATCCACTTTGTTCTTAGTTCAAAGTTGTGCCTACCACTTGGAAAGCCTTCATTCACCCCAATTCTTGATTGCCCTGATAGCATGGGAGGGTTCAAGACTAGAAAGGGCCATGTGATCACCTTTCATTGGTTTTGGGCATTTTTGGGCCTTGCCAAAACTGGCAAGCTGGGACTACCCTCCTCCACATCCCTTCCTCTTCTAGGCCCTGTGCACTCTACCACCCCAATAAAGGCTGAAAGATTCTAATCCAAATAAATACTTAGGTCTTTTTGTGTTTGACTCATGGTTAGGGTGAGTGTTTATCAAATGAGTGGCAATCATTTGTGAGCTTGGGTGCATATTGGGTTAAAATTGAGCGAATAAATTGTGAATGCTTGAGTCACGTGAGACTCCATTTGAGCTCAGGAAATCCTTGAGGGCTTAAACATGATGGGAAAAGGTTGAATATGCATTAGGGGCCCTAATAAAGTAAATCAAAGGCTTTAAAATCCAAAAATTGATATAAAAGGTTCCAAGAGAGTGAGAAAATGGAGTTTAGGATTTGACACTCATTTGAAAAAAATGGTGCCCATATGGATTTGAACATGGGGTTGGATGAGGAAGAGGAGGCACTCTCATTTTTTGACTTGCCCCTCTATGATGAGAATGTATAGACAAAGTGCATGCTACAAGATTCAAACATGGGATGTTCAGAACATGAAGATAACAACTTCAACTTTGGTGGATCCAGTTTGATAGTGTAAAATGTTTTCCCAGCCAATGATCTATTCCACCAAGGTTTTCAAACTTCAGCTTTGTCCTTGTGAATGCTTCCATGAACTAATAGGCCTTGGAACCAAATCCTAAAGTGGTGAAATAGTTGTCGAGGAAGTGCACTTCCTAGGTGAAATTTTCATGAGGATATGATTGAGCTTGATGAAACATAAATGCGCCTCTGTTGTATCTACAAATCTGAAATATTAGTGGTAGCCCAACTGCAATTTAGTTTTAGTTCTATATTGAGGAAAATTTAGAAAGAGTAATGAAATAGTAGGGGAAAGGGAAGGCCCAGGACAAAGGTGATGGTTATTGAATGGAATGTGCATGAAAAAGATGGATAGCCTTAATGAGAAAAGGGAGGGATATGTCATTGGTGGAGGTAAAAATCACATCTAGGCTATGGCACATAATTGAGTCCCACTTGGCGACCAAGTGCATCCAAACCCAAAAAAAACATTAGGGTTCGGACAAACCCACTTCATTCAAAGGGGGTTCATTCGAATGCCCATGTGTACTTTTTGAATGGGGTCAAAGGTTTACTTTGCCATTTGATTAATTTGAATGATATTTAGGGGGGTTCGAACGAAGGGGGTTCATTCAAACCCCCTTTTTCATAACCCCCTTCATTTGAACCCCCTTCGTTCGAACCCCATGTGACATCAAATCTTCACCCCAAGTGGCATCAAATACTCACCCATTGAAGTGGAAAGCTACTATTGGCCTAAAATTGCCACTTCAGATGCCACGTATTAGGATGAAAAAATAAAATGAAACACGTGGATCTACATATAAATAGGTATTTTTATGAACTTTCTAATAATATGATTTTTTTTAATTTTAATAACATTTAATATTTATTTTGATTTATTTAGTAAAATATACTTATTTATAAAATAAATTACCATATGTTTGAGGCACTGGGAAAAATAGGAGACTATGGCCAATTTTTTTTGAAAAATATCAATGCACTCGACTTTAATGTCCTTGTTCTAATGGTGAAAAAAATAGTCTATTTTGATATATATTAAAAATATTACAAGAAGACATAAGCATTGATATTCCTTGCCTTGATCATTAAAAAATTAATAAAAAAATATTTTTAAATCAAAAAATTATAAAAAAAAAATCTCGCACTACATCCATGTTTTTAAGACCTCTTTGCAAAAAATCTTGAGAAAATATTATGTTTTGAGAAAATTATGAGGAGAAGAAATCAAGTACTCAATAAAACTTTTTGTACATGAAACATACACACTGTGTATTTAGGTACTAAAAAATATTTTTTTTACTTTTTTATTTTTTCAAAAAAATAATAAATGTAATCTACACTTAAAATGAAACATTTCATTAGTATACATTATTTTCACATTTTATACGTTTAAGTCACTATTGTCTATACAAATTTAGAAATGTTCACATTTTTATTTTTTGTTGTCCCCTTTGTACTAAAAAGTGGGACATAGTATTATGCTTCAACCCATCTATTAAAAAATAGTAGTAACATAAAGAGTGCATTGGTGTGCGACAAGGAGATGAATAGGTATTTGATGAGTGAATTCGAGTTCAACAATTTGAAAACTCCTATATCCTTCATGTTGATAGGGACACAAGCGAAAAAAAACAAAACAAAAGCATATGGAGTGTATCATATGTTGAAGTGCTTAGTTCGCTATGATGGGATGGGATGGGCTCAAGGGGCGGGGGGGGGGGGGGGGGGAGATGGGTGGGGACGGGTCGGCGGGGTGCTCAGTTGGGCTATCAATTCATGAGGAAGCCTTCTTAAGAATTCAACGAGGGAGTCACATGAATTTATGCAAAAAAAAGGCAACCCACAAGCCCTTTTAATCCTCACAATTGAACATTTGAAATATTGAACATCATTCATTTATTAGCATAACACCAATGTAGGAAAACACCAAGGAAGAAGAAGATGTGCGCAATGAGGAGAGTAGTACTATTGATGATGAAGAAGAAGAGTTGGTTTTTTATGATTTTCATTGGTTATATAAATTAATGTTGTGTAACTATTATAATTGATGTTCTATAGGCTTGTGTCCTTTGAGGGATTTGCTTATGTTTTGTCTGCGCTTATAATGTTTTGAACAATTCACTTATGTGTAGCTATCAAGATGATAATTCATAAATTCTGCACCACCATCCTACCAATAGAAAAAACCCACATCTAAAAATATATAACTTTTATTTGTGCCATGCATAAAAGGAAATAGTATAACAAACAACCATAATAGGTAAAAGAAATCCATGTTAATCATAATAGTTGTTCATAGGATGCATTTGGGAAAGTGGTGTAGGAATTTCTAAATTTTGAAATGTTTATGAACACAGTAGATTACAATGATACCTAGATGTGCAACATCGGTCACTTGTCAATGAAGTAGGTGGTGTGGGAAGCTAATGCATGGGTTCCTCAATCGATGCTTTAGAAGTTGTAGGTGGCCACCATAACATGTTACAAATCTTATACTTGTCACACTAGTTGTCCGTCCTAGTACTTTCTACATGCAAACTGCAGTGCTAAAATTCTAGAAAGCACCATGGATTTGCTTAATTTTTGGTTCATGCATAAGCTTTCCAAAAATCTCATTAGGTAAAATCCACATAATTTAATAACCATTTAGCTTTAACAAAGGAAATCATAAAATAATCATTCAGTTCACAAAATCAAAAATATTGTATGTAATAGTTCATTGTCACTGGCCAATATAATTCGTTGACTAAATTAAAAGGCTGCGACAAAAACAAAAGTACCCATCAGGTACTAATAAAATATTATAACTGTGAGAAGTGTTTGCTTAATTCTCATGACTATGATGGATTAAATTATATTAGGCATTAATAATATGGATAAATTATAATAGGTATTAATGATATGGCATTAGTAAGAGAGAAGGTGTTTATATTATGGCACACACTAATTGAGAGTTGGAAGAATGATTGACAAGTTGAAGGAGGTTGATAAACACGTAACACAGTGGTGAACAAGTGGTAGCCATTAATGGGGGGTGTCATTTAAATATTTTCTTTAGCCATATGTGGTTTGTGTTCTCTGTTATGTGTTGATAACCCCTTGTGTTTTGTTTTCTCTACAAGTGATGCCTTGTCCCTAGAAATCAAGATTGAGTTTCCACAAGCTATCATCAAAATGATGGAAATCAGAAAGTCCATACTGAGACTATGGTAGCAACCTCATTTGTCTTCAATATTATGGTTGATAAGAGTGGCTCTTGTGATTCACCTTTGAGCAAGGGAACAAAAAGGTATGTATTTGTTATATGATATTATTTCCCTATGGTTTAACCCCACCTCAAGTTTCCACACTTATTCTCTACAATGGAATCCACATTAAATCCTCTAAGTTATAATTGCACTTTAGGTTTGCAAGGGAAATGTTACAAATGTGTTACGTTATTTTTGTGGCTTTTTGGTTCCGTGATGTTCACAATGAATGGAATTAAATATTGTTAATCTAAATTTGCAATGAATTGATGTATTTTTTACCCTTGTTTCAGAGTCGTGGATGTTCAATATGGTTTCAAAAAATAATAAGTAAAATAAATTAATTATCAGTGGCCTTGATCCAAATCGTTTAGAAAAAAAAACTTGTTCATAAGGAGGGAAATGCAGTTGTTCATTGTATTGTACCATGCATTTAGTGCATGAGTCATCAAAGTGAACCATGGTGTTGTTAAGATAACGCACATTGCATATATGATGACAATGCATGTTTTGTCTATTATACAAATACTACCTCATGTAAAATGCTTCAGTTTCTCCTCTGTCTAAGCTGTTTGCAATATTAACTAAATATTCATGCTTATAATATATGTTGGAGATCAATGAACATTTAGGCATGGCATATCTAAGTAATTAAGCGATGTGAATATATTCAAGTTTGTGGAACACAAATGATTTGGAAACAAGAGGTGGTGCAGTGAAGGAGCAAAGCCCCTTTTGTTGCCTCTTACCAAAATTTTAAAGCCTAAGCATGTTGTAGCTCTTCGGATTACTCAAAAAATTCATGCTATAGTACAAAGACACTGAATTCGATTGAGCAACAAAAGCTTGAATGGATGGACAAAAATTACATGATTTATGATTGATGTCCATACACTAAAAGGTTTCCATAGAGACTTCACCATCACCACGTAGAGGCTCCACATAATAAGAAATGTGGAGGGGCCTCTCATCTTTGTCGAACACACACTCATATGTAAAGAAACCCTCCCCATTGACAATTGTTAAGTTGGGAGCGTAGAGATAAAAGGGAGGTAGCAGATGGCCTTCCTTGTTCTTCTAAATTTCATGCCACTCAACCACCGACTTCAATTATTCCCTCTTTAGCCAAGACACATCATCATGTATTGCCTTGGTAGGACAAGACAACCCCAGATAATACCTCCCTGACACATATCAACATTTGATTGGGAAATAACACTTTAGAAAAGTAAGGTTTATCTTAGTGCAGATCCGTTGGCATTTACAGTTATCAATATAATGTGAATGACATCAAAAGATCTGTGGACAAATCTCAGTCTTGTTCCTCTCAATAAAAATGTCTCCGACATAATTAATGGTTGGTTTTAAATTTTTAACTTTAAATTTGAGATTTATTTTATTGTTATATGAAAGCTTTTGTTTGTTTGTTTGGAGAATTCAATTTTTTAGAAAGTTTTTTCAAACCTAGTACAATAATGCAAGTAGATTAAAATCATTTATCTCTAGTCAATAAAAAAATTGGAAAAATAAAATTAAATAAATGCTTTGAAATCTATATTTGTCATCATTTCTCAAATAAATATATTTAAGTTATTGTGGTAGTATATAAAATTTTAAAGATACATGTGGCAATACCAATGAGATGTGGGTATATTGGTTAAGTGGTTTGATTGTTTCAAGTCCCACCCAGGTTTAAATCTCTAGAAAGGTATGTGAGATCGGTTATGGCTATTGGTTGTATTCTTGAAGCTTTTAATGATTGTTGGTTATCTTTGAGGCTGGTGGTGGGGGTATTGAGTGATTAATAAATTACATGGAGATTTGAGCCCTTGATTGTGTCCTAGACTGATTTACGCTCTAGTTAAAAGTCATCATTAATATTATATTAAAAAAGAAAAAAAAAAAAGATACAAGTAGCAATGAAAAATAAAAGATACTGGTGGGCTAAAGTTTTTGTTTGGTAACTAGAGCAACAAGAATTCAAAGTAAATCGGTTATTGATTTGAAATCATTGGTATGTAAAGTACACAATCTTTGAGGCAAAAAAATGGCCATCTTTACATAGTTGATAATTCAATAGCTAAATTTTATGGTTATATGATCATACATATATTATCATTATTTTTTTCAATAATAAAATTAGAAAAAAAATGAGGGTAAACTATCAAATGTAAATTGAAATTTTGAGAAGCCTATTAAGAAAACCTATAAAACCATACATAATTTGTAAGGATATATTAATTTTTTAAGGGTGATTTAGATTAAATAACCTTCATTAAAAAATAGGGTCACTATCAAATTTAGTCCTCTAGTCAATTACATCCCTATGGTATCTTAACTTAACACAACATTGAAATAGGTTTAAAATTATATAAGGTAAAGTCACCATTAAATTCAGTCTCCTAATCAATTAAGTCCTTATAATATCTCAATTTAGATGACATTAATGTCTTAAAATCATGAAACACAGAGTCATCATCAAATTTAGTCCTCCAACAAATTTAATCTTTATAATAACACAAATTAGAATTTAAAATCAACGCTACATATAAATTTAAAATTATTAAAGATTAACCCTGTTAATTGATCAATCGTCATCGATAATGAGGTCAAAAGTAGAAAGCATGAATAGATGCCCCCTCCTCCAAGGTGGTTTAAACTAAATTTCTATGGTGCAGCGCCTCGTAATCCAGGTGCTTCTGGGGTGGGCTGCATTATTCGTGATTGCTATGGATCAATGATCAGAGCTTTATCTAAGAAAATCCAAGATGGGTCCAATAACGAAGCAGAAGCTCAAGCTCTGACAAGCGGTATTGAATTGGCTATCCAATGTGGGATTCTGAATCTGATTGTGGAAGGCGATTCGCAAGTTATCCTTGTGGTTTTGGAAAAAAGAGAGGCTAAATTGTGCCACCTAGAGAATATCTTGAAGAAAATATGGAAAAATTTGGAAGCTTTCTTTGCTGTAAAGTGGTAGCATTGCTTTCGGGAGGTGAATACGGCTGCGGACTTCCTAGCAAACTGCAGTATCGATCAATCAGAGGTTTACAGGTTGGATAATATCAAGGATACTTGGGAGGATTTTCCTTCAGCTTCATTGATTGATCTTGGTTAAATTTCGCATGGCTATCCTTTTGTATTGCTTTGTCACACAAAGCTATTACAAAATGGCTAATGTAGCTATCGGATCCTTTAGCAAAGCGTTGTGGTTGCTAACACTTTGGGTATGTCCCCACTCGCTCCATTTAATCATTGCTTGTCAGGTATGTGTGTGAAGTGATCAAGGAGGAGGATTCACATTTATGTTGGTTGGCATTTTAATTGGGGTGATTGATGGCTCTCCTTGGCACGAGGGAGCCTAGAGGCTTCCCCTGTGCCCATTTATTCTTCAGCGGTCATGTTTCACGTTGCATATGCGTGGGTGGCCTATGAGAATTTTGTGTTGTGTTCGGGGGTGAAATCAATGGAGAACCAGAGTGACATTGCGCTTACCACTGTGTGCATCTTTGGGTCTAGTGAGGTGAGGGAGATGGCCTTTGAGGGACTAATATCACAGGACCGTCTCTGACATATATTTTGGCTACCTTCAGAGGAAGTGCACGATGCTATAGCGGATGTTTTGGGGCATGAGTTCCTAGTTAAGGGGATCAAGTGCAGGGTGAACTCAGAGGTGGTGGTCGTCTTTGCCTCTAATCTCATGTTCCTAATCTTTGATGTGGAGGTAGTGGTGAAGGTGGTAGCATTTTGTGTCTGCCTAGAATGTCGAGTCAGCTTAATCAAGAAAATTTGTTTGCATGACTTGACCCCTCTCTCATCCCTGTTGTTCTCTGGGCGGGATGGCCTAGGAGTCATCCTTGCTTCTGCATTTCGATCTTTGGAAAGCAAATTCATGATTCTCTTAAATTTTGTGGAGGACCTCCATAAGAAGGTCGTTCTACCTGACATGAAGATCAGTGAATTTTTCTCATTGCCAGCGATGTCGCAAATGATGAATCCCATCCCAGAGTTGGTGTAGTTACATAGCCATTGATATGAGCAGAAGAGGGTGTAGGCAATGAGGAAGTTGGTTAGATGGGTGTTGCGTGGAATGTTGGAATCACCATCTTGGTATAATTCGATGTTGGTGGAGGCTACAAACCTTGGACCAAAGGAGGCGGCAATGCCCTCTGTGCCTTCCTCATCTGAGGGCTTCAAGCGACTGGACCAAGTGAAGGAAGCGGTTGTGGCTGGGAAGGAGGAACATGCGAGAGGCGAATATGATTTGGTGCTGCTGTCAGATTCGAACAAGGATGGCATCATGGGGGCTACTGTTTAAGTTGTTGGTTTGGTGTCCTTGCTAATTTTTTTGTCTCTCGATATGTCTGGTCTTTTGGGTTTGTGGCTTTTTCTTGTTATGTAGAGTTCTTGTGTGACCTTTTGGTGTATCTCTTAATCTCGGTTTTTGGTGGATCTATTGTTTCTTTAGTTTTAGTTGGTTTTGTGCTAGACATTGTAAAACTTTTTACTTTACAGATTGGGGACCTAATACTAACCCCGTAATGATCTAAAAATAATAATTAAAGATTACCTTTTAAAAAGTGTCAAATACAATTTATTATTTTCAAAAAAAATAGATTTTAAACTTTTTTTTATATATAAACATATATTATTTAACTAAATTAATTTTTTACTTTCATACATGAGAATTTCCACCAATGACTTCTACCCTATTAAAAAAAAAAAAAAACACTGCAGCCCGTGAGAATTTCCAGGCCTGCATAGAAAGGTGACCTTTACAACGCACGATAAAGGCGAAAGAAAAGCTGCTTTTTAGCCATGACTGCCATCAATAACCAGTAAGCGCTAAAAGATAAACAGCTGCAACGTGGCATGGAAAAGCATAAATCTTTCCACTACCCATTGTCCCCATCCAGAACAGATAAAACCGTCTGCAACTCATTATCCACGTTGAAATGATAATATTTATAACGTCTCTATCATGAATTAACACACCGATATAGATAATAATAAGCTCACTTTTACTGATTAAATAATGATGTCGTCTTTTCTTTTAAGACTTTTATAATCAGATCAGGGATTATATGCTTATTCAGTGTCTCAGGCTTGAAATCGCCGTAATATAGTATTAAAAATTTTAAAGGCTGCATCCACCGTCACCCGAAAATATAATGGCCATAAATTCTATTCTATACGTTTATTTTCATAGTTACCGACACATCATTATTGTATGTAACTGGTATGAAAAAAATATCTTCATTATTCATTTCTTGTTCATTAAAAATTTAAAATAAAATTGACTGTCAAATTTACTCCTTACATAAAAGGACATACTGACAATCAATTAGAAAATATTTTTTTATTAATAAATATGCCCATGCATTTCCAATTATTTTTTTTATAAATGCATTCTTAAATTGTAAGAAAATTACAATGTCCACGACATTGAACATCCAATAAATTTGTATGGCTAGAAGTAGGAATAGAAATTAGTCTAGGAAACTTATCTTTGTTGTCAATCAATCATAAGATTTTGTTGAAAAACTAACTATTTTAAGGAATTGAAATTAGGCATGGTTAATGGCATGGGACATGTCAAAAAAATATAATTGAATAGTAAACGTTTTGAAATGGATATCTGTCATCATTTTAAAAATAGATATATTTAAGTTATTTGTAGTAGTATATAAGATTTTATTGAATAAAGTGATAATGCAAAATTATAAATATTAATGGGTTTAAGATTTTGTTTGATCATTAGAGTAATAAGAATTTAAGATAAGTTATTTATTGAAATCTTGTTTTTAAATAGATTAATTGTACAAAATATTTATTTCATTTAGTGTTTAAGAATTAAAAAGTACCCATTATATTAAATTAGACTTATCAATGTTGTTTTTATTTTTAATAAAATAATTAAAGTGAATAATTGAAATTTTGAAGAAACAGGGTTTTTTTATAAAGACTATATAATTTGTAAATGTAGAATAAACAATTCTCACTTAAAAAAAATTATGGAAGGTGTAGAGTCACTATCAAATTTAGTTTCATGGAAGGTAAAGTCACCATCAAATTTAGTTTCATAAAAAATCAGGTTTAGAAGGTCACCATCAAATTTAGTTCTCTCTAAAATGTAAAATTTAATTCTTTTTATGTCTCAATTTAAAACTATATTGAAACAATATTGAAATTTGAATTTCAAAATATCTATATAAATTTACAATTTATTGATAATAACCTTTTTAAAAATGTCAAATACAATTTATTTTTAATAATAATAATATAATATTTAAATAATTATATACTAAAAAATATTTGATATATATTATTTCTTTTTAAACCTGTAAGTATCTTCAATTTACCAAAAATTTTATAAGTAATATACAATCTAAAACTCCATCCAAAAACACAGTGTTTGTAAATCATCAATTTCCATGTGTCTGTACAAAAAATCTTGTACAATTTATTAATAAAAAATAAAATTCCAAATTATAACTCATTTAATCTTTAATATATAAAAATAACTCTAATTGTAAATTCGACTCTCAACTTACCCCAATGTAAATTGAGGGCCCATATTAAAACACTCAGATCGGAGGGCTGCATCAGACGCCTCGATTTCCTCATATAATCCTCTCCCTCCCCGCTTAAATTTAAAAAAAAAACAGCAGCAATCGCTAAAAGATAAACAGCTGCAACGTGGCATGGAAAAGCATAGAACTTTCCACAAGCCATTGTCCCCATCCGGAACAGCGAAAACCGTCTGCAACTCGGTATCCACAATTAAAGGATAATATTTATAACGTCTCTATCATGAATTAACAGACCGATATAGATTATTATAACCTCAATTTTACTGTTTACATACTAACAAAATGCAGAGTATATAATGATGACAAGGTCTGGTCTTTTAAGACTTTTATATTCAGATCAGGGATTATCCTTATTATTCACAGTGTCTCATCCTTGATTGGCATATTACTCCATTTATTAAAAGAAATTGCCGTAATATTGTCGTAAGTTTTTTAAAGGCTACACCTACCGTCACCTGAAACTATCGATGGCTATAAATTTTATATTATATGTTGATTTTCATATTTGCCGACACGATATTATTGTATTTAACTGGAATGAAAAAAATATCTTCATTATTCACCTCTCGCCCGAGAGACACCGCCAATAAAAATTTAGGGTAAGTTCCACTGTCAAATTTAAACTTTACATGAAACGACAGGTTGACAATTATTTAGAATTAGAAGATATGCATGTGTGAGATACGTTAATTTATATTTCCTACAATATCTATCTATCTATTTAACTGTTTTTCAGATTTGTGTTTTGTTTCACTGCAGTTGCGACTGAATACATTCTTTAATCCAATTGGCCGCTCTGGCGCAATTAAATTAAGCAACAGGGTTTCACAGAGTTAACTGTAAAGATGATTATACCTGGTATTCTCAAGAAGGTTTTAAAAAAAAGCGGATCGCAAAAGCAGAAAAACTCTTAATCTAAACATATAGAGATGCAGACTGCATTTCATCTTATAAAACCAAAATAAGGTTATCCAGACGAAATATTTAGCTGAAATAGCCGCATCTGAGAAAGGCGAAAGCAACATACAACGTAAACAAAAAAGCAGCAAAGGAACGGGAGTAGAAGTTCAAATTCTGATAAGCGCACCTTTTTGTTTTGATAAAAAGATGCAGCCGGCCTCAAATAGCGCCTGACGAGGTTCCAGATCTGTCCAAGTTCCGTAACGAAATTAAATGCCCAACAATCCGGAGGCAAAATAGAAAGCGGCCGCGCCTGTCCTCCCTCAAATAATACCTCCTTTGCATAAACGGCTTAAAAATCAAACCCTTTCAGAGCGAAATGAAATACAGCCTCCCCCTACAGATAACACCTGCCTAAGATGGCATTGTTAAACCTAAGTTCCGGGAAAGAATGAGGAAATATGTAGGAAGGAAGTTATTTTATACATGTGGATGAAAATAAACGCCCCTCCGAACACGGCTCTTGAGGCGGTGGCAGCCACACGATATTTACTTCCACTACGGTGAGAACCTGCGACCATGTTTACCGCGTGTATTTGTCCGAAGTGGAGTTAAAAGGTTAGCGATACCGTAGCCTAGACGTGATGGATTACTCTCGAAGAATCGCATTCGCAGCATTTGCGTACGGCCGCATCGAGACGGTAACCGTTGACCCTATATTATAGGGTTATCCGAAGTAGTGATCAAATTTGAAGGTATTTATTCATCTAATCTTCTCGATATAAAAAGTTGTATTTTGAATGAAAAAATTAAATTAAGTATACATGATGTTATTAAAAGTATGAATTATTAAAAGTATGAATTATGATATTATTAAAATATAAATTTTTGGTTTTTATGCGATTTTGAAACTGTTTTTGGTATTAAAATAAATATTATTTGTATGATTTTCGAGTTAATTTATATGAATGTCACTGTTTTATGTGTGATTTTGGCATTGTTTTTGAATAGATTATGAAGTTCTTTATGTGTTTTCAGTACAGCGTGTGTGACTTCGAAGTTATTTTTGTATTCACTTCGAAGCTCTCTGTGTAACTCCGAAGATGTTTTTGTATAGACTTTGGAGCTACCTATGTAACTTCGGTGCTACATGTGTGACACTCTAGAACTGGTTTTGTATTAAGTCCAAAGGTAGTTGTGTGACTTCAAAACTACTTTTGTATGGACTCTAGGGCTTACTTTTGTATAGACTTCAACGTTCGTTGTGTGACTCCGAAGCTCGTTGTGTATGGACTTTGAAGCTTAGGGGTTGCATCGATAAACACTCCATCATTGTGGTTGCTTCATTCATAATACCTAAATTGTCTTTTAGACATTCAAAACTTTCTTTAAACAATACTTTCATGAAAATAATAGTGAGTTTTTACTTTGATACTAATTTGTTAGAAATAAATGCAAATGGGAGCAGCTTCAATGCAGATTAGTTGGTAATAAATTCAATAATTTATTAGAGATAAATGCGAATGGGAGCAACTTAAATGTAAATTAGTTGGTAATAAATTCTAAAACAATATGCTCTGATACCAATTTGTTGGAGAAAGATTCAAACACAAAAAATATATTTATTTATTTAAGTTATATAACTAGATAAAAACTTCAATTCAAAAGAAATATTTTAAGCCTACCTACAACTACCGCTGTGTTTTTTATTTTGTTTTATTCTTATATTGTAAATTGTTATACTATTGGATCTATTTGTCTAGTGGAAGAGGGTTTTGCGCTTTTATATACTTCCATGCATCATAAATTTCATTCCAATCTACCGAACATTTAGAGAACGAGGGGCAAAAAGGGAGAAAAACATTAACATATCTAATGTGTTCAAAGAAAGTCTAAATCTATTATCATTTTTATCCTGTTTAACCAATCATTTGCTTTTGAGACATTTTATAACACTTCTTTGAATTGGACATACTACGAGTCACCATTACAGGGGATACCCAACATTTATCTTCTTCTCTAAAGCATTTCTCCCTTTGTGTTAGACAAACACCATAATTAGTGTGACAAACATTACTTTGGCCAACATACTTACTATCTGCTACCAACCCAACACCTATCAGAACAAAATGGTGAGCTAAAAACTAAATATATTTGCATTTTTTTTAAGTTTGTAGAAGACACTTAACAACAACTCCACAATTAAGTACGTTTATCCTTGACTAGTACTATGATGAGTGACCTAGTGATAAACAACACCGAGTGATATTTTAATCTACTGCAAAATGAATGCAATTTCATTTCGACTAAATTAAGTTCAAATACAATCATCTAAGACATAGGTTTTCACATAAGCACTACCTTCTCTGTAGACAAAGACAATGTGTCAGGGATGTAGTTTGGAGTTCCTATTTTAAAGTTCAACATTTCTTGTGCTTCAACATATTGTCGGCTTTTATCTTTTCGTCATTAAAGAAGTTATTGATCAAGGCCTAAATCAAATGCATAAATTTAACAAAAATTAACATTATTCTACATAATTGAATAACATTTCGATTGATTTCACCTTCCTGGGTTGAATCAAGCCATAAAATTTTCTTTATATGTCTAGTCTTGAACAATCATCTAACCTCTATTTTCTGATGCACGACCAAACAAATAAACAGATAAAACACAAACAAAAACAAAATTCACTACTCCACCTAATGTTTAACCCAACACACATCAAATTACAAAACAAAAACTTGAAATCTTAAAACGAAAGTAACTAAGGGCAACATGTAAGCACATAAACTAACATACCTGTTGAGCTCCAAATTAGCCAATGGTAGAACTTGTAGGCCTTTGCCCTACAACTTAGATTTTCAACTGTGCATTCTCCCTTCCACGATCGCACATTTGAAACTTAGAGTCTGCTAGTAGTACCAAATAAAGCACAAAAGACCTTTTTTTTTTTTTTTTCCCACCGTGGCATAGAGCAAGATTAAACCTTTGGCATGCAAATAAGCTTCTTAATATGCTAGAAATCTTAAAAGTGCCAAAGATATATTAAATAATCATTAAGTGTTGCCCCGCTTGTATGATAGCTCATATTGTCAATGGAGATTGTATTCCTAAAGTTAATGCCACATAAGATCAAATCTTATAAAATCCCAATCTTGTTAGTGCTATCGCCAACGATCCACAAATATGTAATAGATTGCAAGGCTACCAATAGTCAAAAGTGTTTGACCATTATTTAATGGAACAACCCTTCATTTATCATTTATTTTAAAAAACAATACTTAAATTATACCATTTAAATTCTAATTTTTTTTAATGACCAATTTTTGAGGCATTGGAAACCCTCAAATAGGGGTAGTTGCATGAGGCACTACTTAGGGAGCAAAGAGGTTTCCTTGACCGAGGTAGATGACTGCGCAATTCAAGATTTGGAGTTCATGGAGAGGATCTAGACAAAGATAAGTGGTGGAGTTGGGTTGTGATTCAAGGTGAGTCTGATTCGTGTGTGTGATGCTAGCCCATGCTGAGAACCAACATTGATGCGATGGATGCAATATTTGGATGTTAGACTCTTAGATTAGTATTAGAAATAAGGTGTAATCTAAATGTCCTCAAAATAACTTTTATGAATACGAAGGGCTCGCTTAAAATGAACCTAATACCATACAAATGCACTAAAAAATCGAACCCCATAACACTTATCAAAATAGAGAATGGTCACTAAACAACTTTAATTTCTAAAAAGTTTATTTCTTGCAGCGAATTGACCTTGGGTCTTTAATCTAGGGCCCTTTTTTACTCTCTCTCTAAACCAACTCCAGGGGCAAACTCAAAATGAGAGAGTGAGAAATTAGGGGTAGAGTACATATAGTTTTGCTATGCCCATATAGAGCCCTACCATATCGCTAGAAGATGGCTGGCCCCCAATGCACCAAATGAAAACGAGGGTCCACATGACTCAATTCAAAAAATACAATTACCTCGTACGCCACACTTTTCTTATAGTCGCTGAAGTTTTGTGGTGCAATTATGAGAGTATAATTCCCATAAAATATCATGGGAAGTCTGGGCGCGTGGGGCCCCGTGGAATGTGAATAAAATATCATGATTTTGCCGACCTCCATACCGTTTAGAAAGAAAAACGAAAAAGTGGGTCATGGCATACCTACTGACATAAAGTGAATTTGGCAATAAAATATTTTTTTAACTTTTAAGAGAAAAGCGAAAAAGTGGCACATAGCATACTTAGGTAATGAATGAATGGCCATAAAATAAAGTGAATTTCGTTGTCAAAAG
The DNA here is from genome assembly GCA_037957365.1 of Torreya grandis. Lineage (NCBI taxonomy): Eukaryota > Viridiplantae > Streptophyta > Pinopsida > Cupressales > Taxaceae > Torreya > Torreya grandis. The sequence continues at coordinate 1,686,278 of JARHVA010002262.1, forward strand.
AGTATTTGAGAATATGTTTGCCATGTGAAGATGTGGCTTAGGCGGTTGACCCTTTGAAACGAGAGGAGTGTCTCCAACATTGAGATTATACTACCTATTGTTCCCACAATGTGAATTTAATTAAAACTCTGATTTTATTTCATTTATTTATTTTTGGAAATGTTAGCAATAAATAAGTTGAGACAACTTTAGAATAATTATAAATGAAACTTGTGATTTATTATTGAAATATATATGTGTAATTTTTATTAATAAATAATAATAACAATATATATTGCGTATTATAAAGATTAAAAGAGACCAATTTATATTAATAAAGATGTTAGATAAATGCAATAACATGAGACCCAAATAATTTAAAATAATAATATAAAAAGACCAGTAATTAAGTATGAGTTGTTGTTTCATAAAGAGGAGGTGGTGAATCACCTTTAGATGGCTAGGCACTCCAAGAAGAAGGTTCAGTATAAGGAGGATCTGGGGCCACACAACCGTCTTGAATAGGATCTAGGTATGCAAAGAAACAGTAATACCCAAACCATAAGGTGGATGCATGTAATGGGCACCTCGGTTGCACCCAAAACTAACCCAGCAGGGACTCTTTATGACATCCGATAGATTTGTTGGTATTGATTTTCGTGTTTTACAAAGACTAATGCATGTAACATAAATATAGAATTGCAAGCATAGATACACACAGCTAAAATAACCAACACACTATATTTGTATTAATTGCAAAATGAGTAAACGAGTACAATGCCGGTCACGTGGTGACTCACTAAATCCCCTAGTGATCATATGAACATTATTTCAAGCGGATATCCCAGCGAGTGCCGAAGGTGCTTCATTTGTTCTCCGACCCACAGAACTACAAACTCTACAGAAAACTACGGACTCTGCAGGTTGGGTTTTCTACGGACTCTATAGACTGGATCTACGGACTCTGGAGGCCACTTCTATGGACTCTACAGGCAGAAACTACAGACTCTGCAGAAAACTACGGACTCTCTGCAAGAGCTTCTACGGACTTTGCAACCAAATCTACGGACTCTGCAGGAGCTTCTACGGACTCTACAGGTTGAAATCTACGGACTCTGCAAGCTGAAAACTAAGGACTCTGCAGGCTAAAATCTACAGACTCTGCAAGCAAAAAACTATGAACTCTACAGGCAAAAAACTACGGACTCGACAGGCAAAAAACTATGGACTCTACAGGCAGAAAACTATGGACTCTACAGGCAGAAACTATAGACTCTGCAGAAAACTACAGACTCTACAGGCAAAAAACTATGGACTCTACAGGCAGGAAACTATAGACTCTACAGGCAGAAACTACGGACTCTGCAAAAAACTACAAACTCTGTAGGCAAAAAACTATGGACTCTGTAGGCAAAAAACTATGGACTCACCTGGCTGCATACAGATGCTACAGTGATGGAGCTGCTACAGTGACGTGTTGCTACAGTGGTACGAATGCTACAGTGGCATAGCTACTACAGTGGCTGAGAGCACAAACTCCAAAGACCAATCCCAAGGATTGATGTCTAGAGTGCTACAGATGAGAAGGACGTTCTCAAATGCCCAAAAAAGCTGTAAGTGCAACAATTCTTTTCTTCTTATCCAACATGCCCAAAGAAGCCACAAGCACTTCCCTTTATCCTTTCTCCAAGGGGCGACTCAACTCACTTGAGCAATGTGGGATAAAGGATGTGCAATAGTCCCTCCATTAAAATATTGCTTATGTCTCCCTTGGTATCACCCCCATAAAGTAAATGTTTAAAGTGACACTCAATGTCTTTCAGCTGGGTTAAATGTTACCTTTTTGCAACACTTCAGGCCCAAAAAAATACTAGCAACCAGACTCTGAATGGTGCAAGTGATAGCTTGCCGAAAAGCTCTCAACAAGGAGCATCAAATCCAATCATCAAAACTGACCTCTATTGCATCCTATTAACTTAATACAAATAGTAAGTGTGATGGAAACTGAGTACGCCAACCGCTAAAATGGGGACATTATAGTCCACCCCCCTTGAAATTGCTTGTCCTCAAGCAATCACAGCCCAGCCTGCTGAATAACTTTCTCACTCTCCCATGTAACATCCTCTTCTGACAGGTCTTTCCATCTGACCAAATACTCCTTCACTATCCTGTTTCTGAGTCTCCTCTCTCTAGTGTCCAAAATAGCCTCGAGTTCTAACACGAGCCTCCCTTCCTCATCTAAAGGGGGTAAATCTGTAGTAGGAACTACACCCTGACCAATGGTCCTCTTAAGCCTAAACACATGAAATACATTATGCACTCGACTGCCCTCTGGAAGCTCAAGTTCATAGGCGACTTCACCCACTCTTCGAATCACCCTGTAGGGGCCGTAAAATCTAGGCTTAAGCTTCTCTGCTCTGCTCTTCTTGAGCGATGACTACCTATATGGTTGTAGCCTCAAATACACCATGTCCCCTACCTCAAAATTGTGCTCTACCCTATGCTGATCAGCATACAACTTCTATTGATTTTGAGCCTGCCGTATATTCTCTTTGAGCGCTCTCAAGATATCTTGACTATCCTTCAACAGGTCTTTAGCTTTGGGCACTCTGTTGTCCCCCAAATCCATATCCATGAAGCTTGGAGCTTCTTACCCGTACAATGCCATAAATGGAGTCATCCTAATGGTCATGTGATGTGTGGTATTGTAACAATACTCCCCCATGTGTAACCACTTAACCCAGGTTCTCTGCTGTGCAGTCACATAGTTTCACAAATAACCTTTCACCCATTTATTTACTATCTTCATCTGCCCATCTGTCTGAGGATGGTAGCTTGTACTAGGTGTAAGGTCTATACCACATAGCTTGAACAACTCCCGCCAAAAAGCACTCATGAACTTGCTATCCCTGTCACTGACAATAAATCTCGGTAACCCATGTAGCCTGAAAACCTCCCTGAAGAACACATATGCCACCTAAGCTGCTGTATAAGTAGAGGGGATAGCAAAGAAGTGAGCAAACTTCATCAATCTATCTACCACCACATAAATGCAATCTCTTCCCTGCACTTGGGGTAGGCCAATGATGAAGTCCATAGAAATGCTTTCCCACTTCCGGTCTGGAATGGGTAAGGGCTATAGTAAACCAGCAGGAAACGTGTGCTCTTCCTTATTCTGTTGATAAATTGCACACTCCCTGACATGCCTCTGAACATCATCCTTGAGCCCTCTCCATGAGAACCACTCTCAGATCTGCCTGTAGGTCTTGAAAACCCCCAGATGCCCAAACGTAGGTGCATCATGAAATGCCCTCAGTATCGTCTCTCTTAAGGGTGATGATGGAATTAAATAAATTTTGTCCTAAAACCTAATCAACCCATCTATCACCTCATAGCGATCATCATGTATAGTGCCTGAAACCAGTCCCGACACCTAAGCATCTCCAACATATTCTTCTATAATCTTAGCCTGTCAATCTCCTAAAATCTCTGCAAGAGCACAAATGTGAGGTCTTCTGGATAAGGCATCAGCTACTACATTCTTCTTTCCTTTGACAAACTCAATGTCAAAGTCATAAGCCTGCAATTTAGTGACCCACTTCTATTGCCTATCATTTAGGTCTCGCTAACCCATGAAATACTTTATGCTATTGTGATCCGTCTTGATCACAAACTTCCCTCCAACCAAGTAGGATCAGAATTTGGCCAAGGCATGCATGATGGCAACATCTCCCGATCATAAATAGAATAGCTCCTCTCCACCCCTCGGAGCTTCCTATTCTCAAAAGCAATGGGGTGCTTCTCCTGCATCAATACTACCCCAATCCTGTCACTCGATGCATCACAATGAAGCTCAAAAGGCTTCGTGAAGTTGGGTAGAGCTAGAATCAGACATGAAGACATCACCCGCTTTAAATGTTCAAAACACTGTTGCGCTACCTCTGTCCATACAAAAGCACCATTCTTGGTGAGGTCTGTTAATGGTGCTGCAGTCTATGAAAAGCCCTTCACAAATCTCTTATAAAATCCACATAATCCAAAAAATCCCTTGAGTTGTGTAAGGCTAGTTAGAGTGGGCCAATCAACAACTACCTTGATCTTTTCTAGATCCACCCAAACTCCTTCAACACTAATAATATGGCCAAGGTAGATCAACTTGGTCATGTCAAACTCGCACTTTGATTCCTTGGCATACAATGACTCCTCCAAAATGACCAGCACCTCCTCTAATTGCTGTAGGTGCTCATCCCACGTCCTACTGAATACCAAGATGTCATAAAAAAATATCAATACAAATCTTTGGAGCTGCCCTCTAAACACCTGATTCATATAACTCTGGAAGGTATCTGGAGCATTGGTTAGCCCAAATGGCATAACCAGAAACTCAAAATGCCTGTAGTGACACTAGAAGGCAGTTTTTTCTATGTCCTCCACTCTCATCCTGATCTGATGGTATCTTGAATGTAAGTCTATCTTAGAGAAATATCATGCTCCATGCAGCTCATCAATCAACTCGTCAATCCTAGGGATGGTGTACCTGTTCTTAATTATCTTCTTATTGAGAACTCTATAATCAATGCACATACGCATTGTCCCATCCTTCTTCTTCACCAAAATAACCGCTGAAGTAAAGGGGCTTTCGCTGGGCCTAATATGCCCCATCTCCAATAGCTCCTTTATCGACTTTTCTATTTCATCCTTGTGATTTTTAAGATGGTGATAGGGGGTGATGATGACTGGTTTAGCCCCCTCCCCTAGCTCGACAACATGCTCTATACCCCTCTCAGGAGGAACCCCAGGTGGGATGTTACCAAACACCTTATCATGCCTAGAAATGATCTCCTGTACATCTGGGTGATAGATTTTTACCTGCTGCTTTGTAGGTGTATGCATGATCAAACATTCAGCTACCCACTCGACATCATCATGTCTAAACAAACATTCCATCCTTTTCAATGATAACACCCTGAACCCCCCATTAGGTAAACCTTAGAGCACCACCTTCCTACCCTGATGTTGAAACCTCATCTCTAGCTTAGCCAAGTTGAAGGTGAACTCTACCAGAGAAGCCATCCACGTCATTCCCAAGATGATATCATAATCACCCATGTCAACTACATAGAAATCATCCTCCAACTCATAATCTCCTCCCAATATGATGCAAAGTTTTGAAATCTTCTGGGTGCATAATAACTTGTGGCCATTGGCCACCATGACTCTGAACCCTACGTGCTCTTCGGTCTGAAGGCCTCTCTTGGCCACCATTTTTGTGTTGATGAAATTATGTGTTGCCCCTATGTTGATCAAGGAAACCACACGCTACCCATGAATCATCCCTCTTACCTTAAAGGTAATGGCCTTCTGGATGCCTATCAACTGAGCAAGAGACTTCTCATCATCTAAACTCTCCTCAGCAGTGCTATCACCCTGACTAGATTCTAAATCTAAATGCTACCCCTTGTCTTCAGAAGGTGATTCATCTACTGAGAAATACTCCATGGGATTAGCCTTCATCTTAAGTGGACATTCATGGGAAAGATTCCATGGCTCCCTAAAATGAAAACATAGTTTTTTCTTCCTGAGTTCGTTGAGGGTATCATTGTCCAACCCTTTAGTTTCCCCCTTAGGCCACTGAGGGTCCTTCTGAAACGTCTTCCTTTTCTTATCCTTCTTAAAATGAGAGTCCTTAGAGTGAAGTTTACTCCTGTAGGAAGAAGATGCTAGGTCTCTTGTTTTCTTAATAGCCTCTTGTAATGAAGAGGGGTTGTGTCCATTTACCCATCCTCGGAAGGGATCGAAAAGCCCATCGATGAAAAGAAAAACTAGTCTCCTTTTTGATATATCTGTTACCAATACTACCATCTTTTAGAACTCAGTGATATAGGCCTCCACAGAACCCCACTGTTTAAGTTGAGCTAGCTCCTTGAAATGCAATTCTGGGTCCTTAGTATCAAATATGTCAATGAGTCTCTGAGTAAACTCTGCATAAGTATCTATCTGGTTATGGCCAAGTGTGACCATACCGTGGTGCCACCACTCATGGGCACTTCTATCCAAGTGCAATGCAACGTACTTAATCGTGTCCTCCTCAGGCATGGGATTAAGCTGGAAATAAGTGTCTAATTTTTGGACCCACGTTCACGCTGAAGTCTTCCCTGTACCGTCATAGTATGGAATGGACAACTTTCCCAACTTTTTCCTCATCTCATAATTTTGTTGCCCATTCCCTCTCATGGGCATATGCTTGAGTCTAACATCCATATACTCCCTGAAGGACATTTCACCCTAAAAATTTGGTCCAGCATTTCTCCAATCCTCCAATATTTGGTCTTGTATCTCCTGCTGTGTAGGACTAGCATTATCCTGGTCATTATATCTCAAAGGGAATTGTGGCATGAGTGGTCTTGTAGAAGAACCTACTCTAGCATATGTCCAGGCTCCTCTATTAATTGATGCATCTCCATTACCTCCATTACTCATTCCACCTACTTGGTTAGCATTATTACCCCGATTGGCATTGTTGCCTTGATTTGCTCTAGTCAGGGTTGCATAATTGCTAGAGCCATCTACTGCAATGTGGCCTGTAGCTCCCTTTGCCCCTGGCAAGATCACTGATCATCATCCTGGTGCTGGGTTCTCTCCCTTCCCCATCTCGATCACCCATGGCTGGTGCTAAAAAGGGCTCACCCTCCTCAATTTTTGAAAAAACTTGTAAGTTTGGGTTTTTCTTATTTCTCCTCAAGAAGTATTGATGTATGGGATGCATGAAACCTCACAGGATGGTAGGAATAACAGGCTCTGATACCACTATAATGGGCACTCCAATTGCACCCAAAACTAACCCAACAGGGACTCTTTATGACATCTAATAGATTTGTTGGTATAGCTTTTCGTGTTTTACAAAGACTAATGCATGTAACATAAATATAGAATTGCAAGCATAGATATACACAGCTAAAATAACCAACACACTATATTTGTATTAATTACAAAATGAGTAAACGAGTACAGTGCCGATCATGTGGTGACTCACTAAATCCCCTAGTGATCGTATGAACATTATTTCAAGTAGATATCCCAACGAGTGCCGAAGGTGCTTCATTTGTTCTCCGACCCACGAAACTATGAACTTTGCAGAAAACTATGGACTCTACAAGCTGGGTTTTCTATGAACTCCATAGACTGGATCTACGTACTCTGCAGGCCACTTCTACAGACTCTGCAAGCAAAAACTACAGACTCTATAGAAAACTACAGACTCTCTATAGGAGCTTTTACAGACTCTGCAGGAGCTTTTACAGACTCTGTAGGCTAAAATCTATAGACTCTGTAGGTTGAGATCTATAAACTCTATAGGCTAGAAACTATGGACTCTGCAGGCTAAAATCTATGAACTCTGTAGGCTGAAAACTATGGACTCTGTACGCTAAAATCTACAGACTCTACAGGCAAAAAATTATAGACTCTGTAGGCAAAAAACTACGGACTTGGTAGGCAAAAAACTACAGACTCTGCAGGCAGGAAACTATGGACTCTACAGGCAGAAACTACAAAATCTATAGAAAACTATGGACTCTACAGGTAGAAAATGATGGACTCTGCAGGCAGGAAACTATAAACTCTGCAGGTAAAAACTACAAACTCTACAAAAAACTATAGACTCTATAGGCAGAAAACTATAGACTCTGTAGGCAAAAAACTATGGACTCACCTGGCTGCATACAGATGCTACAGTGATGGAGCTACTATAGTGATGTGCTGCTACAGTGGTATATCTACTACAGTGGTACGATTGGTACAGTGGCACAACTGCTACAATGGCACTGTTGCTATAGTGGCACGGTTGCTATAGTGGCTGAGAGCACAAACTCCAAAGACCAATCCCAAGGATTGATGTCTAGAGTGCTATAGATGAGAAGGACGTTCTCAAATGCCCAAATAAGTTACAAGTGCAATAATTCTTTTCTTCTTATCCAACATGCCCAAAGAAGCCACAAGCACTTCCCTTTATCCTTTCTCCAAGGGGAGACTCAACTCACTTGAGCAATGTGGGATAAAGGATGTGCAACAGTCCCTCCATTAAAATATTGCTTATGTCTCCCTTGGTATCACCCTCATAAAGTAAATGTTTAAAGTGACACTCAATGTCTTTCATCTGGGTTAAATGTTACCTTTTTGCAGCACTTCAGGCCCAAAAAAATACTAGCAACCAGACTCCGAATGGTGCAAGTGATATCTTTTCAAAAATCTCTCAGCAAGGAGCATCAAATCCAATCATCAAAACTGGCCTCCGTTGCATCTTATTAACTTACTAGAAATAGCAAGTGTGCTAGAAATTGCGTATGCCAACTGCTAAAATGGGGACATTACAATGCACAACACTACCAACTAGACCATTCCCTTGCATAGGAGAACTCCATTAGGGTAGACCGGTAACATACTTCCCATGTGAAAATGATGGACTCCAGCCCCTCGATGAAGAGGAGTGGAGAGGTGGTTGTGATTACACGACCAAATTTGTTAACAATGGGGCATCAGATGAGGAGACCAATGTGTTAGCTTGTCTGGGGGGATGTGACTCATGGTATAAGGAGCACTCCCATAGTGGTTCAAGATCTCATGCAAGTGTTGAAATTATAAAGCCACCTTCTCTGCTTGTGATTGTATCAACATAAAGGTTGAAGACATAATAACTACTCTATCATTAACAAAAAGAGACAGGATGTGTTTTCATTTTTAAACAAAGCTGAGTTTTTAGCTTTCCATAATTGAAACAACATGATAACTCTAAATAAATTCCAAAGAAAAGCTACATAATTTGACCACTAAGCAATATCTCAAAGAGAGTCATTTGGTATAAAAAGCTATATATATGTCAAGTTCATTAATTTAAAGATTGAGGTAACCATTTCAAATGAGAGGAGTGTCACTAACATTGAAATTCTACTAGTTGCAAACTCCACGGGGAACAATTTATTTTATGTATTGATTTTTAATTAATTTTATTTTTTATTTTTATTTTTGTATGTGTTTGTTTTGTTTGGTGGATGAGGACAGGGAATGAAAGAGGGTGATTATGCCAAGTACATATCAATAAATAAGTTGTAATATGAATAACAGTTTACATAAGGTTATTATTGGTGTTGCACTTGGCACGCCAAATTGCTAGGCAAAAAGGGAGGCTCATCAAGTGAGGATCCCCTCCACCTCTCCTAAAAGGAAGGCTTAACAACTTCCCCAAGGTCTATATCTACGAAGTCATGGCAGACTAGATACCTTAGTTGGTCGATGTAAGCAGTTCCATATAAGGGGAATTTTGGAATGAGCTTCAATATTTATGAAATAAACTTAGACTATTATGCTTAGAAGAGTCATCTCGTTCAAATTTATCAGTAGACTCATCACTTATTAACGCTTGACTTTAATCTATTAGATTCAAAAATGCATAAAAGAAGATAAGTAAATTTCATGCAATCCATATGAAACTTTAAAGCATTGATTATCATTTTAGACTTCTAAAAGTAAGCTAACAAGTTATTAAAAAAGATCAAAAGATAAAGGGTAGAGAGGATGAGAAGTGAGCCTATTTTGTAATGAAGATAAATATGGTTCATTTGATTAGACAAATCCCATGAAACCAATCTTCTCTCTGACCAATATTCACATAGCCATGAATAGAGACGGTGTTAAGGTCTAGGAAAAACTTGACTATGAATAAAGAGGAATACAATCACCATATATATGCATAGATCATGAACATTAGCTTTTAAGCCTTTCAATTTAAAGATATTGCATGAAAAAAATTGTGTGGGATTCACCCTTCTTAGTTGAAACAACATAAATATGCCATAAAATAACATAGTTTGTGACAACACTAATTAAAGGAAAAAAAGAAAAAATAGTAAATGAAAGGGCAAGGCTCTCTACTATAGTCTCTAATTTTAAGTGAACCAACCCTTATCACAATGAAGAATTGATCTTATATAGGCATTTCAAATCCAAGGAATCACAAACTCAATCCATAAATGGGTGGTTGTGACAACTCGATGAGGTGGGTCCACCCGAGATCGAATTAAGTCTCATTCAAACCATGATCAAAGTACCAAGGGTCATGTTGATTCCAATCCACTTGAATTCTGCATAGTGGAATGTTTTGAGGATTTTCTTAGGATCGTTAGTTGCTCACATTTTATGCAGTTAGAGGCCATGTTCTATTTAAGGAAGAATTTGTCTTGTGTGGCTCTTTACTTGATCCCAATGTGCATGCCACTACTTGGTCAATGCTACTATATGATTGCCTTGAATTACTCATGCTACATGGTAGCCCCTCATATTCCTGATGCTTAGTTGAGTACCTCACATCCTTTGACTATTCCTTAGCTCTAGTGTAGCTAGAACTCGACACATGGTGTGATCTCACTCATTTAGGACTCTATTGGTTCAATCACTATGTAATGATCATTCAAGGGTCACAGTAAAGTGGGATGTCACCACATGGATCTATACCATTTAATCGGTTGATCCCTTACCTACCCTAATTGTGCTAACCATCCTGAGGCCACGATGAAGTGATATTTTGCCACATGACATCATCTCACTCACTCAAAAGCTCTTCGATAGGCTCATTGTCCTTAGTGACTTAAAGAAGTGATGAGTTGATAGCTTGATAGGTAGTGGCATCCCACTTATCAAGATAGTCAAGGACATATCTTGAAGATCGAATCATTGTAGGTCATGGGAGGATGGATCTAAACATGTGGTCACATCCTATTAATCTAGGTCTTGAAAGCCTACATAGAAAAAGGTAACCGTTAGCATTTATTTTGAATAAAAATGAATAAGTAAAAATCCAAAAATAAAGGCAAACATCAAACAAATGGGATTAGAAACAAACAAACCTTTTGCCAAAATTAAAGTTAGTTTAGTCTATTTTCAAGAAAAGTGACTAAGTTCGACAGATAAAATAATATAAACCCATAGTCATTCTAAGTCAATATGAATTAGATATAGACCAAAACCAATAAATAAAAGATTACCTTATTAACCAATCCCACACTACAAACCCTTAGTCATTTTAACATGAAATGAAGCAATAATGAACTAAATTTATAATAAAAGGATGATAAAAATATCTCAAAATAGAGCCAAATAATTTTTAAAGCTCTAAGTCCATTTTTAGGTTTAGATGGGTGAGACGACCATCAAATTTAGGATTTGTGTATGTTGTAAAGGATGCCAACATGTCCTTAGTTGGCATGATTATGCCACATGATATATTTCCACTCATCTAATGTTTAATTGGGGCTCCAACTATGATGATTGTTCTTTGGCTAGGATGCATCGAGATCTTGACAGATAACATGATATCACTTATTTTTTTAGAGTTTGTAGGCTTTGGCTTAGTGCCCAATATGTACTAACCACCCTTGGGCTCTAAGATATAGACAAGTGGCATCATCTTGGGCATCTAGGAGGTGGTTGGTTTGCTAATTGTGCATGGACTCTCTAAGGCCACAAAGAAGTAGTATTTCACCACATGGCATCATCTCGTTTAACTAGGAGTTCAGAAGGTTGGATTGAAGGCCCATTTTTTGAAGTGACATGAAGAAGTGAGATCTTGATAGTTGGAAACATCTCACTTATCTAGGAGGTCAGGGACCTACCTTAAATGTTTAAAGGGCCCAGGGAAGTGGGTAAGCATGATCAAGACATGTGGAAACATCCCTCTTACTTGGGAGGTCACTAGATCACCAATAATTGGCCAAGTCCCAAAGCTTGCATGGAAGCGATCAAGTGAAAAGTGGAAAGTCATCACTCATTTGGGTTTGTGAGTTTGAAAATTTGACTAAGTCTAGAAGCCTATGAGAAAAAGAGAGTAGTTGTTAGCTCTTTGAATTTGAATGAAAATGGCTAAGATAAAAACCAAAAGGAAAGGTACAAGGGTAGATGAATAAGAAAATAAAAATAGTTATATTGCCAAACTTAAATCCAATTTTAGCCCAAAATACAAAAATCAATTAAGTATAAAAATGAAACATTATAAAAACTCAGCTATTTTTAGATGAAAAGAAGCAAAAATAGACCACATTAAGTGAATAAAACTACCCCATTTTCCCAAACCCTTAACCAATTTAATTTATAATAGATAAAATGAGTAAGCTTGATATAAATAATTATCCATTTTAACTTAAGATGAAATAATGCTAGACCAAATTGCTAAGGGAATGATATAAACAACTCTAAGAATAGCTAGATAATTTACTAGACTCAAACAAAGAAGCATGATTAAAATTCAAATTTTACATATAGGAACTTTCTCACCAAAAATAGCCTTTAAAATAAGCAAGAACCACCAAACTCTATTAAAACAAAATACCAAACTCCATAGAAAAAAGAGGTTCTACGATTTCATGATGAAACTAGGGCATGTTGTATAAGCAACAACAAATGGAGACTCTACTGGAAAATACTCCTGAGTATTTTGGAACTATAAAAACATGTTTATGAACCCATAATTTTTGGCTAAAATAGTGCATGGAACATGAAAAAATTTAAGAAAGGGAAAGATAGTATTAAGTAAGAGATCAAATTAAATATTTTAATTAAATCAGTGTGTAGAAATGAGTTAATTTACCACTTCTTATAACCTACAAGGACTAACTACTATGGCTTCAATTATCAAGCTAGTGAATTCTACCTTGGGAATGTTTGTTTGGAAATTGCTCCGTTGCTAGCCAAACATTAATAGCCTCAATAGAGTTATATCTAATCCCACTCAAGGCCTTACTCTGTGGTTAGTCGAGCATCCAGAAATCTAATAAAGATTTCTTTAATCACCCAGAATTGAGTTTTCTCAATGATAGATTTTTTTTTCTATTTTTTTCTCTTTAATTTTACTATCTTAGTTCATGGTTGGGGACCACCATGGAAAATGAAAAGCAAGATTATATATTTTTCACCCTAAATATTCACCACAATAGGTTCACCCAATCAAATCCCAAAAATAATTAATATGTGAATTTGTGCTTGGTTTTGAGAGAATATTTTCAGAGGCCAACTAGTTCTAACCAAACTCACCCAAATAAGAACAAATTCATAACACATGCGATATTCTAAGATTTTAAAACTATCTCTAAAATAAAATCTAATGGCATAAAATAACTCAAAGAGTACGTATGTACCAAAACATCAATTGCTTTACCTACGTACAAACCTTCCTCCCTTATTTGATTAACGTGGAACCCTCATGGCAAAAATGGATAGGCTTAACCCAAAAAGGGACAAACAATGAGGCTAGACCAAAAATTAAAAGTAAGAACAATAAGAAAGAAACAAAAACTAACAACAAAACATGAAAGTAAAAATCTATTATTTATAAGGTCTTTTCCAGGAAAATTCAAACCTAAAAATAGAGGTTGATGAAATGCCCATCTATAAACAACAAGACATTCTCACTAGTTAGACACTTGAAATGGAACATATTCACGTTCATGATTTTGAAAAGGTTGGTAGGGATCATACTAAGGGGAATACATTCTTACATCTATGTTTTCCTTTCCATTGACACAAACTATCCCTTAGAGTCTTATTTACAATTTTCATGCAAATTAAGTAGATTTATGCTATATAACTTATCCATGTACTTACATTTAATTTTAAAGAAGTACATAGGATATATTTTAAGAAATAACTCTACCCAAACATTAAATTATGATGAATTCTATGGGTGGGAATCAACACATACCAAAGTGACTTTTTAACCTAACTTGGCAACAATGTCTTCTTCATGGCACAAGCAGTGAATCCATTATTGGCTGCTCCTCAAATTATATAGATACTTTGGCATACTCTTTCTTCTTATCTTTCATCATCTATAAGGCATTCATTTGGTTCTTCCCATGTTAAGGACCTTTTGGCTTTGTCATCATTGGTAGAAGTGTGTAGGGAACTATATTGTATTGAGGCATTTTCATTTTAGACTTCCACCAGTCTCACTTCTTCATTGTTTTAACAACCATGCTTATGATTGCTCATTTCTTATTTAACTGACTCTACTAATAAGAGGATATCAATATTGATGCAATCCCATTCCTCAAGTTATTCTAAAAGATATAATCCTTCAGATGTAAGGATAACAACATAAATTTCTCCTTTTTTTTACCTATCATCAACAATGCATAAGTGTTGCTCTTCAAGGGTGAGAACTCTCAGGTTTACACCATTCAATTTCATGCCAATTGGATCAAAGTTAAGGTTGTCCAAAAGTGAGAAATGTTCCATTTTGAGCTCTTATACTTCACCTTATATACGTGTACAACTTATTTCAAATTATTTTATTCTCTTTTGTTTGCCTCTAATGATGAGATGGGAGTCAGACTATTGAAACTAAGTTGTTGATCATTTTGAACCAAATTTCTAAATGTAGGAATAATATCAGATGAAAGGAGTGTTTTAGATGCATAACATGCATCTTCTTCATCTATCTACTCCAACTCTTATACTTCATCTTTTAGTTGATTATAAGAAAATTTTGATTTGTTTTCTTGTGTGAACATCTCTTTGTTACTATGGATTATATCCATAAAATCACCAGAGATGATTGTTTCAAATTTATCATCAGAATCATCTTCATCACTATTCTCTTAGATTGGTCCTTGTCTACATAATGAAACATTATTAGTCAACATAACTGATTCAACACTAGTACCATTTCCACCCTCAAGTAAAAAAGTGTGAGTTAAGGAATGTAGTTTAATAAGTCATCCCATGCATTACTTATTTGGGACCTCCTGAAACAAATGGAACTTGAGTAGTAAAGGCACCAAAATATTCTTGATCACTAGAATAAGGTAAAACTACTTGCTGATTATATATATAATTATCATAGTTATATGCATTAAAATCAATAACTATGTTCTCATCCATCACAAGTAAGTTGGATTGATTGTAATCTTGCACAAAATAGTTAAAGGGATGACTTATAGGTAGGAAGGTTTAAGGGTTTTGCATGTAAATGCCTAGTTATCTTGATGAGTAAAATGGGTCAACACTATAACCATGTGGCATTATTTGTTGTTCAATGTTGAAAGATTCTTGGTAAGTCAATGCTAGAGATGTGAGGATAGATGGGGGCCTCTGAATAAGCATGATTTTTAGGGGACCCAGTGCTTTAAGATAAACCTCAATATCTACCACTTTTATTTATAGGAATGGGTCTTTCAACCTCCTGTATAATTAGTGAAAATGACTATTGAATACACTAATGGGTTCATTGGATTATCTATGGGTTGTATCATTTTTTTAGTACAAGGTAGTAGGATTAGTTGGCATGCTAAAATGGTTAACAAACATAGGTTCAAATGTGCCCCACAAGGTGATGCACCCATTCAGGTAGGTTGAGGTACTAACCGTAAGTAACTTCATCTAAAAAATAAGGAAATAAATGATAAGCAACATCTTTGTGTTGGATTTGTGTTTGGATAATGGCATCTATAAAAGCCTCAATGTGATCTTCAATAGTTTGAAGCCTACCATGTGTATATTTTAAGTAGAGTTTATCAAGATTATTAGGCAAATCATGAGTAATCCATGGAATGTTTATAGGGTAAAAACTTCCACTAAGCTAAGCTAAGGCCATTGGTGGGCTTAAATCCTATTGGTGTCTTATTTAAGCACACAATAGGGTTAAAAGGTAGATAAAAATATCAAAAAAAATCATAATTATAAGGTAAATTCCTATCAAGCCCTCAATTTAGCATCAATTTTGTTGGTAGTGTGCTTAGCATGCAAAATTGCCAGGCAGAAAGGGAGGATCAACAAGTGAGGATCCCATCTACCTCTCCTGAAAGAAAGGATTAGAAACTTCCCCAAGGTATATATCCATTAGGTCATGGTGGACTAGATACCTCAGTTGGTCGATGTAAGCAGTTCCATACAAGGGGACTTTTGGAGTGAACTTTAGTACTTATGAAATAAACTTATACTATTATGCTCATAAGAATCAACTCATTCGGATTTATCAACAAACTCATTTTTGATTATCACTTACCTTTAATATATTATATTCAACAATGCATAAAAGAAGAAAATAAAATTTCATGCAATCCATATGAAACTTTAAAGCATTGATTGTAGTTTTAGACTACTAAAACTAAACTAACAAGTTATAAAAAAGATAAAAATATAAAGGGTATAGATGAAGGGAAGTGAACCTATTTTGTAATGAAGATCAATATTTTTCATTTGATTATACAAATCCCATGAAACCAATCTTTTGTCTAATCAATATTCACACAACTATGAACAAATATGGTGTTAAGGTTTGATGAAAACTTGATTATGAATAAAGAGGAACACAATCACCATATACACATGTAGATCACGAAAATTAACTTCATGAACTTTCAATTTAAATATATTGCATGAAAAATAATGTGTGAGATTCACCCTTCTCAGTTAAAATAATATAAATATGCCTTAGAACATCATAGTTCATGACAAAACTAAGGAAAAAAAAGGAAAGGAAGTGGCTTGGATCTCTACTCTAGTCTTTAATTCTAAATGAACTAGCCACTTCTCACAATGAAAAACTAGTATTATATATACATTTCCAATCCAAGGAGACACAAACTTAGTCTGTAAATGGGTGGCTATGACAATCAATGAGGTGGATCCACCCAAGATAGAATTGGGTCTCGTTTAAACCATGATCAAAGTATTAAGGGTTATGTTGAATCCATTCCACTTAAATTTTGCAAAGTAAAATGTCATCAAGATCTTCTTGTGATCACTAGTTAGCCCTGTTCTATATAGTTAGAGGCCACATTTCATTTAAGGAATACTTTATCTTGTGTGACTCTTTGCTTGATCCCAATTCACATGCCACTACTTGGTCAATGCCACTATCTAACTGCCTTGAATTATGTGTTCTATGATCGCTCTGCTTTTAGGAGACAAACCACTACTTTGATTGCACATATACAATTGGACCCACTATCCCATTTTTGGAATTTAAAAACCTTAACAAATTGGGATGAATTTCAAATCTATTTTTGAATTTACTATCATGGATGCATCCATACCATTATATGGAAGATCATGTCACATGGCTACTTATCACTGTATAAGAATGACATCATGAATTTTATTTGATTTAGTCATGCTATATGGTAGCTCCTCATTCCCCTAATTCTTGACTGAGGGCCCCATGTATTTTGACTATTCTTTGACTCTAATTTAGTGAGAATTAAACACATGACATGATATCACTCATCTAGAAATTTGTTGATTCAATCATTATGCACTAATCTCTCCTAGGTCATGGTGAAATGGGAAGTCACCACATGATTCCATCTTATTCACCTACTTGATCTCCTACTTTCCTTGCCTATACTGACCATCCTAGGGCTATGATGAAGTCAAATTTTTATAGATGGCATCATCTCACTCACCTGAAAGCTCTTCGATGGGCTCATTGTCTTAAGTGAGCAAAGGAAGTGATGATGAAAGATATCAATAAGTGGTAGCATCTCATTAGTCTAAAAAGTTATGGACTTCGCTCAAATATCAAATCACTACAAGGACATAAGACGAGTAGATTTAGACACATAACCACAACCTTTTAATCTAGGTCTCAAAAGCCTACACATAAAAAGTAGTTATTAGGATTTGATTTTGAACAAAAATGGCTAACTACAAAGCCAAAGAAAGGAAAACAACATATAAATGAAAGTGGTAATAAACAGGCCCTTTGCTAAATTAAATGAAATGTTTGTGGGTGTATTTCACTTTAAGCTTAGGGCTAATTATATATAAATGAAATGGCATGAGGGTGATAATCAGATCTACATCAAGCCAATTACATGCTGAACTCATTTATAAGCATACACTGAATTTATTATGCTAACTAAGATAGTCTAAATATGGAAAATACAACTATTTTAGATATAGAAATGATAAAGAATAGATGTACTTAGCTTGTTTTGATGTTAATGAAATTTTAGATCTAGAATGGGCTGAAAGTGGGTCGGAAGGTAGTTCTATAATAGTTATCAAATTATGGTTCTAGTACCCTAGGTATCTAGATAGTTGCATCATCCTTTGATAGTTGTATCGATGCTACTATCTAAGTCCAAAAATAATGTCATGTATAAAGAATCTAGTGAAATAGGATGTCACCACTTGGATGCTTTTAGGTTTTATTTGACCTTCACTTTGGTGCATTTAGATTTGGGTCATGGACAGTCGCTCCTTGTGAAATGGTAAAACCCTAGCTTTCCATCTTCAATGTGACCTTAGAAAAAATGGGTTAGTGGACATATGGTTTTGAGCTAACCCCAATGACCTACTATCAAAAGATGCTACCTACATATCTAATACTCTAAAGAGTGCCTCAAAATGATGTGGTTCTCCTTTATTTTTTGTCTTGTGTGTGAATCATAAAATGTGTTTAAATCAATTACAATAGTGACCTAGATTATAACTTGACAAATCGTGTCCTGGGATGCTCCTTTAATACTTCAAACCTATAAATGTGTAGTCCCTATGACTAGTGTATAAATAATAATAAATAGGGAAGATTTCCTCAATTGATTGTTCTTTGAATGCTCTTTGGTCTTTTGCTAGGTTTTATAGGTGAGGAATGAATGAGGGTTAATATTTTATTTATATAAAATCCTTTTGGAGTAATAACTCACATTAAATAACTTAGGTCAAACATTAGGATACATTTCATTTGTAAATTTGATGACTTTAGTGCACTGGACATTTGTGTTGAGGTAGGTTAATAACATCGATGCTATTTTCTATCTCAGATGTTTATGTCTAAGAAGTAGTAAAATAGGTACAGGATCAAAACTTAAAAAGGTGTAAGATAAGTACATTTTAGGAACTCTAGGAAAGAAATAATGTCTGCATCATCAATATAAGACTAGTCAGACTAAGATATAGGCCAAGGGGTATAAGTTAGAGCAAATGCGAACTTGCATAAGTAAGAAGAGTGTAGAACTAAGAGGAACAACCAAGGTCTGAGTTTGTCATAAAATATCAAAAGACCAAAGAGCATGATATTATATCCTAATATATCCTCTTTGGTCATAATATATCCTCTTTGGTCTTTTCCTTGAGTTTGTCACAAAATATCATCTACAATAAACAATAACTAAATGAAATTATAAATAAATAGGTCTTTTGTTACATTTAAAGTTAGTTTAGTCCATTTTCAATAAAAGTGACCAAGTTAAATAGATAAAACAATATAATCTCTTAGTCATTTTAAGTCAATATGAATAAAAAATGGGCCAAAACTAGTGGATAAAAAACTACTTTATTATCCAATCAATTGGCCAATTTAATCCATGATGAAAAAAATGATTAAATTTATAAATGAAACATTGGAAAACCTTAGTCATTTTAACTTGAAATAAAGCAATAATGAACTAAATTTATAATAAAAGGATGATCAAAAGCTATCAAAATAGATTTAGATAATCTACAAAGATCTAAGTCTATTTTTAGGTTTTTATGGTTTTGATGGGTGAGACAACCATCAAATTTACACTGTGTGTATGCTAACAAGGATGTCAATGTGTCTTTAGTTGACATGGTTATGCCAAACAAAATATTTATGCTCATCCACTATTTAACTAGGTCTCCAATTACACTGATTGTTCTTTGGCTAGGATGCAACAAGATTTTGATAGGTGGCATGATATCACTTTTTTGGGAGATTACGGGCCCTAGCTCAGTGCATGATATGTACTGGCCATCCCAGTACTATGAGATATTGATAGGTGGCACCATCTTATGTATTTGAGAGGTCACTAATCTTATGAATGTGCACAAACTCCTCATGGCCATAGAGAAGTGGGATTTCACCATGTGGCATCATCCTATTTATTTGGGAACTTGAAAAATTGGATCAAAGTCTTGTTTTATGAAGTGTCATGGAGAAGTGATATATTCATAGGTGGTAACATCTTGCTTATCTGAGAGGTTAGGGGCCTACATGGATAATTTAAAGGGCTCAAGGAAGTGGGGAAGTATGATTGAGACATGTGGTAGCATCTTGATTACTTGGGAGCTCATTAAATCACTAAAAAATGACTAGGTCTTGAAAGCTTGCACATAAGTAACCAAGTGAAAAGTGTTAAATCATCATTCATTCGGGCCTGTGAGTTTTAAAATTTGACTAAGTCTAAAATCTTAAAATAAAAAGAGAGTAGGTGTTAGCTCTTTGAATTTGAATGAAAACAAATAAGTTAAAATCCAAAATGAATGGAACAAAGTTAGATGAATAAAAAAATAAAAGTAATTATTTTTCCAAACTTAAAACCAATTTTATCCCAGAATATAGAAAATGACTAAATATAAAAAT
This sequence comes from Torreya grandis, assembly GCA_037957365.1. Lineage (NCBI taxonomy): Eukaryota > Viridiplantae > Streptophyta > Pinopsida > Cupressales > Taxaceae > Torreya > Torreya grandis. The sequence goes on from JARHVA010002262.1 coordinate 1,706,631, forward strand.
GAAACAATATAAACACTTAGCCATTTTTAGACAAAAAGGAAGCAAAAATGGACCACATTAAGTGAATAAAACTACTCCATTTTCCCAAACACTTAGCCAATTTAATCTATTATAGATAAAGTGAGTAAGCCTAGATATAAAGACATAACCATTTTAACTTGATATGAAATAATGCTAGACGAAATTTCTAAAGGAAAGATTAAAAAAACTTTGAGAATAGCTGGGTAATTTGTAAAATTTTGAGTCAAATATGTCCAAAAGGGGAAATTTAACCTATTTAAAAACATGGTTCAATATATATGAGACTCAATAGACTTTGGAAAATTTATACAAGTAGATAAATGAAGTCCTAGATGTAAATTTAAACCAAGTGCTTGTAATGCAAATTCCTAGTTTAGACCTGGCTAAAACAAATAAGAATGATTAAAATTTAGATTTTACATCTATGAACTTTCTCACCAAAAATATCCTCTAAAACAAGAAAGAGCCACCAAACTTCATTAAAACAAAATACCGAACTCTAGAGAAAAAAGAGGTTCCATGACTTCATGATGAAATTATGACGTGTTGTACAAGCAAAAACAAATATCTTATCATTGTAGAGAGACATTCACCATAATTATATATCAGATTCATGATTTCAATGTACTTCATATATATTTTTATGCATTCATTCAACGTCCAATTTATCCATTGATTCAAGAGGATATGAGACACTAAATCTTACCATAGCTCATCGTTCTTTCACATCTAGGCTTACAATAATGTAAACAACTTTTGTATCAATCTTCGAACTATAAACCTTGTGGGGAAATTTTAGAGGTCTTTAGAGTGTCTATAGGTTTCAACACACTTCCCCACATAGCTTTCATTATGTAAACTTGTATATGATGAGATGAGATTTTTGAAAAGGTATTATGATCCATAATTTGAGCATACCCAAAAAATTTAGGTCGTGCCATGCGAACTAGCTTACATTAAAATCTGAGGTAACTCTTTGTGTATTGTTTAGTTTGTTTGGATCATCCCAAATTGGTGCAAGGCACTAAGTGAATATTGTTCACATCAAAAAATTTCACATTTGCTCACATAACATGTGTTTCTTGTGTATCTCTATGGCACTTGTAGAGGTTCTCTATACTCTTGTGTTTTTTTACAACACCAAGATGAATCATTTTAGTAATGTACAACACTCATACAACTTATGTGAGATCCGTATGAGATTTTATAATGTCAATATGAAAACCATACAACATTATAGTCTTATGCATGACTTAGCACCCTTGGGGTATCTTATACCAAACAAAAAAACATGCATCACCCTTGCGTACTTACACAACACCTTGCAACATACGGCATATCAGTCTAGCTTAGTACATGACTCAACATCGACCTACCAAAACACTTATACCATGTGGCATGCCAAGTGGCATTATTCATGTTTGTGCCATGATAGTGATCTTGTTAGCAACACAATACTCATGGAAATGCAACTATCACACTTGTAAGGAATTCATATCATCACATGGGAAGGAGATTAGCAATTCTAATAAGTGTCTTCTTTTCAAACCATATGTTGTAATTGCCTCCTTCTATGTGTGTGTGTGTGTGTGTGTGTGTGTGTGTGTGTGTGTGTGTGTGTACATACATATATATGCATACATACACACACATATACAAATATATATATGGATATACATATACACATATATATCCATATACATATGCATACATACACAGACACATACATAGACACACACACACATAGACACACACAAACACACAGACACACACACACACACACACACACACACACACACACACACATACACACACACATATATATACAAATATACATATACATATACATATACAGATACACATACACATACACATACACATACACATACACATACACATACACATACACATACACATACACATACACATACACATACATATACACATACATATACATATACATATACATATACATATACATATACATAAACATATACATATACATATATGTATGTGTACGTACATGTATATGTATATGTAACATGTCCAAAAATAATCTGCTAAGAGCTTACAAACATAAGGCATATGACCTAATCGAGGACTTCGATGCTTTCAATATTCATTTAATATTAAGTGTGAAAAATGATGATGCTAATAAGCTCATAATAATGGGTACGCAGTATGACATCCCACATAGTATAAAGAGATATTGTGAGCATCTATAAAACTTGTATTCACACTAGTAGTCTCAAACAATGTAAGTAATTGGTAGGTGTTTGAAAGTGATAAATAAATTATCAAATTCTTACAAGATGAAGCTGAGTTCTATGCCAATAATCAATTGCAACTCTAAACTCAATATGATGAATAAATCATTTAGATTAAGGGAAATAAGTTACCTAAAGGGCCAATCACACTTGAAAACATCTTCAATTTTGATGACCAGTTAAAGGGCGAGAGGAGAAACATGATAAAGAAGGAAGAAATCTTCAAATTGATGGCCATATTTGATGATAATCTCCTAAAAACTAGTAAGGTATGATCTCCATCTTAAATTAAACAATTGATTGGAATAAACAAAATATATGATGATATATTTTCATGGAGATACCAAGACCTTAGAGGCTTTGATCGAGGGTTAACCTAATATACTATTGAGCTTGACACTAATCCCAGGCTAGTTAGGTAGAATCAGAGGCCAGTGAACCCTAATATTGAGTCCTAAAAGAGGAAGAGCTCTCAAATATCCTTGAGTCCAACATAATAATTCCAATCAAACATTCCTCATGGGTGGCCAATCTTTGCCTAGTGCATAAGAAGAATGGAGAGATATGATTGTGTATAGACTTTAGGGACTTGAACAAAGCCTCCCTCAAAGACCACTACCCTCTCCTACCAGTGGAATAAATCATATAAATAGTCACATGTGCAAAAATATTTTCACTACTATACAGTTATTCAAGATATAACCAGTTATTTATGTGAAAGTGCGATCAACTTAAAATAGCATTCATCATTAAGCGTGGCACCTTTGCATACCTAAGGATGTCATTTAGTCTGAAGAACATAGAAGCTACCTTTTAGAGGGCCATGGATATGGAATTCAAGGGACTCCTCAACAAAAAATCTTGGTTTACCTTGATGATATAACTATTTTTTCAAAGCACACATTAGATCATTTAGGTCACTTAGAGCAAATATTTAAAAAATGCTGAGAGTTTTGAATCTCTTTGAACAAAAGTAAGTCTGTATTCACCATGCATGAAGGTAAACTACTGGGACATATCATCTCCAAAAAGGGACTTACAATTGATCCTGAATGATTCGAAGCCATTTTATCGCTCCCTCTCCTAGGTCAAAATAAGGGTCTCCAAAGTTTCTTGGGAAAAATAATCTTCTTCAAAAGGTTTGTGTTGAGTTTCACAACTTTGTTCAAGCCCCTCGTAACAATGCTCAAGAAAAGCATTGAAGTTAGTTGGACCTTGGAAGGTCAATTTATTTTTGAGACCATCAAACATGTCATCATAGAGGCTCCTACTTTGATAAAACTAACTTACATTAGGGATTTTATGCTTTATGCATTCGGCATAGCTGAAGGCATCTCAACAATTATGGCACTATGAAACAAGTATCAACTAGAGTAGTTTATTACTTTCTTTATTTATACACTCAAGGATTATGAGCTATGATAAGAATTAGTAGAGAAGCATACCCTTGTAGTAATAAGGGCGATCAATAAGTTTAGGCATATTATTTCTAAAGACAAGATCCAACTCAGCAAGAACATCAATGAGAGGAGAGTTGGTTGGGTCACAAAGGTGATGGAGTACGACATAGACGTCCAAATCACAAAGATGCTGTGAGGTAAAGGAATTTTTTGAAAGATAACAAAGGATGCAAAAATAAAATATATAGTAATATTTTTATTGTGCTAAGACCAACCAATAGGCCAGGACATTGTAGTAGATTGGACTCAAACATGAAGATCTTCCTTTAGATCAATGCGTATCCACATAGATTGAATAAATTCCAACATAGATGTTTTAGGTTACAAGACATTATTTATGTGATTGTTTGTGGTTTAATTTTTAGAAGAGACATAAATGGAGTTATCTTGTGATACATAAAATCAAATCAGGTGAATAATATCCTTGAAGAGTTCCATAATGGGCCATTACTAACCTAAAACACTACCATCAAAATCATGCAAGTTTGATATTATTGGATAAATCTATTTAAGGATGTAAATACATGGGTAAAAAGCTACAAAAAGTCCACCTTATTTGTATGCCTGATACAGGCTAATTAACCCTTTACATAGTGGGACCTGAAATTCATTGTCATGATAAATCCTCCATCAAGCATAGGTCATAAATGGATCCTCACAACAACTGACTACTTAATAATGGAGATGGAGGCAATAGTGCTTAAATAGGATAATGAGGTTTCCATCCTAGACTTCTATGAAAGCATTGCCATAAGATTTGGTGTTCTAACTGTAATTATCTTAGATAATGCACTGGCTTTCCTTAGAGCTAAGATCAATGATTCAACAATAAGATATAGCATCCACCTGAGCACCTCCTCAAACTATTACCCTCAATGTAATGGTTTAGTTAAACCAACCAAAAAGAACTTTATTTTCATAATTAAGTGAACCATGGAAGATTTCCATCAATCATGGCACACCAAGATCAGGACAACCCTCTATGCACATCAAATAATGGCAAATAGGTTGTTGGGGATTTCACCCTTCATGTTAGTCTATCGAAAGGAAGTAAGGTTTCCCACATATCTTAAGTTTGCTTCACTAAAGTTATCCCATAAATTATAATTATTTGAGAGTGATCCAATAATAATAACGTTATCCGATTTAGTAAAGATCAAAGAACTCAAGGTGCAGGCCATGCACACTATGGATCTTTAGTAAGTGCAAACCAAGAAAACATTCAACATAAGGGATAATGATAAAAGATTTAATGAAGGAGACTTGGTACTTGAATGAGACACAAATAGAATAAAGGTAGGGAAGCATAAAATGTTTGATGCTATATGGAATGACCCATATACCATAGCCAATTGCAAATAAGCCAATGCATACCAGTTTGTAAGGCCAAATAAAGAATTATTACTTATCCCTGTTAGTAGGATTCATCTCTAACATTATTTTTAATGATTATGAGCACCCTTATAAATAGTAAGTTAGATGTATAATTTCCCTAAGTGTCACATAAACATACTATTTTTTAGATTAATTTCATTTCCTCTAAGCACTTGTGCATAATTCTGTTAACTTAGATTTGTCCTTCCTCTAAGCATAATTCTGTGCAATTATTTTCTTTATTTTTCCTTGTGAAAGGTATCATAGTTCCTTTTAGGGTCTAATGGGATTCTCATGCCTAATTAACTAGGGAAGGTCATGTCACATGGCTACTTATCACTACATAAGAATTACATCATGAATTTTATTTGATTCAGTCATGCTACTTGGTAGCTCATCATTCCCCTACTTCTCGACTGAGGGCCCCACGTATTTTGACTATTCCTTGGCTCTAGTTTAGTGATAATTAAACACATGACATGATATAACTCATCTAGAAATTTGTTGGTTCAATCATTATGTACTAATCGCTCCTAGGTCATGGTAAAATGGGATGTCACCACATGATTCCATCCTATTTACCCTCTTGATATCCTACTTGTCTTGCCTATACTAACCATCCTAAGGCTACGATGAAGTTAGATTTTTAACATGGCATCATCTCACTCACTTGAAAGCTCTTCAATGGGCTCATTTTCTTAAGTGACCTAGGGAAGCGATGATGAAAGATATCAATAAGTGGTAGCATCTCACTTATCTAAAAAGTTATGGACTTAGCTAAAATATCAAATCACTACAAGGACATAAGACGGATAGATTTAGACACATAACCACAACCTTTTAATCCAGGTCTCGAAAGCCTACACATAAAAAGTAGTTATTAGGATTTGATTTTGAACAAAAATGGCTAACTACAAATCCAAAGAAAGGAAAACAACATATAAATGAAAAAACATGCATCACCCTTGCGTACTTACACAACACCTTGCAACATACGACACATCAGTCTAGCTTAGTACATGACTCAACATCCACCTACCAAAACACTTATACCATGTGGCATGCCAAGTGGCATTATTCATGTTTACGCCATGATAGTGATCTTGTTAGCAACACAATACTGATGGAAATGCAAATATCACACTTGTAAGGAATTCAAATCATCACATGGGTAGAAGATGATCAATTCTAATAATTGTCTTCTTTTTAAACCATATGTTGTAATTGCCTCCTTTTATGTGTGTGTGTGTGTGTGTGTGTGTGTGTGTGTGTGTGTGTGTGTACATACATACAGACACACACAGACACACACACACACACACACACACACACACACACACACACACACACACACACACACACACACACACACACACATGCAGACACACACATACAAAAATATATATACATATACATATAGACATATATATCCATATACATATGCTTACACACACACACACATACACGCACATATATACATATACATATAGATATAGATATAGATATAGATATAGATATAGATATAGATATAAATATACATATACATATACATATAAATACACATATACATATACATATGCATATGCATATGCATATGCATATACATATATGTATGTGTATGTACATGCATATGTATATGTAACATGTCCAAAAATAGTCTGCTAAGATGAGCTTACAAACATAAGGCATATGACCTAAACGAGGAGTTTGATGCTTTCAATATTCATTTAATATTAAGTGTGAAAAATGATGATGCTAATAGGATCATAATAATGGGTACCCAATATGACATCCCACATAATATAAATAAATATTGTGAGCATCTCATAAAACTTGTAGCCAGACTAACAGTCTCAAACAATGTAAGTAATTGGCAGGTGTTTGAAAGTGATAAATAAATTATCAAATTCATACAAGATGAAGCTGAGTTCTATGCCAACAATCAACTGCAACTCTAAACTCAATATGATGAATAGCTCATTTAGATGAAGGGAAATAAGTTACCTAAAGGGCCAGTCACACTTGAAAACATCTTCAATTTTGATGACCAGTTAAAGGGCGAGAGGAGAAATATGATAATGAAGGAAGAAATCTTCAAATTGATGGCCATATTTGATAATAAGATCTTAAAAGCTAGTAAGGTATGATATCCATCTTAAATTAAACAATTCATTAGGCTAAACAAAATATATGATTATATATTTTCATGGAGATACCAAGACCTTAGAGGCTTTGATCCAGGGTTAACCTAATATACTATTGAGCTTGACACTAATCCTAGGCCAATTAGGTAGAATCAGAGGCTAGTTAACCTAATATTGTGTCCTAAAAGAGGAAGAGCTCTCAAATATCCTTGAGTCCAACATAATAATTCCAATCAAACATTCTTCATGGGTGGCCAATCTTTTCCTAGTGCACAAGAAAAATGGAGAGATCTAATTGTGTATAGACTTTAGGGACTTGAACAAAGCCTCCCTCAAATACCACTACCCTCTCCTACCAGTGTAATAAATCATATAAATAGTCACATGTGCAAAAATATTTTCACTACTATACAGTTATTCAAGATATAACCAGTTATTTATGTGAAAGCACAATCAACTTAAAATAGCATTCATCATTAAGTGGGGCACCTTTGCATACCAAAGGATGCCATTTAGTTTGAAGAACATAAGAGATACCTTCTATAGGGCCATAGATATGGAATAAAGGGACTCCTTAACAAAAAAATCTTGGTTTACCTTGATGATATAACTATTTTTTCAAAGTGCACATCAGATCATTTAGGTCACTTAGAGTAAATATTTAAAAAATTCTAAGAGTTTGGAATCTCTTTGAACAAAAGTAAGTATGTATTCACCATGTATGAAGGTAAACTACTGGGACATATCATCTCCAAAAAGGGAATTACAATTGATTCTTAATGAGTCGAGGCCATTTTATCACTCCCTCTCCTAGGTCAAAATAAGGGTTTCCAAAGTTTCTTGGGAAAAATAAACTTCATAAAAAGGTTTGTGTTGAGTTTCACAACTTTTTTCAAGCCCCTCATAGCAATGCTCAAGAAAAGCATTGAATTTAGTTGGACCTAGGAAGGTCGATTTATTTTTGAGGCCATCAAACATGCCATCATAGAGGCTCCTACTTTGATAAAACTAGCTTACATTAGGGATTTTATCCTTTATGCATTTGGCATAGCTGAAGGCATCTCAACCATTTTGACACTATGAAACAAATATCAAATGGAGTAGTATATTACCTTATTTATTTAGACACTCAAGGATTATGAGTTATGATAAATGTTTTTAGAGAAGCATACCCTTGTAGTAATAAGGGTGATCAATAAGTTTAGGCATATTATTTCTAATGACAAGATCCAACTCAATAAGAACATTGATGAGAGGAGAGCTGGTTGGGTCACAAAGGTGATGGAATATGACATAGATGTCCAAATCACCAAGATGGTGTGAGGTAAAGGAATCTGTGAGAAGCTAACAAAGGATGTGAAGATAAAAGATATAGTAATATTTTTATTGTGCTAAGACCAACCAATAGGCTAATATGTTGTGGTGGATTGGACTCAAACATGAAGATATTCCTTTAGATCGATGCATATCCACATAGATTGAATAAATTCCAACATAGATGTTTTAGGTTATAAGAAATTCCTTATGTGATTTTTTGTGGTGCACCTTTTAGAAGAGACATCAATGGAGTTATCTTGTGATGCATACAATCAAATCAGGTGACCAATATCCTTGAAGAGTTCCATAATGGGCCATTACTCACCTAAAACCACTACCATAAAAATCATGTGAATTTGATATTATTGGATAACTCTATTTAAGGATGCACATACATGGGTAAAAAGCTGCAAAAAGTGCACCTTATTTATATGCTTGATATAAGATAATTAACCCTTTACATAGTGGGGCCTGAAATTCATTGGCATGATAAATCCTCCATCAAGCATAGGTCATAAATGGATCCTCATAAAAAATGATTACTTAATGATGTAGATAGAGGCAATAGTGTTTAAATAGGATAATGAGGTTTCCATCCTAGACTTCTATGAAAGAATTGTCACAAGATTTGGTGTTCTAACTATAATTATCTTAGATAATGCATTGACTTTCCTTAGAGCTAAGATAAGTGATTCAACAATCAGATATAGCATCCACCTGAGCACCTCCTCAAACTATTACCCTCAATGTAATGGTTTAGTTAAACCAACCAAAAAGAACTTGATTTGCATCATTAAGTGAACCATGGAATATTTCCATCAATCATGGCACACTAAGATCAGGACAACCCTCTATACACATCAAATAATGTCAAATAGGGTGTTGGGGAATTCACCCTTCATGTTAGTCTATGGAAAGGAAGTAAGGTTTCCCACATATCTTAAGTTTTCTTCACTGAAGTTATCCCATAAATTATAATTACTTGAGAGTGATCTAATAATAATAACATTATCTGATTTAATAAATATCAAAGAACTCAAGGTGCAGGCTATGCACACTATGGATATTTAGTAAATGCAAACCAGCAGAACATCCAACATAAGGGCTAATGATAAAATATTTAATGAAGGAGACTTGGTACTTGAATGAGACACAAATATAATAAAGGTAGGGAAGCATAAAATGTTTGATGCTATATGGAACGACCCATATACCATAGCTAGTTATAAATAAGCCAATGCATACCAACTTGTAGGGCCAAACAAAGAATTATTAGTTATCCCAATCAATAGGATTCATCTCAAACATTATTTTTGATGATTATGAACACCATTATATATAGTAAGCTAGATGTCTAATTTCCCTAAGTGTCACATAAACATACTATTGTTTAGAGTAATTTCATTTCCTCTAAGCACTTGTGTATAATTTTGTTCCTTCCTTTAAGCATAATTCAGTGCAATTATTATTTATCCTTGTGGAAGGTATCACAGTTCCTTCTAGGGTCTAGTGGGATTCTCATGCCAAATAAAAGTTAGGATAAACAAGATCACATGATTTTAGATGACTCCTTACCCCATGGATTACCCCAAGACTACTGGATTCCCGCTTAGAATGTAAGTGGCTTGTAGAGGTTCACCCCCCGACAAGCACTAAACCCATAAGGATCACACAAGAGGTTGTGAACTTGCACAGTGTTGAGTTTCCTAAAATCAAGCCTATAATAGATGCTTCCCATTCACACCTATACTCAATAGTCAACATAAGTTCACACATCAACTAAGTATTGATTTTCACCTATGAAGAATTCCCAATGCATGCCCCATGTAAAGATCCTTTATTACACAAAAATGACATGCAAATTAGATCATGCAAGTCTCCCAGACTTTAAGAAATGAAAGAGAGAAGTGCATATAAAGTTCTAAATCATGAAGAACACACTGAAGATCTTCAATCTTCTTGCACACTCTTATTCAAAGGCTTCCCTATGATTGAATGGTGAAGTTCTGTGATGAATCATTGGGTTTCACATCAAAAACCTTGTGAAACCCAGACTATGATCTAAGCTACACACAATCTCCTTCATATACTGATATACATCTAGATGCAAGGCACATACTATGAGGACCATCATAAGAGACTAAGTACAAGAGGATTTAGGTCCTTGTGCATATCTGTAGGAGATTACCCTTAGTGCCCTTCACAAGCTCATAGATTCATAACCCATCTACCTCTCTACATAACCTTTGGTGTGCACCCTTTGTGTAGGATATATATAACTGATTATGCACATAAGATGACATGGAAGAACCCAAAGATATGCCTACATAGTTCCATGTTGGTGGGCTAGTCCAGGTGGATTGGTAGGTAGAAACCATGAATAAGGGTGATAATTAATCCTAATTAGACATCGAGGGAGTTGAGTCCAAATAGAATTGAATGCAAGGGAAAATGTCAGAGCATAAAATCATGCATACACATCCCCTCCAACTATAAAAGCATATCTCCATCCTTAATAAATATGTAGGCCACCTAAAGATCCAAGAATGACCTTCTACCTACTTCCATGATCAGATTTCTAGATTAAATTGAATGAGAATGTCCTGTAGTAGTTATTGTAAGGACTTTTAGTGCTTATAATCGATATTTTTTGGGATGTAGGTGCCATTTTGAATTCAAGTTCCTATCTACCACTTCCAATGTCAAATATATTATGTAGAGCCTTTCCTAGTGCTATATAAACTCTCATTTTTAATATAAAATGGTCAACATTTCTAGATATCATAATGCTACCAAAATTTTCCCTCTAAGATCCTTCTCCTAGTATAATAAAGCTTTGCCTATTGAAGTTTATAATATTACCTTAGATCTTTAAATTAATAAGAACTAATTTAATTTTATTCATGTTATGTGTTCTATGTGCATTCATGGTTGTTGATCCTTGTCTATGGAAAATTTTCCCTCTAATTTCCATCCTCCCTTTGTATCTTTGCGCATAACCATAAGTATATGTAAGTCACATGCTATGTCTACATAGTATGTCTGTGTAGGTATTATTTGTGGATAATTTTTCACCCCTTATAATGTTGAATTTTATTCTATTACCTTCATGCAAAAAACTTATGTAGTGCACCCAGTTTGAAGACTTCTCCATTAGGATTAAGTGTGCTCTACTTTACATCATTGGTTTCACCATGACAATCAAGTATAGGGTACACTCAAATATAGTGGAGTACAAAGACCAAAACCACACATATAAGCTTGTGAATTCATGTGGAGGATTTAAGAGTATTTCTTGCCAAGGTACCTATGGGTACATGCTTTTTATGGAACTTGGGCTAGAGCATGGTATGTGTACCCATTTTTGGCATCTGTTGAAAGAGAGCATGAACTCAAAATTATCTTATTCATCTCCAAGAATGGATTTGTGCCTCACATTCCAAGCTATGTATGAATTAGTTGTTGGTGACCCTAGTTCCATTAAAGATCACATGAAAAATATACATGATGTCTCAGAAGAAGGTTTAGTTCTATTTAATGATCCATTTGAGCAACCCATTCCTACTCCAGACCCTATCTTTGATCAAGAACGTCATGAAGAGATACACTTGGGAAGCAAAAAATAGTATTTTAGGGGGATGAAGGTGAAGGGTCCGACCCACCTGACCCATTAATAAACCATTTGGATATCCCTACAGACTATGGTGCCTAAATTTTTTGAGATACTGGTCCTGATGTAGACCACCCATATTTAAAACCTCTTCAAACTATCTATCGTAACATCAGCATAGAGGAAGAACCAAAAATAGCTATTGTACGTAACAACTAGACTGACACAATGGTTTAAAAAATATTCAAAGTGTTAAAAGAATACCAAGATGTCTTTCCAAGAAGTTATAGTGAGATGAAAGGTATTCATTCATCTCGAGGCAAAATGCATATCAAACTGGTTGACATTGCTCGACCAGTCAAGAAAAGGATATATAAGATGAATCTAAATTTTTGTACACATATGAAGGAATAAATTGATAGTATGCTACGTGTCAGAGTGATAACCCCAATTGATGAATCTGAGTGGGTCAGTCCCATGGTCATAAGTATAAATAAATATGGATGTATTAGGATTTGCATTGATTATCATATACTTAATGCATCTTACATTACTGATCCCTTCCTAATGCTCTTCATAGAAGATATCCTATAAGGCATCATTAGGTGTGAAATTTACACTTTCATAGATGGATTTTATGGGTACCATCAAGTTTAGATTGCTAAGGAGGATTGACCTAAGACTATATTTACCACCTAATAGGGATATTTCGCATATACTATCATGTATTTTGGGTTGAATAATGTACCTACTATATTTTCCCTTATAGCCATTAAGGCCTTTAAATACCTCATCCATAAATTCATTCAAGTTTAATTAGATGACTAAACATTATATGGTTTGGTAAAGGACCATTATTATAATCTATGGTTCATGCTTGAGTGTTGTCAAGTATTAAAAACATCACTAAATATAAAGAAGTATCTTTTTGCTACACCTTTTGATATTCTTCTAGGTCATATTATCTATAAGGATAGACTTTTGGTAGACCCAACAAAGGTAGTTGTCATTCTTTTCCTCCCACTACCAAAGTCTCAGTGTGAAGTTCATGCCTTTATAAGACATATCGATTATTATCAAAAATTCATCTGAGGATATGCAAAGATTGCCACACCTTTGGAGAAACTCTTAAAACATAACAAACACTTCATCTGGACTTGTTCTTGCTATGAAGATTTTAAGGCATTAAAAGATAAACTAGTCACTACTTCAATTTGTGGTTCCCTAGTTGGATAAAACTATTCCCTGTCCATGTTGATGCCTCTGGAATGGCTGTTGGTATAACCCTTGCATAATCAGGTGAAGTTCACCTTGATCATCCTATCTATTTTGCTATTAGAAAACTTACTCCAATTGAGAGGAATTACACCACCACAGAGCATAAAACACTTTCATTGGTTTGTGCATTAAAGAAATGATGACAGAACCTATTGGAAACACCTTTTGTATTTTATACAGACCCTAAAGATTTAAAATATCTAGTAAATAAACCTATGTTGAATTGCCAAATCTGCCATTGGATAGTATTGTTTCAATAATTTCAATTCTCTATCATGGTTAAACTAGGAAAAACTAATTGTGGTCCTAACCATCTTTTTTCAATTGATTTCTAAGAACCACCATGTGCCATTAAATATGACCTACTTGATGTACAACTATTCCATGTTTCTTGTGTTAATGAGGAATTAAAAGATATTACAGCTTTCTTAACTACTAGTTCAGTGGCTAATTATTTGAATCCACATGTTAAGAAATAACTTGCAATCCGTGTTGCACCTTTTCATCTCATTAGAGGGGACCTCTAAAAGTTTGGCTGAGATGAAATTCTTTGATGATGTGTCATGAAACATGATATTTCCAAAGTACTCCAAGAAGTTCATGAAGGCATTGCAGGCATACACTATGCTAGGGAGGTTACTGCACAAAGTATTGTTGGTTGGAATATGATGGCCTACCCTTTTTCAAGATGCCAAAATACATGTTAGGAAATGTGATATTTATCAGTGAATCAAAAAACCAAATCATCGGGATGCCATGCCATTATGTTCTATTCTATCTCAAGAACCGTTTGAAAAGTGGCCATTGATTTGGTTGGCCCCATCAATCTAGCTGGATGATGTATAAGTTACTGTTATATCATTACAATAACTGATTTTCTCACATGCTAGGTTTAGGCCATGCCAATAACGTATTGTATTGTTGTTACTATAACACACTTCATATGGGAACATATCATAACCCATTTTGCCTACCCATTAAGTTTTACTAGTGATTGTGGTACACATTTCCTCAATGAAACTATCCATGTCCTACTTGTTGAGTTCATGATTGCTTATCAAAAAATAACACCGTATAATCCCTAGGATAATGGAACTATCAAGGAATTTAATAAAATATTAGGCACAACATTTAAACATATTTTTAATATTAGTCGCACTGACTAGGATGATAGAGTGTCTGCAGTACTTTGGACTTACTGAACAACTTATAAGCACCTGAATAATAACACATCGTTCAATCTGGTATATGGCATAGAAGCAATTCTACTAGTTGAATTCTTGGTACCATCTCTTTTTATTGTGCATGTTAGATAATTATATGAGGAATCATCATTAAAGGCATGTTTGGATGCTTTGTTATAGTTGGATGAATCCCACTTCCTTGTCCATTGGTGTCAAGATGTTGAGAAATGTCAATAAACACTCCATCACTATGGTTGCTTCATTCATGATACCTAAATTATCTTTTTAGACATTCAAAAATTTATTTAAACAATACTTTCATCAAAATAATAGTGAGTTTTTACTTTGACACTAATTTGTTATAAATAAATGCAAATGAGAGCAACTTCAATGCAGGTTAGTTGGTAATAAATTCAATAATTTATTAGAGATAAATGAAAATAAGAGCAACTTCAATATAAATTAGTTGGTAATAAATTCTAAAATAGTATGCTCTAATACCAAGTTGTTGGAGAAATATTAAAACACAAAAAATATATTTATTTATTTAAGTTATATAAATAGATAAAAACTTCAATTCAAAAGAAATATTTTATGCCTACCTACAATTGTCGCTGTGTTTTTTATTTTGTTTTATTCTTATATTGTAAACTATTGTACTAATGGATCTATTGGTCTAGTGGAAGAGGGTTTTACACTTTTATATACTTCCATGCATCATAAATATCATTCCAATCTATCGAACATTTAGAGAACGAGGGTTATAAAGGGAGAGAAACATTAACATATCTAATGTGTTCAAAGAAAGTCTAGATCTATTATCATTTTTATCTTGTTTAACTAATCATTTGCTTTTGAGAAATTTTATAACACTTCTTTGAATTGGACATACTACGAGTTGCCATTACAGGGGATACCCAATATTTTTATTCTTCTCTAAAGCATTTCTCCCTTTGTGTTAGACAAACACCATAATTAGTGTGATAAACATTACTTTAGCCAACAAACTTAATATCTGCTACCATCCCAACACCTATCAAAACAAAATGGTGAGATAAAAACTAAATATATTTGCCTTTTTTTTAAGTTTGTAGAAGACCCTTAACAACAACTCCACAATTAAGTACATTTATTCTTGACTAGTACTACGATGAGTGACCTAGTGAGAAACAACACTGAGTGATATTTTAATCTATTGAAAAATGAATGCAATTTAATTTCGACTAAATTAAGTTCAAATATAATCATCTAAGACATAGGTTTTCACATAAACACCACCTTCTCTATAGACAAAGACAATGTGTCAGGGATGTAGTTTGGAGTTCCTATTTTAAAGTTCAACATTTCTCGTGCTTCAACATACTATCAACTTTTGTCTTTTCATCATTAAAGAAGTTATTGATCAAGGCCTAAATCAAATGCATAAATTTTTAAAAAAAAACTAAAATTATTATACAAAATTGAATAACATTTCGAATGATTTCACCTTTCGTGGTTAAATCAAGCCATAAAATTTTGTATATATGTCTAGTCCCGAATAATCATCTAACCTCTATTTTCTGATGCACGACCAAACAAATAAATAGATAAAACACACAAAAAAAAAATTCACTACTCTATGTTTCGATTGAAAAGCGAAAAAGTGGCACATAGCATACTTAGCTATGTATGACCATAAAGTGAATTTGTTGTCAAAAGAGTATTTGAGAAGATGTTTGCCATGTGAAGATGTGGCTTAGGTGGTTGACCCTTTGAAACAAGAGGAGTGTTAGCAACATTGAGATTATACTACCTATTATTCCCATAATGTGATTTTAATTAAAACTTTGATTTTATTTAATTTTTAATTTAATTTATTTATTTTTGGAAATGTTAGCAATAAATAAGTTGAGTCACCTTTAAAATAATTATAAATGAAGCCTGTGATTTATTATTGGAATATATATGTATAGTTTTTATTAATAAATAATAATAATATATACTACTTATTATAAAGATTAAAAGAGACCAATTTATATTTATAAAGATGTTAGATAAATGCAATAACATGAGAACCAAATAATTCAAAATAATAACATAAAAAGACCAATAATTAAGTATGAGTTGCTGTTTCATAAGGAGGAGGTGGTGAATCACCTTTAGACGGCTAGGGACTCTAAGAAGAAGGTTCAGTATAATGAGGATCTAGGGCCACACAACCATCTTGAATAGGATCTAGGGAGGCAAAGAAATAGTAATACCCAAACCATAAGGTGGATGCAAAACACTACCAACTAGACCATTCCCCTTCATAGGAGAACTCCACTAGGGCAGATCCGTAACATACTTCCCATGTGATAACGATGGACTCCAGCCCCTTGATGAAGAGGAGTGGAGATGTGGTTATGATTACATGACCAAATTTGTTAATAATGGGGCATTGAATTTGGAGACTGATGTGTTGGCTTGTTTGTGGGGATGCGACTCATGGTACAAGGATCACTCCCATAGTGGTTGAAGAGCTCATGCAAGTGTTGAAATTATAAAGCCACCTTCTCTGATTACGCTAGTATCAATATAAAGGTTTAAGACATAATAAATACTCTATCATTAACAAAAAGAGACAGGATGCTTTTTCATTTTAAAACAAAGCTGAGTTTCTAGCTTTCCATAATTGAAACAACATGATAGCTCTAAATAAATTCCAAAGAAAAGCTACATATTTTGACCACTAAGCATTATCCTGAAGAGAGTCATTTGGTATAAAAAGATATATATATGTCAAGTTCATTAATTTAAATATTGAGGTGACCATTTCAAATGAGAAGAGTGTTAGTAACATTGAAAATATACTAGTTGCAAACTCCATAGGGAACAATTTATTTTATGTATTGATTTTATTTTTTATTTTAATTTTTTTATGTGTTTGTTTTGTTTGGGGGATGAGGATAGGGAATGAAAGAGGGTGATTATTCCAAGTACATATCAATAAATAAGTTGTAATATGAACAACATTTTAGATAAGGTTATTATTGGTGGTGCACTTGGCACGCCAAATCGCTAGGCAAAAAGGGAGGCTCATAAAGTGAGGATCCCCTCCACCTCTCCTAAAAGGAAGGCTTAGCAACTTCCCCAAGGTCTATATCTACCAATTAATGGTAGAATAGATACCTTAGTTGGTCAATATAAGTAGTTCCATACAAGGGGAATTTTGGAATGAGCTTCAATATTTATGAAAGAAACTTACACTATTATGCTTAGAAGAGTCTACTCATTCAGATTTATCAGTAGACTCATCACTTATTAATGCTTTCCTTTAATCTATTAGATTCAATAATGCATAAAATAAGACAAGTAAATTTCAAATAATCCATATGAAACTTTAAAGCATTGATTATCATTTTAGACTACTAAAAGTAAGCTAACAAGTTATTAAAAAAGATCAAAAGATAAAGGGTATAGAGGATGGGAAATGAGCCTATTTTGCAATGAAGATCTCTATGGTTTATTTGATTAGACAAATCCCATGAAACCAATCTTCTCTCTGACCATTATTCACATAGCCATGAACACAGACGGTGCTAAGGTCTAAGAAAAACTTGACTATGAATAAAGAGGAACATAATCACCATATATATGCATAAAACATGAACATTAGCTTTGAAGCCTTTCAAATTAAAGATATTGCATAAAAAAATGTGTATAATTCACCCTTCTTAGTTGAAACAACATAAATATGCAACAAAACAACATAATTCATGACAACACTAATTAAAGCAAAAAAAGAAAAAATAGTAAATGAAAGGGCATGGCTCTCTATTATAGTCTCTAATTTTAAATGAACCAACCCTTATCACAATGAAGAATTGATATTATATATGCATTTCCAGTCTAAGGAATCACAAACTTAATCCATAAATGGGTGGTTGTGACATCTCAATGAGGTGGGTCCACCCGAGATTGAATTAAGTCTCGTTCAAACCATGATCAAAGTACCAAGGGTCATGTTGATTCCAATCCACTTGAATTATACATAGTGGAATGTTTTTAGGATTTTCTTAGGATCACTAGTTTCTCACATTTTATGTAGTTAGAGGTCATGTTTTATTTAAGGAAGAATTTGTCTTGTGTGGCTCTTTACTTGATCCCAATGTGCATGCCACTACTTGGTCAATGCCATTATATGATTGCCTTGAATTATGTGTTATGTGATCCCTCTATTGCCATAAGATAAGCCACTAATTTTATCACACAAATATGATTGGACCCACAATCTAATTTTGAAACTTTGACAACCTTGACGAGCTAGGACAACCATCAAATCTAAGGTCAAATTAATTTCGTAGATGCCCACATATCTCTATTTGGAAAGTTATGTCATATGGTTATTTTTCACTGTGCAGGAATAACAGTAATAAGATGAACATTTGTTTTAGATCGCTTTGTAAAAATATTATCGCATGAAGTTTACATAATGGAGGAAAATAATTGTTTTCACTATGTTGATAAGGCATAGAGTTGAAAGAATTTTCATAATTTCATTCAAGTTATATTTTGATTATTTCTTGGTATTTGTACATTCAAATATTTCAAGTTTGTTTGAAATGGATATATTATAAGGTTTCATGATATTTTTTAGTCATTTCCTCTTGGATGAAGTTTTTAAAAATAATAATGATACACGAATAATTGGTTTTCAATGGTATAATATGGAAAGGTTTCAACACATTTGCATGCATAGTGGCTTCTTTTTGGTGTTTTAGTTCATTCATTTTGGGTATGGTTGTCTAAAAAATCTCATGGTTTGTGGTGTTTTATTTTGGCCACTCTTTTTTAGGAAGTTTTGATATAAAATGAGTTATTTTTTAGTGATTTATTAAGTTATGAAACAACGGTTATTAGTTTTAGTTGAATATTTTTGTACAATCAGATGTCTTGGTTATATTCAATATAGATGTGAATGGAAAATAGAATGTATTTTTTGCATAAAGGTTTGGTGAGATTATTTGAATCTATTTTATTTTGAAAAATATTGGTAATAAATGTTACCTACCTTTGAATGTTGGTTTGTTAAAGTTTTTAAAGCTAATATTGTGCATGGTTACATATAATTTGTAATCACAATATAGATTTGTGATTTTTGAGGTAGATATATATGGGCTTGCTTGATGTTTAAATCTTTCTATACATAAATTTATAATGAAATTATACACTCAATCATAAATGTTATTTTATTTCCTGGATTTAAATTTGAAAGATAATAGACTTGAAAATTGGTATTTTATGTTGAAGTTTCCACACAGTCATGGATAGTTGAATTTTAGCATTACACTTTTCTAAAAATAAAGGTTTTATTTAAATATTGTGATATTGGGAAATATTTTTGGTAGCATTTATATTTTTTCAATACTGGATGAATTAATTGAATCAAAATGAATAATGAGTATCTAATTGCATAAAATTTGATTTTAGGTTATTATTTAAATTTATTTCAAATCTAGAATGTCAGGTGAACCCCAAATTCTCAAAATTCAAGAAGGAATGTTTGGGGGATATAGTGCACCTCAAGGTGATGACACTCCTTCATGAAGTAGTTATCATGGGAGACCTTTTCATAATTTTAGGGATGCCAAATTTCTCCAAGCCTTTTCACCATGGAACTTGTGTGTCCATATATTTTGATGCAAATGATCGTACATTCTAAAACTTATTAGATAATATCCTATCATTATCTGTTAGTTTTCATGATGTATCTCATAAAGGTTTGAGGAGATCCTCTTAGAGATATCATTCTTTTAGGCAAAGTAATCCAAGTGAATCCTCTCAATTGAGGCTTACTACCATTGTGTCAAATACCTAATGATCCTCTTGTTTTTGATCATATCAAATTATTTCCTAAGATCAATCTAGACCTTATTAATCCAAATCCCTCTTTAGATTTGATTACTAGACCCTCCTTACCTATAACAAATAAACCTTTTCTTCTAGTAAAAATCATGTTGTCAACCCTATGAATCAACCCATGGAGACATGTGTACTTAATAAAGTAAAGCTTGAGGTTGATGATGACTATGGGGGGAACTAACATAGTTGAATTATCTAATACATCAATAGAGTATACATAATATCATACATATAAGGGATCTCCTCTCATTGATCTCATTTTTGGCAGCAATTATGATTAAGTCTTTGTTTGTTATGTTTTTGTTTAACTCTGTTGCTCATATTTATTGAGATACTAGTTTTAGTTTGTTCATGGATAATTTTTGATTTTGAATTTTTTAGACATGTAATTTTGACAGTGTTTTGAATTTGATGACATGGTAGTTTTAAGCTCTTTTGATCAGTTTAGTAGATAGTGAAATCAATATATTCTTGCAATATTTTCATGCTTTACTTTTGATTATTTGATACATTTGGATAAATGGTATTTTATGTATTATAGTGTTAAGATGTTTAGATCATTTGAGGTGGAATATTAGGGCCTAAAAATCATCACCCACTGATTAAATGGTTACATAAATAGATCTAAATTTAGAGGCATCACATCCCTCTAATTTAGTTTTCCCATGCCTTGACAAACATAATAGTGTATTGAAACTAGATGTGCACCATGAAAAATTGTAATTCACCATATTATAATTTGTAGTATCTTACCCATAGTCAATTCACATATAAATTTCCAACTACTACACCTTGATGGTCTTCATCTAACACTTACGATCACTCATGTTCTAATGTGACCCTATGAAGGACATCATCCTTACCCAACTTCTATAAAAAATTATTGACGAAGATAAATGGTAATGCCAATTCAAATAAATTATTTCTATCATGATTCATATAATGATCTATAAATTACCCATGTCATTGAGTGTTTACTAATTTTACTAGTTATTCTAGAATCACACTAACTAGAAATAGATGAGCATCTAATGAATTGTCTTATAACTCTTTTAGATCCTCTCCTCTTTGTCTCCTATTAAGGTGGTTTAGTCCTATGTTATACCTTTTCATATTGAAACTAGTTTTGAATTTTTATTCTTTAAATAGCAGAAACCACCATGAAATCCTTCCTCCCAGAAGTGGTTTATTCACCAAGTATTGCAATACTTGGTAACATGTAAAAAAAATCAAAATGGGTCACTAGCAAGTAATGTGAATATTTTTGAAGTGCCAAAATCATGGCCAAGGATATTTTTTTGTCATGGTATAACTTTTATCATCATTATAAAGTTTTCAACTTTAAAAATGAATTGGGTAGTCCAATTTTCCTTCTAGTGTATATACAAGTACAAATCTAATGACTGATCTAGATTCATCAACATTAATAAGAAGTGTATTTATCCAATATGGAAAGACCAAGATGCAATTTATAACCAAATTATAATTTACCTCTATGAATATAGGATGACATTATGAAGTCTACTAAAACTAAGTGTGTTTATGAATAAATTTTTGTAGAGATGTTGTAATGGATGCATCTCCTTATATGAGATTGTGATAATAGCCCGTGTGACCCATAAATGATCGTACCCTATAAATCCATGTCCTCCTCAATTTATATGTGCATGAAGTTGCTTAAAGTGTTATATATTATGTTAAAATACATAATAATGAACCCATTTTTTCTCAAGCATACCTACATTTTTAAACATTCTCTTGAATTCTTGAATCAACATCAGCTTGGAAATTTTTATTATTTTTAGTATCTCTATCATCCATTCCATTGGGGCACAAAATATATTTTTTATTTTTTAAGGTCTTATATACCATCAATTTTTCATGTTTAAAGATAAAAGTTTTTATGAAATCTTATTGAATCTAGGACCATGTCTAGTCTCTCTTCTATGATATTGATGTATGTACCAAGCCTTAAGTATAGGATACAAGGCTAAATAAAATACATGTACCCAATTTTAACTCAATATGATGCAATTCCCACATTTAGACACATGAATGCACATACATCTCTAAACATTTCCCTGCTGAAACTATGACCAATTTTCTAAGAGAAAAGGTGTGATGTGGAATCTCACATGCAAAATTTCACACACTTATTACTGGTTAATATCCTTATGTTTGTGGAAAAATCACCTACTATATGTGATGCCCTTTATCCCATGATTTATTTCACTTACCTAGGTATTTATGAGTGGAACACGATCTTCTAGTTTTTGAATGAATATGTTAAATCATTTGTACCAAAATACAAAGGACTATTCCATTATATTTTGAACATCATTTGCATTGATCTAGCTTCATGGTCTCATTCAATATATTTTATCATATCAAAATTAGAACATTCATTGAAAAATAATGCTAACTTATTTGGTATTTCACTTCCCTAATAGGCTCAATATATTCCTATTCACTTGCAAATAACTGATAGATGTTCTTAAATTTTTACCATGTTAGTGATTGCATAGAAGTTATTTTTAATCCATCCTATGAGAGTACCTAGGATAGATAAACTTATTGTTTCCATGGAAAGTATGTCCTATAGATCACTATAACTTCCTGCATAGGCTCTAACAAGTATATGAGAGTTATGTTTCACATCGCTTCCCTTTTTGTCTTTGTATCCACCTTAAAATAGATTTATTTATTATGTGCATATGGTGAATATGGTTCCTTAAGAATAATATATGGATTTATTTATGTTTATGTATGGGTATGATGATTATAACATAATATTGGTGTGCTTCTAGTTGGTTTTCCATTGTATTAATGGCCATGTAACCATCACAAGCCCACTTTTTTCCAATCAAGGTGGGGTAACGAGCCTTATATATTTTCATATAAATTACTTCAAAGACCTCACACAAACTAAGCTTATCCACATTTTTTTCCACATCCCAAATCCTTCTAATAGAATTGACCTAGCCATAGTCTATGAAACACAAAGTAACAAGGTTGTAACTTAATGCCTTCTGATAGCTTCCTAGGTAGATTTAAGAATAATTTTAATAGTGTTCAAAATTAAAATAAAGCATTGGGTATGTCATAACCTATGATTTTAATATCCATCCTCACCTCCATATCCCATAGATTCTTGTCTTCACATACCAGATGATTTAATCCATTCTTATCTATATTTTATTTACACAGTCTAATATATTATATAATAATTTTTTTATATTATAAGAAATATCTTCATTATGCAAGGTGTTTACTAGTTTTAATAGGTCTATCAAGACCATGAAAATTTCATCTTTTCTTAGGAATCGTATAATATATCCATAAACCTAGGCCTCTATTTTCATAATATATCCTTCATCTCAATACTTATTCTATATAGACATTACTACTTGGTTTGCTCATGATGACCTTCTCCCTCACAAGATTTGGATATATATCTTCACATACATTTATGATGTGTTTTTCTTTAGGTCTACCTAGAGGAGAAAATCCTTGTTATTTGCATTAATTTAAGTTGAAAACCTATACAAAATATTTCTCTTTATGGTGTGTGTTGGCAGGATTCTCTATCAGCTAAAGAACTATAATATAGATACCATAGAGATAATTTCATTACTACATCAGCATAACACTCATCTAGGCCAATAGAATAGAGGATTATACCAACTGGAGATTCATTAAGAAAGAAGGATTTATAAAGACAAAGGATGACCTGACTAGAGAAAGGACAAGTCTCACATATACATGACTATTAAGTTGTGTTATTTTTTATTGGTATTTATATCACGGTGTATTGGAATAACCTATAGAATAGAAATAGATTATACATAGGTTATAAAGTAAAATAACCTATGTATTTTTGGTATAGAATAGAGAGCATATACACATTTTTATTTGGTAGTTATATCAATATGTATAAGAGAAGAGTTAGAGTAGGAAATATTATGTTATGTGTATTATGTTTGCATTAATATAAATATGGGCACTACTTATTTTTAAAGTTTATACTAAGTAATCTAACCAATACTAACCCTTTCAATACATTAATTTCACTAAAGTTAACCTACTTCACATAAAACCATCTATAGCCAACTGCTTCAGATTTTATGTTAGCATTTGGTGGCATTGATTGGAATTTAGTAAACTAATGTCCAATGAGAAGCATCCTTTAGAATTTTGGAAACATGTGTTAATATAAATAGATGAGTGGTGGGAAGAAATACTAAAAAAATTCAAAAAAGTTAAAAGAATAGGGGAATCATTACTAGAAGCTCTTTCAACCACTAGAAAAAGAATTTTGGGTCATTTTTGAACAATTATTATGGCCCTGGATACTATGACAAGAAAAACATATTAAAGGGGATAAAATTCCTATTAAAATACCTATTCAGTGGACCACAAAAAATCTTGATGTAATTGAATGCCTTAATACATCATTAACTCTGACTACTGATCATTGGTTCAAGACAACTGTCAATTTATTCATCATAGTCTAGGCTACACAGGGTTTGACAAGCTTCGATGCTAAAAATTTTTTTTTTTGAAGGAGCAAAGTAATATTTTTTGAATAAAGTCCCTGTTTCACTCAAATTTTTTTATTATTTTGAAGAAGGTAGTAAAACTAGAAATATGGGTTATGGTAGAAATACCTAATAAAAGTGAGCACATTGAATTAGAAGATTATGACAAACTCCTCTTTGGTTGGGGAGGAAAACCTATAGATAAGAAAGCACAAAATATTTTTTTTTAGACAGATAATTTGGTGGATTACCTAGCACTGGCTAGATCCTAGAATCCTAGGCTTCCTTAGGGGTTGTCAATCCACCATGTTTAAAGAAACAAATTGATAAATTGGAAATGAGGTACTTGTATCAATAATCATAAGGTATTGAAATCAAATACAAGAAAACTTGTTAGAAAAGTAGACTATAAATGATCTAATTAGTGATAGACTAATTAATACTAGTGCTAACGGGTCATGGTATGGCTCAAAAAATTAGAAAGGGGCCTACGAGTAGTTGGAGACATAGAAAAGTAGATTTAGTTAGGTGTAAGAGGGTCAAATTAGCTTACTAGTTTTTTTCCACCACAAGTGACCATCAATGGTTAGGGCGATCATCGATGATTAGGTCTAACCATCGATGGTTGACTATCCAAATTCTGGGCTTGTCAACAACTAATGATGAGAATCATAAAATGAATTCTAAGAGTTTGGTGTTAGGTGTGGTAATTATTAAAGGGATGAAAATAGATAAATTATAGAAATCAAATACTTTACTCACTAGAAGTAGGTTGATTGATTGATAGATGCTATCAATTTAGAGGTGGAATATACTTTGATTTTGATAGAATGATGATGCCTATAAACTTAATCTAAGAGGTAATGGAAGATTGGCTCTCCCAAATATATTGTTGATGATGTTTGATAACACTAGGTGACCTATAATAAGAAACTTTGAGTACCTAAGCTCTTGATAATAGTTACAGATGAATTGATCTCTTGCTACTTTCCTCTTATTATAATGAAGTGCTAGGGTGAAGTAGAATTCTAAGAAGTGCTTCTAATTATAAATTGTTCTTGCAAGGTCTCATGAGAGGATTTGCACAACTTATATTTAGAAAAGGTAATCATGTGTTTTGTAGTGTTTGCATGCATGTTTGCATGAAAAAGCCTAGATAGTTGGGATTGACCATTGATGGTTATATTGATTGTTAACAGTTAGGTGACCATCAACGGTTATCCTGATCGTCAATGGTCAAGGCCATTAATCAGAAGTAGCCAAAAAGGGTGCTTTTAAGGTTGATCAGTTAAACAAAAGTGGTTTTGGTTTATTTAGAGGATCTAAGGATTTTTTAAGGGTTTGATAGTCAAAATCCAAATGTGCAAGATTTTGGTGTCTATATTTTGCCCTTTTTTGTTATGTGGCTTAAATCACTAAGATACAAAACAAAAATGGAAGTTGGATGAAGTCATGGCTACCTCAAGTTTAGGAGGAGGTATTCCCCCTCAAACCAGGAAGTGATAAGGTAAAATAGAATTAGGTTAGGGTTTGATAAATGGGTAGGTATGGTGATAAAGGTGGTCATTTGTAATGTGGAGTCAATGTGAAAAATATGATGAAGTGTGTGAGTCAAAATCATACAAAGGATGCAAGTTACCAATGGTTGAAAATATATTGAAGATAAGTGACCAATGTAACACACAACTGCTATAGGCATGGTAGTGGGATATACATGTTAGTTTCCAAAGTAGGTCTAGTGTGTCCATGGGAAAACACTAATAGGTTGAATGTCATAGGTATCTAAGGGAGGAAGTGTTCTTGAGAAGACACAAATGCTTAGGTCAGTGAACTAGGTGGTGCAAAATGTGTATAGGTAACATGGAAAAGTTGATCAATGCATTCAAAATAACTAAACCATAGGGATCATAAATCATTCAAAAAAATTGAGGAAAAAAATGAGCAATGTTGATGTGGACATGGGCAAAGGGGTGGTGGTGGGCGGTTATAGCTGAGTTGATTATATATGCACTAGGAAAGTAGATGTTGCCTATATAAATGATGGGATGCAAGACCCCACCTCATCTTTATGCCAAATGTAGTTCTTGTTAGAAAGGTGGTATATTTGCATGGGTAAAGTAGGTGTTGAAAATAGGTAGGTAGGGAATAAGATGTGAAAAAATTTCCCATGGAAGGGTAGGTGTAAAGTTGGATCTAACCATCGAAGGTTAAGGTTGATCATCAATGGTCATTTTGACCATGGTGAAAACCCTAAAAGCCAAAATAGATAAAAAGTGAAAGCAAAAAGTCATTATTACTTTTTACATTTTACCTCCAAAATTTATGCTAGAGCGGTTGGTGACTGTGTTATTTTGTACTGATGGTTGACCAAGTGTATTCTAAGGTGGGGAGTTATGATTGGTTGAACTGGTGCTTTGGTTATTGATCAAGATGGATGGTGGATGAGGGCACGACCAAAAAGAGGGACATTGGCTCCATCTATGGCACAAGTCATAGAATGAGGTAGGGAGATTATGTCATTATGCTATTATGGTAGATTTATGTATTTATATATTGTGAAATGGTAATTTGGCAAGAGGATTTGGTGAAATTTTTAGGTTAAACTATTAGGGTTTAGACCTATGAATGCCCTAGTTTGAAAATTAGGTAAAATGTGGAGAATCTAACAACTAAGGGGTAGAAAAATGATAGGTAGGATGTAATTTCATAGTGTAGATCAGTGTAGTTATAAAAATGAGACTGTAGGGATGGATTTGGCTATGGGTAGGGCATGAAAGGTTGTAACCTAATGGTACACAGTGACCATCAATGGTC
The DNA here is from genome assembly GCA_037957365.1 of Torreya grandis. Taxonomy (NCBI): domain Eukaryota; kingdom Viridiplantae; phylum Streptophyta; class Pinopsida; order Cupressales; family Taxaceae; genus Torreya; species Torreya grandis. The sequence continues at coordinate 1,734,521 of JARHVA010002262.1, forward strand.
ACCTTGACCATCGATGGTCAAGGGTTCAAGGAAAAAGTGCCTAGGGGACCATCAATAGATTATTGATGGTTTGTGCCAAAGAGAAAGGTGTTCTTAGCCTAACCAAAAAGTAGTGACCTATTTTGGTTTTGTTTTGTTTATAAATGTGTTGAGATGATAGAATTAATAGATAGTGTATGTAGGCATATGTTTTTAGCATGTTTAATAGAATGCAGGCTCAAGAGTAGATTCACTTGAAGGATCACATTCTTATACTCTTCACATAGGTACAATCTGTGATGAATGATGAGGAGTGGAGACACATGAAGGCCATAGGCTTAGGTTTAGTATAGCATTATCAACAGTGGTTTGAGATTCAAGGATGCTGGTAGCATTGATTAAGAGATGGGACCTAGCGACCAACATATTTTCATTGCTGACAGGTGAGATCATGATATTTTTAGAGAATGTCATGAGGATCACTCAGTTACCCATCTATGGAGAGCTAATATACCATATAGAGAGCAAGGAGTGGGACTATTATATGGACTAGATTTATGGTGATGATCAATGATAGGTAGAGTTTCATGTAGGTGGCCTTAGGTATGACCCTATATAGCAGCTTACTCCTGATGATAGGTACCTAGTGATGATGATGATTATGGCTTTGATAAGCTTTGTGCTACCAGATTTAGTTGGTGGGTGATTTCCCTATATGTTGCTTGGCATGTTGGTCAAGATGCTCTTGGGGAAGACTTTGTTTGATTAGGCACAGGTGTTATTGGTGGAAGTATACAAGGAGTTATGGGCTTTTAGGGTACACTAGCGCTATGGGATCAACATCATCTTAGTGTTACATTACTAGGTGTATGAGCATATTGAGGTACTGAGACCCTTAGGTGTACCTGATGACACTTACATATTGATAGATTATGTGATTGGATTTATGCGATAGAGGAGGTCATCCACCTATACAAGGGTAGGAGGTAGGATGAGGTATGTGGATTGGTTCTAAGATGCTCTCAAGGGTTTAGTGCCTAAGGATGTGATATCGTAGCCATATGTTTCTATGGCCACAATGGGTAGGGTTGAGGTATCGGATGGTAGGGCTAAAGAGCTTGGTATCAAGATTGGTATGCCATAGTGGATTTTGGTTGGGGAGATAGGGGCATCAGGCTATAGATGTGGATCCAACATAGGTATAGGCACAGACATAGGGTGGCCCTCAGGTGGTGGCTAGTTTAGCTATGGCCTAAGCATAGGGTAGCCCTAAAAAAATAGCTAGATTAGCAGTGGCCAAAGCATAAATTATTTTACTACAGGGATAAGTGGTAGAATTGTAGGGCCAAGTGGCCACCTTGGAGGGAAAAATTACTACTTTGCAGGGGTAGGTGACCATTGTGATAGAAGAGAGAGATCAAGCATGGACATATGTGGCTACTTTATGGGTATAGGTAGTGAAACTATAGGGTCATATTAGTGCTCTTTAGGGGTAGATTAGCATAGGAAGAGCAATTTTTGTTGTAGGAGGGTTGATAGATACAATACCATGAGAATGATACTCAACCATGATCTAAGAGTTATGCTATTATGAGGAGATGGTACTAGAGTAGTTACCCCATCTATGTGATATGCCTGGATAGTGGATTAGCAGCAACTACTCCTAGTTAGTGGGCATCCACAATTGGTCATAGAGGGGTCCCAAGGGGGCCACCAATAGGTACAAGTCTTGATGGTGCTAGTGGTAGTGGTCTGAGTGCCCCAAGGGTATGATATGATATTTATATATGATTTTGACTTTGGCCTACATGATACTCATCCATCCTTCAAGTGAGTGATATGATCAAGGGAGTAGTCCACCTTATGTTTGGCAATTTCAATTGGCTTTTGATAGTTGTCCTTCAAGGGAGTAGTCTATGAATGCTAAACATGACCCATGATTTATTTTATTATTGATAGTTCTTTTTTCTTGATTTGATTTTGCTTGACATAGACTTGCTCATGCATGCTCAATGGATTACCATTGTGAAGGCAAAAACTAGGCTAACATGAAGATTCAACAGGTGAAAGAGAGGTATAGGTGACAATGACCATAGGAACCAATCTCAAAGAGATGAAAAGTACTATGAGAATCATTCCATGGATAAATATATGATATCCATAGTTCAAGATTAGGGTATAATTATGATGAATAATCACATGATTCAAGTTTAGTCAGTATCCCCTAAAAAGAGGGAAATAAATGTGATTTATAAGGGATGAGATTAAGTTAGACAAACGATGATTGTGATATATATCTAACAATAGAAGGGACATAGATGCAAAGCATTAAGAGGTCATGTTCTAGTTTGCCTTCAAGAGAGGACATGTGATAAGCTCTTGATCCATACTTATGGGTTATGATGTAGGGTTCAATCTAATTGAAAGCAAATTTACCTCGCTTACTCTTCTCTATATTTGTGACATGCTAATTTTCTTTTAGGATAAGATCACCAATGTTAAATTCCCATGCTTTGAGGTGTTTGTTATAGGCACATTTAACACACTCTTGGTAGACATGAAGATGGGTGAGAGTGGCTAAATGATGTTCATCTAATAGTTCAAGTTGAGCCAAGTGTTCTTGATGATAGTCACATTTATATATGAGGTATTATAGAGATATGAAAAGAGATGAGATTTGGACCTTGAGAGGGAGTATAACATCTACTCCAAATATTAGAGAGAAAGGTGTAGGACTCGTAAGAGTGTGAATGTTAGTACTATAAGCCAATAAAACAAAGGGAATATGTAAGTGCCAATCCCATCTTGAGGCATTGACCATTTTATATTGTTAAGGGTTTTATTGGAGCCCTCAGCGTGTCCATTTTCTTGTGGATGATAAGGTGATGAGAAGCTAATTTTGATGCCAAAAGAGTCATAAAGATATTAGACCTGCTTATTTATAAAATATTTACCATTATCAGTGATAATTTTATGGGGAACACCAAAGCAACAAATGATATGGTGATTGATGAAATCAATGATTTTATCAGATTTAGTTGTGATGAGAGGGGCCACTTATACCCATTTAGTAAAGTATTCAATGGTGGTGATGATGGATTGATGCCCTTGTGAAGAATGGGGATGAATTTCCCTGATGAGGTATAAGCCCCATTGTGAGAAAGGCTAAAATTCCCTAGATACTTGAAGACTATTACTTGGTGCAAGATGAAGGTTAGCATGTTGTTGACATTTGACACACCTTTGTGCATAATCACAATAGTCTTGGTTAAGAGAAGGCCAATAATAGCCAAGGTGAAGGATACACTTAACAATGGTAAGACCACTAAAGTGCCCTCCACAAACTCCCTCATGTGTTTCTTTGATAGCATGAGAGACTTCATGAATTTTTAGGCAACGAAAGAGAAGGCCATAAAATCCATGCTTGTAAAGGATGACCTCGAGTATGGTGTAATGGTAAGTGCCTTGAATAAATGCTCTATGAGCATTTTTAGAGAGATTAGAGGGGATGGTGGCACTGTTAAGATAGTCAAAAGTTTGTTGGTACCAATGGTTAGCTGGGATATCCATCACATTAAAGATGGTAGGAGAACTAGATATAATGAAGGATGACTTAGTGAGGTGGTGGATAATAACATACAATTTAGAATCTGAAAGTGTGGATGGGATTTAGGAAGTAAGGGAAGCCATTATATCGGTAAACTTGTTCATGGATTGAGGGGTTGTTTGGATTATATAGTGTTTAAATGACATCAATAATACATTGTCTAGGTGTTTGTATTGTTATAAAACATCATTTTTACATAGGTATGTACCATTGATTTGGTTAACCACAAGTTGGGAATCACCAAATATACTGATTGTTTTGACTCCCAAGGCCAAGGTAATTTGGAGTCCTATCACTAGGGCTTCGTATTCAACCATGTTATTGGTACATTTGAAGTTAAGCTTGAAAGATAGAGGTAAGGGCTCACCATCAAAGGGAATTAGGATGATTCCTACCCTACATTTCTTTGGCATTTGGATCCATCAAATAATATGGTAACTTGGTAGTTAAAATCTGCCTAAGAGAGGGTGGTGATATTATCATCAAAGAATTATGAAGGAGGAGGTTGGGTATCAAATAGAGATGCATCAGTTAGTTGATCAGCTATCCCTTTATTGATTTTTGTTGAAAAAACTCAAGATCAAATTTAGCCATGAGCATAAGCCACTTATCCATTTGTTGGTTTTGATAAGGCCGAGAGTGCATATACTTAATTGGATTGGTATTGGTAATGAAGAAAGTTTTATGGTTAAGGAAGCAATGACAAAGCTTGGTAACCACAAAGATTAGTGCCAATTAAAGTTTCTCGGTATGGGTATACCAAGTTTCATAGTCAATAAGTGTTTAGATAATGTAATATGCGATTTTATCTTTATGTTGGTTGTCTTGATGTGCAAGCATTGCTCCTAGGCAATGGTCAGTGGCTAAAATATACAAGTAGAAAGGTCCATCCTCTGGTGGAGGAATAATAATTAGATGGGAAAGGAGATAGTCTTTAAGTGAATCAAAATCATTTTGATAATCCTACCCCCACTTGAAAGAGGTGTACTTTTTAAGGAGGTGATGAAAAGGTTGGAAGTAGTCAGATAATTCAGAAATGAAATGCCAAATAGATTAGATTTTTCCTTGAAGGCTACGGAGTCGTTTAAGGTTGATAGGGGGAGGCATTTATAAAATTTGTTTAAATTTGATCAGGTCAACTTTGATTCCATGAAGAGAGATGATAAAACCCAAGATTTTACCTAATAAGACCCCAAAGATACACTTCTTGGGGTTTAGGTGAACATAGTAGTAGATAAGGTACTCAAAGATGATTTTAAGAACCACCAGGTGATCCTTTCAAAGCTTTGATTTTTCGATAAGGTCATCCTTATAGTCTTCCATAATTATATGGATAAGGTCATGAAAGATGTAGGTCATTACTCATTGGTAGATTGCATAACCTTATAGAAAAAAGTCCCCCAAGGGGTGATAAAAGCTATTTTGTGCTAATCTTCAGGGGTAATCAAGATTTGGTTATAGCCTGAGAATATATCCATGAGTGAAAGTATTTCATGACCAGCTGTAAGATCAAAAATTTGGTCAATGCTAGGTAGAGGATAGTCATATTTTAGGCAAGTGAGGTTAAGATCTCAAAAGTCGATACAAATGTGGAGTCCCCTAGTGACTTTGGTAACTGGGATGATATTAGAAATCCATTGGGGATAATCAATAGGTTGGATAAAATCAATAGAGAGGAGTCATTGGAGCTCCTCATTTCTAAGGAGAGCTATGTGAGGGTGTATTCATCAAAGCTTATATCGAATGGGCTTAACATCATGATGAGTGATAATGTTATGGGTGGTGATAGTAGGGTCAATCCTAGGCATGTCAACAAATGACCAAGTAAATGTGATGTTGCAATCACAAATAAAAGTAAAAAAGTCCTATTGTTTGATAGAATCCAAGGATTCCCCAACTTTGATGATACATGGGCTCTCATCGGTACTCAAATTGATGTCTATTATGGATTCATCTAGCATAGTGGAAGAATTGGGAGGGAGATATTTGTGGATGGAGTGATCCTTTGCACCAAGGTAGGTGAGGACAGAATGATCATCTTGACACTAGATGGTGTGGATGGTAGGGGAGTCTTTTATGATGAGTTTAAGATGTGTGAGAGGAAGAGTTATGGTAGCCCTAGCCTTTTGATAAGTCAAGGGTCTGAGGCTAATCATTGAGATTAAAAAAAAGTTAGGTGGGATGATATCATCATCTTCACTTAGAGGTGGAGGTAAATAAGATGGGGGAGAAATTGCTTCTCCTTCAATGGTAGGGGGAGATTATGTGGTTTTCTTCTTTGGCAAGATAAATCCAAGCCCATGATTCTCATGTGGTTTTTGATTTTCAATTGAGGTGAACTCATGGGGGCCGTGCTTGTATTTGCCCAAACTGAACCTCTTCTAGGCACACCTATGTCTTGGTGAAGGAGGGTTTTTCTAAATAAGAAAAGCCAATGGTATAGGGGTGAGGATAGAGGGTTTTTATAAATATATGCTTTAGCTTTGCCCTTATCCTTATATTGTGCTTGTGTAATAACATTTATAGTGTGGGAAAGGGGGATGGTAGATGATTGGTTTAGTTGCTCATCAATTTTAGGTGAGAGTGAGGAGGTGGGTGAGAGTTGGGCTATGGTTGGTTATTGAAGTGACAAAAGGGTATCTAGAAGTTCATATAAAAATAGATCATCTTCCTAAAAAAGATGATGGAAAATACTTTGGAGAGCCCTACAGTTCTCTATGTCATGTCTCAGGGTTTGATGATAGGTGCAAATTTGACTATCATCAAACCAGGCTAGTTTGGGGTGAGAGGGATCAAAAGGTCTAATGGGTGGAAGGCTTAAGGTATATTTTTGAAATAACCTATGAAAAATGGTTGAATAAGATTTTTCATAAGGTGATGACATAATCAAAGAGGGAGGTTTTACAAAAGTAGGCTTCTTCGTGGAGGGAGTAGATTTTGGGTTAGTTTTGGTAGTTGGTCTCAGGTGAGGTTGGTGGGTAGATTCTCTATTGAAGATAGATGGTTGAGAGGTAGAAGGTATAGAAGATGAATTTTTCATCATAGATGGGAGGGTAGAAGCAATCAAGTTATCTAGGAAAGAGGGTTTTATATAGATATTGGTGGATGTTGTTATAGGAAAGGGGGTCAATTTTCTAGATGAAGAATAGGTAATTAGGAGGGTGAAGGGATGGGGTCCCAAAATACAAGGTAACCAGGAAGGGAGTTGTCTAGACCTAGTGTGTGGTTTGGTCTTGGGTAATTTTGTGCTCATGGCTACTTTTTTTGGTAATTTCTTGGTCAAGGTAAATAGAAAATGATCTAGTTTTAAAAGGTGGGTGGCTAATACTAGGCATAGGAAGGATTCTTAAGGTTTGGGTAGATTTTATGAGGAGGGCATGGGATGACTTGGGTGGAGGTGGGTGAAATGGCCCTATCATGGCTTCATTAAAAGAGGAAGGTGATAGATCTGTAATGGATACATATGTTCTGGGAGATTTGATTTGGTGGGGGAGACCTAGATGATGCAAAGAGGTGGCTCTATCCATGTTAGGCTAAGAGAGAAAGTCTAGATTTTGAACTAATCAAGAAAAAGGTTTAGATACTAGAATTGTACCTTTGGAAATTGGTTTAAAAGAAATTCCAATAGGAGGGGGAGAAGAAAGATGATTAACTTCATCATTCTCTTCAGCTAAAGGGGAGATATTTGGTAGAGTAAAGTCTTGGGTTGATGCTTCTTCTCTAGACACAACATCTATAGGAGGGATGATTGGTTGACTAGTTGGAGGTAGTGTAGTTATGATTAGTCTATCAGGTAAATTGGTTGATAGAGGTTTTGAAGATGTCATGATATTCATGAATGAATCCATGGTAAATGGTGGCTCCTCAATGTTAATTTCTGACTCTGGGGAAGGTGGTTATTTTTCCTCACTCAAAAGAGTAGGTGGATTTGTTGGGGAGGTAGTTGGTTCACTTATAATAGGAGTATCAAGAACCATATTAACTGTATATGTGTCTTGGGATTGTTCTACTTGGTTGATTTCTTCTTTTGATGGAGGATGATTGGGAAAAGGTTTCCTGAATATATCAAGAGCCTGGTTTTGAAGTGTATTAGGATTGTCAAAGGCAAGTTCCCCCTTATCAATAAGGGATTGGATAATATTTTTAAATGTATTAAACCTACTAACATCATGTTCACCTACACGACGGAAGGAACAAAGATCATTCTCATTGTACCAGTTTGGAGGAGGATGAGAAGAATCAAATTATTGTGGGGGTTTAATTGGTATAAGTTCTATGAGATTGGATTTCAATAGTTTGTCCAGATTTGAGGCATAAGATTCTCCCAATGGGGTAGATTTATTTAGGTTGTTTTGGTATGGGTTTTGTATGTTTTGGTTTGGAAGATTAAAAGAGTTGTATTGACTGATATTTGGTGGAGAAGTAGTTTTAAGGACAACCATATTCACAGTTGCCTTGCCCTTGGTTCTCATATTGGTTTGGTTACCAAGTTTAGAATAAGAAGTCTCATTGGTCTTGAAGGTGGAATTTGTATTACATAACTTCAATTTACCTTCAACTATGGCTGTATTTTCTAGTTTGCATGCCATGGTAAAGGCTTCATCAAGAAATCTAAAACTTTGGACACACAAGGTGGAGAAGATGTGCTTTGCACAAGCATGAGCAAAGAATTCAATCAGTTTTAGTTGAGGTAAATAGAATGATAGTTGGTTGATAAGACTTCTCTAATGAGCTATAAAATAAGCTAGAGACTTTTTTTTGAATTGGCAGATGGCATAAAGATCAGTAATTGAGACCTTCTTGGATATGTTGATGGAGAAATAGTTTAAAAACATCTAAGCCAATCGGTTGAAATAAAAGATGGAATGTTTGGTAATGGCACTATACCAGTCCAATGCTGGGCCGAAAAGTGACATAAGGAATGTGTGTAAAAGAAGATCACATTCATAAGCAATCATATAACATGAATGCATAAATGCTCTCATATGTTGTTGGGGATCTTCTTTACTATTGAATTTAGCATATTTGGGAAGTTCCTATTGGGTTGGATATGGTCTAATAGGCATTGAAGGATGAATTGTTTCATTATAGATTTGATCATAGGATAAGAGATTATGGGGTCCAAAAATGGATGAATCTAAGTTTGTCATCTTGTCCATGATCATTTTCATTAGATCTATGTGTGGTGGTAGACCTAGAGGATTGTAGGTCACAAATTATGGCTGAGAGGGGATAATATATTGATAATTCATTAGTGGTTGGAAGATCTCCCCATATTGATAGGTAGGTATAGATGGTTGGGTTGAATGTATATAATGATAGGTAAATGTTGGTGGTTGACTAATGTGGGAATGTCCTTGTGGGTTAGAGACATATCTAGGATTAGGTACGGTTGGAAATTGCTAAGAGGTGATCATAGGTTGGGTGAAAGATACATAAGGGTAAGTGATAGTTGGTGGTTGGGTAACATCAAGATACCCTTGTAGGTTAGGGACATAACCGAGGTTGGATATGGTTGTTAATCACTAGGAGGTTACTATAGGTTGGGTAGAAGTCATGGTTGTGTTAGCAATCGAGGTTAAGGTTGTGACTTTGGTATTAGTAGGAGGTGTAGCAGTAGGCATGGTCATTGCCATATTTTAAAGAGGGGTAGTGATTAATGAATTAGGGTTGTTAAAAGGAGAGTTTGACCTACCAATGGTAGGCACTCCCAAAGTAGAGGAGTTAATGGTAGGGGTAGAAGGTGTGAGGACAATAATTGGTTGGATGGGTTGATTTTCCCCCATGGTGTCATATGAATTGGTGGATATAGACGTTTGGGTGGCTAAAGGTTGGGTAATAATAGTAGCTACCAAAGGATCTGACATCAAGTAGGATGGCATGCCATAAAGAGGCTATGTAGGTGGGGTTGAGATAGGGGTTCTATGATGTAAAGTATTAAGATAATGTTGTAAGGAAATTGGGTTGTTATCCAAAAGGGAAGCAAACCCAGAATCCCCCTGAGGAACAATCTCTGGTATATGGGAAGGTTTAGAATGGTGAGATGAACTCTCTACATCTGATTGATAGTCATCCATGGAAGAGGAGGTAGAAGAAACTAGGTAGTCTATAGATGGGTCTTGACTTGCTAATTATCTTCATTGTTGCCGAGTAAGTACCATATAAGACTATAAGAGAAGTAAAAATAGATGATTTCAAAATTCAACATAGAGAAAGCAAAAGGAAAAAACCTAATGAAAAGTTAACACAAACTAAGGTAACTAAAATCCTGTGATTGATTAATTATCTCATCATTTGGCTTATGCCTTAATGTGAAGAATGTGTAGTAGGTTGGTTTGTAGATAAGGTACTAGATAAGTAGTCTAAAGATGGTTTTGGTACTAAAAAAAAAATGTATTAGAATCAATACGTGGATTGGTATTGGGGCCTATCCCCTCACTTCACAATCTCACAATGACAAGGGTGTCAGGTGCTTAGCCAATATATATTGATATCTAGAGTTTATACTCAACCAAAGAGTTGAGTTGGTCCTGCCCTTGGTGATGAAATCCAAGTAGGATCACCGAGTAGGGTAAGGTGATCCACTGAGTGGTGAAATCCCAGTCAGGCCTTGTCTCAAGTATGTTATTATGATGCTTTCTTGATTTTGTGATTTGGTTGTGTAACATAAGTGGAATACACTTAATCTTTATGCAATTTAATTAAACTAGGTGAGCTTATAAGAGACAAGCAATCAATGTATGCATTAAGTTTTAAACCCAAATGAAATTTTTAGATTTTAATTATGAGAACATAGATAGAGATAGATGGATGCAGATGTAGATAAAGAGAGAACCCAAGTAAAGACTAGGGTCCCATTGGGCGTGCCAAAATATTTCACTCAAAAATTTCTATTATTTTGAAGAAGGTAGTAAAACTAGAAATATGGGTTTTGGTAGAAATACCTGATAAAAGTGCACGCATTGAATCAAAAGATTGTGATGAACTCCTCTTTGGCTAGGGAGGAAAACCTATAGATATGAAAGCACTAAAGTAAATTTGTTTGTTAGATAGATAATTAGGTGGATTTCATAGCACTATCTAGATCCTAGAAGTGTGGGATTCCTTAGGGGTTGTCAATCCACCATGTTTAAATAATCAGGTTGATAAACTAGAAATGAGGTACTTGCATCAATAATCATAAGGTATTGAAATTAAATACAAGAAAACTTGTTAGAAAACTAGACTAGAAATGATATAATTAGTGATAGACTAATTATTACTAGTGCTAATAGGTCAGGGTATAGCTCAAAAAATTAGAAAGGGGCATGTGAGTGGTCGAAGACATAGAAAAGTAGATTTAGTTAGGTGTGAGAGGGTCAAATTAGCTTTCTAGTTTTTTTTGCCATAAGTGACTGTCAACAATTAGGGTGACTGTTGATGGTTAGGTTTGACCATCGATGATTGACTGTCCAAATTTTGGGTTTGTTAATATCTGATGATGGGACTTAGAAAATGAATTCTAGGAGTTTGGTGCTAGGTCTGCTAGTTACCAAAGGGATAAAAATAGATAAATGATAGTAATCAAATACTCAACTCACCATAAGTGAGTTGATAGATTGATAGATGTTGTCGATTCATAGGTGGAATCTAGTTTGATTCTAATAGAATGATGGTCCCTAAAAACTTAATTTGAGAGGCAATGATAGCTTAGCTCTCTCAAATAGATAGTTGATTACATTTGATAATATTAGATGACTTGTAATTAGAAACTCCAAGTACCTGAGCTCTTGATAATAGTTACAGATGGATTGATCTCTTATTTCTCTCCTCTTCTTATAGGTAAGGGCCAAGGCTGAAGTAGAAGTCTAAGAGGTGCTTCTAATTATAAATTGCTCATGCAAGGTCATGAGAGGATTTGCACAACTTATATTTAGAAAAGGTAAGTGGGTGCTTTTGGGTGTTTGTATGCTTGTTTGCATGAAAAATCTCAGATGGTTAGGATCAACCATTGATGCTTATCTTGACCATCGATGATTAGGTGATCATTAATGGTTATCTTGATCATTGACAGTCGAGGCCATCAGTCAAAAGTAGCCAAAAAGGGTGTATTTAAGGTTGATCAATTAAACAAAAGTGGGTTTTGGTTTGTTTAGAATATCCAAGAATTTGTTTCAAGGTTTGAAAGTTAGACTCCAAATGTGTAGGATTCTAGTGTCTACACTTTGCCTCTTTTTATTATGTGGCTTAAATCAACAAGCTATAGAAAAAATGGAAGGTGGGTGAAGTCAAGGCTACCCTAAGTTTAGGAGGATGTGTTCCCCCTCAAATCGAGAACTGATGAGATAAAATAGAATCATGTTAGGGTTTAATAAATGGGTAGGTGTGGTGATAAAGGTCATTATTTGTAACACAAAGTTAGCATGCAAAATGTGATGAAGTATGAGAGTCAAAATCACGCAAAAGATGAAAGTTGCCAATGGTTGAAAATTTATTGAAGATAAGTGACCAATGTAACACGCAACTACTATAGGTGTGGTAGTAGGATACACTTGTTAGTCTCCAAAGCAGGTCTAGTGTGTTTATGAGAAAACACTAATAAGTTGAGTATCATAGGTTTTTGAAAGAGGAAGTTTTCCTAATAAGACATAAATGCTTAGGTCAGTACACGAGGTGGTGTAAAATGTGTATAGGTAACATGGTAAAGTTGGTCGATGTATTCAAAAGAACCAAATCATAAGGATCACAAATCATTCAAAAAATTGAGGAAAAAGATGAGCAACATCAAGGTGGACATGGGCAAAGGGGTGGTGGTGGGTGGTTATTGCTGAGTTAACTCTATGTGTACTAGGCAAGTAGATTATACCTACATAAATGAAGGGATGCAAGACCCCACCTCATCTTTAGGCCAAATGTAGTTCTTGTTAGAAAGGTGGTATATTTGCATGGGTAAAGTAGGTGTTGAAAATAGGTAGGTAGAGAATAGGATATGAATGAATGTTCTATGGTAGGTGAGGTGTAAAGTTAGATCTAACTATCGATGGTTAGGGTCAATCATTGATGATCACTCTGACTATCAACAATCAGGGTGAAAACCCTAAAAGCTAAAATGGATAAAAATTGAAAGCAAAAAGTCATTATTAATTTTTAAATTTTACCTTTGAAAGTTATGCTAGAGTGGTTGGTGACTCTATTGTTTTATATCGATGGTTGATTGAGTGAATTATGGGGTAGGGAGTTATGATTGGTTAAATTGGTGCTTTGGTGATTGACTGAGATGGATGGTGGATGAGAGTGCAACCAAATGAAGGGATGCAGGCTCTGTCCATGGCATAATTCATGGAATAAGGTAGGGAGCTTATGTCTTTATGCTAGTGTGGTAGATTTATGTATTTATGTACTGTGAAATGGTAATTTGTTAAGAGGATTTGGTGAAATTTTTAGGTTAAACTATTAGGGTTTAGACCTATGAATTCCCTAGTTTGAAAATTAGATAAAATGTGGAGAATCTAGGAACTAGGGGTAGAAAAATGGTAGGTAGGATGTAGTTTCATAGTGTAGATCAATGTAGTTATAAAAATGAGACTGTAGGGATGGATTTGGCTATGGGTAGGACATGGAAGATCATAGCCTAATGATACATAGGGACCATCGATGGTCACCTTGACCATCGATGATTGAGGGTTAAAAGCAAAAGGTACTTAGGAGACCATCGATGATTTGGAGAAGTATCAATAGTTGGTGTTAAAGAGAAAGGTGTTTTTAGCCTAGCAAGAAAGTAGTGACCTGTTTTGGTTTTATTTTGTTTATAAATGTGTTGAGATGATAGAATCAATAGATAGTGTATCTAGGCATATGTTTTTAACATGTTCAAAAAAATCTAGGCCCAAGAGTAGATTCACCTGTGGGATCACATTTCCATACTCTTCATGTAGGTATGAGATGCGATGAGCGATGAGGAGTGGAGATACATGGAGGCCATATGCTTAGGTTTAGTATGACATTATCAATATGTGGTTTGAGATCTGGGGATGCTGGTAGCATTGATTGAGAGATGAGACCCAGTGACCAACATGTTTTAGTTGTCAACAAGTGATATCATGATATTGTTGGAGGATTTCATGGGGATCACTTAGTTACCCATCTATGGGGATCCGATATACCATATATAGAGTGAGGAGTGGGACTATTATATAGACTAGATTTAAGGTGATGATCGATGATAGGTAGAGTTCCATATAGTTGGCTTTAGGTATGGCCCTATGTATCAGCTTGCTCCTAATGACAGGTGCTTGGTGATGATGATGATTATAGCTCTGATGAGCTTCATGCTACCAGATTTAGTTGGTGGGCAATTTCCCTATATTTTATTTAGCATGTTGGTCAAGATGATTTTAGGGAGGACTTTATTTGACTTGGTATAGGTGTTATTGGTGTAGGTATACAAGGAGATATGGGCTTTTAGGGTACACCAGTACTATGGGATCAATATCAATTTAGTGTTACATTATTAAGTGTATGAGTATATTTAGGTACTAAGACCCTTGGTGTACCTGATGACACTTACATACTGATAAATTATGTGGCTAGTTTTATGTGATGGAGGAGGTCATCCACCTATATAGGGGTAGGAGGAAAGATGAGGGATATGGATTGGTTATTAGATGCTATCTAGGGTTTGGTGCCTAGGGATGTGATATGGTGGCCATATATTAGATGGCCATAGTGGGTAGGGCTGACGTATCAGATGGTAGGGCTATAGAGCTAGCATTAGATATATGGCCGATTGGAGATGGAGACAAAAATTATTCCTTTTGATCACATATGAAGATAGTTTGGACTTGTATAGGGGATTCCTATTGACATGGCATAATATTAGTGGGAGGAGGGAGAGTTCTTACTACCTAAGCTATAACTTATAGGGATGGTTTAAATTTTTTAAGAGTTACCAGTGAGGAGACATATTGATGATGCAAGGATTAATGATAGGTACGTTACATGGTATCATGATCGATATGTCATATCATATTTTGGTTTGGGAAATAAGGGCCATCAGGCCATGAATGTGGATCTAGCATAGGTGAAGGCATAGGCATACTATGGCCCTGAGGTGGAGGTTGGTTTAGCAGTGATCTAGGCATAAGGTGGCCCTCAGGTAGTGGCTAGTTTAACAACAACCTAGGCATAGAATCTTTTATTATAGGGATAGATGGTAGCCTTACAAGGCCAAGTGGCCACCTGACAAGGATAGATTACTACTTTATAGGGTAGGTGATCACTGTGACAAGAGAGAGGGATTAGGCATGGGTGCATGTGGCTTCTTTATGGGCACACATAATGACATTATAGGGTCAGATTGGTGCTCTTCAAGGGTAGATTAGTGTAGGAAGAGTAGATATTTCTATAGGAGGGCTGATAGATACAGTACCATGGGCATGGTACTTAGCCATGATCCAAGAGTTACGCTATTATGAGGAGATGGTACTAGAAAAGTTACCGCATGCTATGAGATATGTCAATTATAGGGCTAGCCTAGATAGTGGAGCAATAATAGCTACTCCTGGTTAGTGGGCATCCACAATTGGTCATGTAGGGGTCCTAGGGGGGCCACTAATAGGTACAGGGCCTAATGGTGCTAGTGGTAGTGGTCTGAGTGCCCTATGGGTATGATACAATATGATATTTATATATGATTTTGACTCTGGCCTTCATGTCAATTTAGTGAGATGTATATCATTTTGAGAGAGAACTGACACATTATGACATGTATTATTTTTTTTATGATTTAATGTATATGATGGATGCTTAATATATATGATAGTTGCTTATGGTTTGTGATTATGACTTATGATTTTAGTTCATGCTTATGACTTCATTCTTAGTAGCTTAGGCATGGGATGTTCTAATTATGCTTATGGTTATGATAGGATATGTGTGATGGCTTTATATATGGTTATATGGGTAAAATGGGAAATGATATATGCCCTAATGTTTGGTTCAGCTATTTGGTGTATGCTTATGATTATGTAATGACATGATTATGGTTTATGATGTGATGGATGCTCTTGGTTTGCTATGACATGTTGACATTTTATTTGACTCATTGATATGTAGATGTTATTGTTTGTTAGTAGAATACATGATGTTCATGTTTTTAATGTGATATTTATTGTTCATGTTCATAGTGATAGGATTTCATAAACTAATAAAAGATAAGAAAAGGAACATGATGCTTGTTTATTGGTAAATACCCACATGAAACCCAAAATTGGATCAACTTAGTGAAAATAATTCTTTTACACACTTTGTATCAGTGTGCATAAGTTGATAGATAGGGATCCTAATATCATTGTGTCAAGTAAGCTCATAGTCCTATGTATATGATATTTGGAAGGAGAATGGATGAAACTGGAACCGTTAGTGAGACTAGTATGCCTTTTTTTTGGTAGGTGTCCAAAGAGGTAGTATAAACAAGTTTATGTCTATATATAAAGCATAAACTGATCGATACGAAAAGTATACTAAGGAGAGCTAGTTGTGGCTTTTTTGAGATTACTTTGGTTATGACATCTAATTGTGGCTTTCAAAATTCTTTTTCTCTTACTTTTACTTTTAAGTTTGCTATTTGCTTGAAGGTTATGGAAGTTGATTGATGCGAGAAACTTCCAAGAAATTGCTAGTTTTGACAAATGGGATACTCATCCATCCTTCAAGGGAGTGGTATGAGTTTATGTGCCTAGTATAAATGTTTTTGATAGTTGTCCTTCAAGGGAGCAGTCTGCCTTACGTTTGGAAATTTCAATTATTTTTTGATAGATGTCCTTCAAGGGAGCAGTCTATGAATGCTAAGAATGACCCATAATTTTTTTTGTTATTTGATAGTGCTTTTGTCTTAATTTGATTTTGCTTGACATAGAATTGCTCATGCATGCTCAATGGATTACCATTGTGAAGGAAAAAACTAGGCTAACATGAAGATTCAGCAGGTGAAAGAGAGGTATAGATGACAACGACCATAGGAACCAATCTCAAAGAGATGGGAAGTACTATGAGAATCATGCCATGGATAAATCTATGATTATCCATAGTTAAAGATTAGGATATAATTGTGATGGATAATCACATGATTTAGGTTTAGTTGTTTGCCCCTAAAAAGAAGGAAATGAATGTGATTTTCAAGGGATGAGGTTAATATAGACAAATGATGATTATGATCTTTATCTAACAATAAAAGGGACATAGATGCGAAGTGTTGAGAGGCTCAAGCTCTAGTTTGCCTTCAAAAGAGGACAAACAATAAGCTCCTAGTTCATACTTATGGGATATGATGTAGGGTCTGAGCCAATTGAAAGCAAATTTACCTCGCTTACTCTACTCTATATTTGTGACATGTTGATTTTATTTTAGGACAAGATCACCAATGTTAAATTCCCATGATTTGAGGTGATTTTTATAGGCACATTTAACATGATCTTAGTAGACATGAAGATGGGTGAGAGTGGCTAAATGATGTTTGTCCAATAGTTCAAGTTGAGCTAAGTGTTCTTGATGATAGTCACCTTTAGAGATGAGGTCTTGTAGAGATATGTAGAGAGATAGGATTTGGACCTTGAGAGGGAGTACAACCTCTACTCCAAAGACTAGAGAGAAAGGCATAGCACCTGTAGGAGTGTGAATGCTAGTATGGTAAGCCCATAAAGTGAAGGGAATATGCAAGTACCAATCCCATCCTCAAGCATTGACCATTTTGGTGAGCATATTGTTAAGGGTTTTATTGGAGGCCTCAGTTTGTCCATTTTCTTGTGGATGATAAGGTGATAAGAAATTAAGTTTGATGCCAAGAGAGTCATAAAGAGCTGGGACCTACTTATTTTTGAAAGATTTGTTGTTATCAGTGATAATTTTAGGGGGAACACCAAAGGGACAAATGATATGGTGATTGATGAAATCAATGATTTTATTAGCTTTAATTGAGATGAGAGGGGTTGATTCTACCCATTTATTAAAGTATTCAGTGGTGGTGATGATGTATTGATGCCGCTATGAAGAATGGGGTTGAATTTACCTAATGAGGTCTAAGCCCCATTGTGAGAAAGGCTAAAAGTCCCTAGATACTTGAAGACTATTGTTTGGTGCATGATAAAGATTAGTGTGCTACTGACATTTTACACACTTTTTTACATAGTCATAATAGTCTTGGTTGAGAAAATGCCAATAATAGCCAAGGTGAAGGATACACTTAGTGATAAAAAGACCACTAAAGTTCCCTACATAAACTCCCTCATGCATTTCTTTGATAGCATGAGAGGCTTCATGACTTTGTAGGCAATGAAAGAGAAGGCCATCAAAGCCACACTTGTACATGATGCTCTTGAGTATAGTGTAATAGGAAGTGCCTTGAATAAATGTTTTGTGAACATTTCTAAAGAGATTGGGGAAAATGGTGGCACTGTTAAGATAGTCAAACATTTTCTCGTACCAATAGTTAGCTAGGTATCCATCGCATTAAAGATGGTAGGAGAACTAGATTTGATGAAGGATGGCTTAGTGAGGTAGTGGATAATAATGGATAATTTAAAGTCCAAAGGTGTGGATGGGATTGGGAAACAAAGGAAGCCATTGTATCGGCAAAATTGTTCAAATGACATCAATAATTCATTGGCTAGGTGTTTGTATTGTTGTAAAAAATCATTTTTTCATAGGTATGTACAATTGATTTGGTTAATCACAAATTGGGAATCACCAAAGATACTGATTATTTTGACTCCCAAGGCCAAGGTATTTTAGAGACCTATCACTAGGGCTTTGTATTCAACCATGTTATTGGTACATTCAAAGTCAAGCTTGAAAGATAGAGGTACGGGCTCATCTTCAAAGTGAATTATGATGATATCTAACCCTCCACTACTTCAGCATTTGGATCTATCAAAGAACATGGTAGCTTGGTAGGTAAAATTTTCCTGAGAGAGGGTGATGATATTATCATTAGAGAACTCTAACGGAGGAGGCTGGGTATCAGATAGAGGGGCATCAACCAATTGATTGGCTATCACCTGTCCTTTATTAATTTTTGTTGAAGAAACTCAAGATCAAATTTGACCAAGAGCATAATCCACTTAGCCATTCATTAGTTTTGATAAGGTCAAGAGTGCATATACTTGAGTAGATCGGTATTGGTAAAGATAAAAGTTTTGTGGTTAAGGAGGTAATGATGAAGCTTGGTAGCCATAAATACTAGTGTCAGATAAAGTTTTTTGGTATGGGTATACCATGTTTCATAGTCAATAAGTGTTCAACTGATGTAATATATGGCTTGCTCTTTATGTTAGTTATCCTGATGTGCAAGCATTGCTCCTAGGGAGTGGTCAGTAGCTGAAATATACAAGTAGAAAGGTTCATCCTCTTGTGGTGGAATAAGAACTGGTATGGAAAAGAGATAGTATTTAAGTGAATCAAAAGCCTTTTAACAATACTACCCCCACTTGAAAGAGTTGTCCTTTTTAAGGAGGTGATGAAAAGGTTGGCAACGGTTAGATAGTTGAGAAATGAAATGCTGAATAGATTAGAGTTTTCCTTGAAGGCTACATAGTTGTTTAAGGTTAACAGTGGGAGGCATTTCTAAGATTTCTTTAACTTTGACTGGGTTAACTTTGATTCCATGAAGAGAGATGATAAAACTTAGGAGTTTACCTAATAAGACCCCCAAAGATATACTTCTTGGGGTTTAGGTGAACATGGTAGTGGATAAGGCATCAAAGATGATTTTAAGAACTACCATGTGATCCTTTTGAAGCTTTGATTTGTTGAGAAGGTTATCCACATAGTCTTTCATAATTCTATGGATAAGGTCATGAAAGATGTAGGTCATTTCTCATTGGTAGGTTTCACCAGTATTCTTTAGACTAAAGGGCATAACCTTATAGAAAAAATTCCCCCAAGGGGTGATAAAATCTATTTTGTGATGATCTTCATTCTCATTGGTAGGTTTCACTAGTATTCTTTAGACTAAAGGGCATAACCTTATAGAAAAAATTCCCCCAAGGGGTGATAAAATCTATTTTGTGCTGATCTTCAGGGGCAATCAAGATTTGGTTATAGCCCAAGAATCCATTAATTAGTTAAAGCATTTCATGACTTACTATAAGATCAACAAGCTGTTCAATGCTAGGTAGAGGAAAGTCATCTTTTGGGCAAGCGAGGTTAAGATCTCAAAAGTTAATGCAAATGCAAAATCCCCCAGTGACTTTGGTAACTTGGATGATATTGGAAACCCATTGGGGATAATCAATAGGTTGGATAAAATTGATAGAGAGGATCCATTGGAGATCCTCCTTTACAAAGATTGCAATCTAAAGGTGCATTCATCAAATTTTCTATTAAATGGGCTTAACATCATAGTGAGTGACAATGTTATGGGTGGCAATAGTAGGGTCAATCTCAGGCATGTTAGTGTATGACCAATTAAATATGATGCTATGGTCATGAAGAAAAGTAGAAAAGTCCTATTGTTCAATAGAATCTAAGGATTGCCCAACTTTGATGATACATGGGCTCTCATCGATACCCAAATTTATGTCTATTATGGATTCATTTAGCATAGTGGAAAAATCAGGAGGGAGAGATTTATGGATGGAGTAATCCTTTTCACCTAGGTATGTGAGGATAGAATGATCATCTTGACAATGGATGGTGTGGATGGTAGGGGATTCTTTTGTGATGATTTCAAGACGCATGAGAGGAAGAGTTATGGTAGCCCAAGCCTTTTGATAGGTAAAGGGTCTGAGGCTAATCAATGAGATGAAAAAAAATTTAGGTGGGATGATATCATCATCCTCACTTGTAGGTGGAGGTAAATAAGATGGGGGAAAAACTACTTCTCCTTCAATGGTAGGGGGAGATTACGTGGTTTTCTTCTTTGGTAAGATAAAGCTGAGCCCATAATTCTCATGTGGTTTTTGAGTTTCAATTGAGGTGAAATCATGGGGGTCATGCTCATATTTAACCAAACCAAACCCCTTTTAGGTACACCTATGAATGTATGTCTTGGTGAAGGAGGGTTTTGCTAAATAAGAAAAGCTAGAAATATAGGGGTGAGGATAGAAGGTGTTGATGGTGCTTATTAAAGACTTGTCAATTCCCACATAGATGAAATGTGTTTGACAAGAAGGGGATCCTAGGGATATGATTGCTCCCAAATTGGGATTGTACCCTGGTTGGCTGGTAAGTTTTCCATATTCATGAAGGGTAAGGAAAACATCAAGAGATAAGAGGCAATATTCCCCTAAAGAAAGATGATAGAAGGTCAATTCTATAGTCAATTATTAGTATTTACTTAGAGGAGATAGATGTGATGGTAAATACCTCATGAGAAGAGGAAGTAATGGTTTCTTGAATAGGTGATGGAAATAGATCTAGTTTAAATGAAAATTTGGTAGAGCATGGCAAAATAATGTCATTAGGTTGATACATCATATTTCATTCCATAAAAGGGCTTGGGTTGGCTTGTATATTAATCACTTGGCCCTTGTGTTCAAATTTGATGTAACGATGTAGGGTAGAGGGGACAAAAACCATGGCTTAGATCCAAGGTCATCTGAGTAGGATATTATACTAAAATTCCCCCTTAAACACATAGAAAAGTTCAAGGAGTGTACATGATCCTAAAAAAATGTGGAGGACAAAATTTCCTAAGGTAGTGGCCATGGTGTCATTGAAAGATTGAAGCACAACAGAGGTATCAGACATGATGTTGGTAGGGAGCTTATGTTGGTTATAGGCATGGGATGAGATGACATTAATACCAACCCTACCATCAATCATTACTTGCTTAATGCAAGTTTGGTCAATGTAGGTAGTAATAAGGAGAGGAGGATCAGGGTCCTCAAGATGGGTAGAAGGTATCTTTAAGTCTTTAAAGGCAATAAGAGTGGAGAGCTGTAGAGTGCCAACAAAGGCCTCAATAGGTTGGGTATTACCAGGCTAAACCTTAATCTATTATAAGGCCTCAATTAGTACTTGGAAATGATGAGGTGAGGTGGAAATGAGTTTATATAAACTCATCTTAATAGGGGTTTAGTGCATCTACTTAAGGACCACTCGCTTAATTGATTCAAAAGGGTTTGATTTGGTGCTACCCAAAATAGTGATTTTAGGTTAGGGTGATGGTAAAAAGGCATGAGTCTAGCCAAGTTGAGAGGTGGAAGATGGGTATGTCTAAGGAATGGACACTTTAGCTTTTCCCTTATCCTTCTATTGTGATCATGTAATTACATTAATAGTGTGGGAAGGGGGGATGGTAGACAATTGGTTTGGTTTCTCATCACTTTTAGAAAAGAGTGAGGAGGTGCGTGATAGTTGGGCTATGGTTAGTTTCTGAAGTGATAAAAGGGTATCCAAAAGTTCATCTAAAAAAATATCATCTTCCTAAAAAATTTGATGAATAATACTTTGGAGAGCCTTGTAGTTCTCCATGTCATGTCTTAGGGTCTGATGATAGGAGCATAATCGACTATCATCAAATCAGGCTAGTTTAGGGTGAGAGGGGTCAAAAGGTCTAATATGGGTGTAAGGCTTAAGGTAGAGTCTTAGAATAACCTATGAAAAATGGTTGAATAAGATTTAACATAAGGTGATGACATAATTGAAGAGGGAGGAGGGATTAGGTTTTGGGTTAGTTTTGGTAGTTGGTCTAAGGCAAGGTTGGTGGGTAGATGTTCTATTGGAGATATATGGTTGACAGGTATAAGATATAGAAGATGAGGTTTTAGTCATAGATGGGAGGGTAGAAATAATTAGATTATCTAGGAAAGAGGGTTTTGTAGAGGTAATTATGGATGTTATTATAGGAAAGGGGGTAAGTTTTTTAGATGAAGAATAGGTAAATAGGAGGGTGGAGGAATGGGGTCCCAAAATAGAAGGTACCTGGGAAGGGAGTTGTCTATACCTAGTGTGTGGTTTGGCCTTGGGTGATTTTTTACTCATGGCTAATTTATTTGGTAATTTCTTGGTCAAGGTAGATAGAAAAAGATCCAGTTTTAAAGGTGGGTGACTAATACTAGGCATAGGAAGGATTCATAAGGTTTGGGTAGATTTGATGAGGAGGGCATGGGATGACTTGGGTGGAGGTGGGTGAAATGGCCTTATCATGGCTTCTTTGAAAGAGGAAGGTGATGGATCTGCAATGTGTATAGATGTGCTAAGAGACTTGCTTTGGTGGGGGAGACCTAGATGGTGCAAAGAGGTGGCTCTATCCATGTTAGGTTGAGATAAAAAGTCTAGATTTTGAACTAATCAAGAAAATGATTTAGATACTAGATTCATACCTTTGGTAGTTGGTTTAAAAGAAAGTCTAATAGGAGGGGGAGAAGAAAGATGATTAAATTCATCCTTATCTTTAGCTAAAGGGAAGATAGTTGGTGGAAGAAAGTCATGGGTTGATGCTTCTTCTCTAGACATAACATCCATAAGATGGATGATTGGTTGACTGGTTAAAGGTGGTGTATTTATGATTGGTCTATCAGGTAAATTAGTTGATGGAGGTTTCGAAGATGTCATGATATTTATAAACAAAGCCATGGTAAATGGTGGGTCCTCAATGTTGATTTTTGACTTTGGGGTAGGTGGTTATTTTTCCTCACCTAAAGGAGTAGGTGGAGATGTTGGGGAGGTAGTTGGTTTATTCATAATTAGAGTATCAAGAACCATATTAATTGTATGGGTGTCTTGGGAGTGTTCTACTTGGTTGCTTTCTTCTTTTGATGGAGGGTGATTGGGAAAAGGTTTCCTGAAGATATCAAGAGCCTAGTTCTAAGGTGCATTGGGATTGTCAAAGACAAGTTCCCCCTTATCAATAAGGGATTGGACAATGTTTTTAAAGGTATTACACCTACTAACATCATGCCCAACTACACGATGGAAGGAATAAAGATCATTCTCATTGTAATAATTTGGAGGAGCATGAGAAGAATCAAATTGTTGTAGGGTTTTAATTAGTGGAATTTGTATGAGATTAGCTTTCAATAGTTTGTCAAAAATTGAGGCATAAGATTCTCCTAGTGGGGTAAATTATTTTGGGTTATTTTGATTTGGGTTTCACATGTTTTGTTTTGGAAGATTAGAAGAGTTTTATTGACTGATATTTGGTAGAGGAGCGGTTTTAAGGACAACCGTATTCAT
Source organism: Torreya grandis (assembly GCA_037957365.1). NCBI lineage: Eukaryota > Viridiplantae > Streptophyta > Pinopsida > Cupressales > Taxaceae > Torreya > Torreya grandis. Next base: position 1,758,261 of record JARHVA010002262.1, read on the forward strand.
GGTTGCCTTGCCCTTGGTTCCCATATTGATTTGGTTACCAAGTTTAGAAGAAGAAGTCTCATTGGTCTTGAAGGTGGAATTTTTATTACGTAACTTTAATTTACCTTCATCTATGGCTCTATTTTCTAGTTTGTGTACCATGGTAAAGGCTTCATCAAAAGTTCTAAAACTTTGGACATGCAGGGTGGAGGAGATGTGCTTTACACAAGCATGAGCAAAGAGTTTGGATGTATTCTCTTTAGTTGAGGTAAAGAGAATGATATTTGGTTGATAAGACTTCTCCAACGAGCTATGAAATCAACTAGAGACTCATATTTGAATTGGTAGATGGCATAAAGATCAATAATTGAGACCTTCTTATATATGTTGATGGAGAAATGGTCTAAGAACATCTGAGCTAATTAGTTGAAAGAAAAGATGGAATGTTTGGTAATGGCACTATACTAGTCTAATGTTGGGTTGGAAAGTGACATAGGGATTGTGTGTAAAATAAGATCATCATCATCAGAAGCAATCATGAAATAGGAATGCCTAAATTCTCTCAAATGTTTTTGGGGATCTTCTTTACTATTAAATTTAGTAAATTTGGGAAGTTCCCATTGGGTCAGATATGGTCTGATAGGGACCGAAGGATGAATGGGTTTGTTACATATTTGATCATAGGACAAGAGACTATGGGGTCCAAAATTGGATGACTCTAGGTTTGTCATCTTGTCCATGATCATTTTCATCAAATCTATTTGTGGTGGTAGACCTGGAGGATTTTAGGTCATAGATTGTGGCTGAGAGGGGATAATATATTGATAATTCATTAGTGGTTGGGAGATTTCCCCATATTGATAGGTAGGTATAGACGGTTGGGTTGAAGGTATATAAGGATAGGTAAATGTTGGCAGTTGATTGATGTGGGAATGTCCTTGTGGGTTTGAGACATATCCAAGATTAGGTATGGTTGGAAATTACTAAGAGGTGATCATAGGTTAGGTGGAAGATACATAAGGGTAAGTGATAGTTGGTGGTTGGGTAACGTAGAGATGCCCTTGTAGGTTGGGCACATATCCTGGGTTGGATATGGCTAGTAATCGTTGAGAGGTTACTATAGGTTGGGTAGAAGTCATGGTTGTATTAGAAATTGAGGGTGAGGTAATGACTTTGGTACTAGTAGGAGGTGTAGCAATAGGCATGGTCATTACTATATTTTGAAGAGAGGTAGAGATTAACAAATTGAGGTTGGTAAAAGGAGGGTTTGACCTACCAATGGTAGGCACTCGCAAGGTAGAGTCAATAGTAGGGGTAGAAGGTTTAATAGTAGTTACCAAAGGATCTGACATCAAGTAAGATGACATGCCATAAAGAGGCTATGTAGGTGGGGTTGAGATAGGGGTTTTATGATGCAAAGTATTAAGATAATGTTATTAGGCAATTAGGTTGTTATCCAAAAGGGAAGAAAAGTTAGAATCCCCCTAAGGAATAATCTCAGGGATATGGGAAGGTTTATAATGGTGAGATGAACTCTCTACATCTGATCGATAGTCAGCCATGGAAGAGGAGGTAGAAGAAACTGGGTAGTCTATATATGGGTCTTGACTTGCTAATTCTTTTCGTTGTTGCTGGGTAAGTACCATATAAGACTATAAGAAAAGTACAAATAGATGATTTTAGAATTCAACATAGAGAAAGTAAAAGGAAAAAACCCAATGAAAATTCAACACAAACTAAGGTAATTAAAATCCTGTGATTGATTAATTATCTCATCATTTGGCTTATGCCTTAATGTGAAGAATGTGTAGTAAATTGGTTTGTAGATCAGGTAGTAGATAAATAGTCTAAAGATGGTTTTAGGTTAGTTTTGGTACTCAAAAATAAATCTATATTAGAATCAATACATGACTTGGTATTAGGGCCTACCCCCTCACTTTATAGTCTCATAATGATAAGGGTGGCAGGTGCTTAGCCAATATATATTGATATTTAGAGTTTATACTCAACTAGAGAGCTGAGTTGGTCCTCCCCTTGGTGATGAAATACAATTAGGATCATAATGTAGGGTATGTTGATCCACTAAGTGGTGAAATCCTAGTCAATCCTTATATCAAGTATGTTATGATGTTTTCTTGATTTTGTGATTTGGTTGTGTAACATAACTAGACTATGCTTAATCCTAATGTTGTTTAATTAAACTAGGTGAGATTATAAGAGATAGGCAATCAATATATGTAGTAAGTTTTAAACCCAAATAAAAATTTAAGATTTCAATTATGAGCACACAAATAGAGATAGATGGATACAAATGAAGATAAAGAGATAACCCAATTAAAGACCAGGGTCCCATTGAGTGTGCCATAATGTTTCACTCAAATTTTTCTATTATTTCGAAGAAGGTAGTAAAACTAGAAATATGGGTTATGGTAGAAATACCTGATAAAAGTGTGTGCATTCAATCATAAGATTATGATGAACTCCTCTTTAGCTAGGGAGGAAAACCTATAGATAAGAAAACACTAAAGCAAATTTATTTGTTAGATAGATAATTAGGTGGATTGCCTAACACTATCTAGATCTTGGAAGCATGGGCATCCTTAGGGGTTTTCAATCCACCATGTTTAAATAATCAAGTTGATAAACTAGAAATGAGGTACTTACATCAATAATCATAAGGTATTGAAATCAAATACAATAAAACTTGTTAGAAAAGTAGATTAGAAATGATCTAATTAGTGATAGACTAATTAATACTAGTGATAATAGGTCAGGGTATGGCTCAAAAAATTAGAAAGGGGCTTGTGAGTGGTCAAATACATAAAAAAGTATATTTAGTTAGGTGTAAGAGGGTCAAATTAGCTTTCTAGTTTTTTTTCTACCACAGGTGACCATCGATAGTTAGGGTGATCATCAATGGTTAGATCTGACCATCGATGATTAGGCTTGACCATTGATGATTGACTATCCAAATTCTAGGCTTGTCAACAACTGATGATGGGACTCAAAAAATGAATTCTAGGAGTTTGGTGATAATTCTTCTAATTGCTAAAGGGATGAAAATAGATAAATGATAGTATTCAAATACTTGACTTACCAGAAATAGATTGATTGATTAATAGATGCTATCAACTCATAGGTGGAATCTGGTTTGATTCTAGTAGAATGATGGTGCTTGGAAAATTAATCTAAGAGGCAATGGTAGATTGGCTCTCCTAAATAGATTGATGATGACATTTGATAATGATAGATGACCTGTAATAAGAAACTTTGAGTACGTGAGTTCTTGATAATAGTTGCAGATGGATTGATCTCTTGTTGCTCTCCTCTTCTTACAGGGAAGGGCCAGGGCTGACGTAGGAGTCTAATAGGTCCTAATTATAAATTTCTCATGATAGGATTTTCATAACTTTTATTTAGAAAAGGTAAGTAGGTGTTTTCTAGTGTTTGCATGCTTGTTTGCATGAAAAATCCTAGATGGTTGTGATCAACCATCGAAGGTTATCCTGACCATCGATGATTAAGGACTTCAATTAGAAGGAGCCAAAAAGGGTGATTTTAAGGTTGTTTAGTTAAACAAAATTGGATTTTGGTTTGTTTAGAGGATCCAAGTATTTATTTTAGGGTTCGACAGTTAGAAGCCAAATGTGTAAGATTCTGGTGTCTACAGTACCAATCCTCATCCATAATATGATATGGAGTGAGGGTTAGTAAGAGATGATAAATATTTCATTTAGGTTTACGAACCTGAAATATGGCATGCAGAAAGAAGGGGTCTTCAAAAGATGTGACTAGTCAAAATATTTGGTCTAAAATGGTTGGGAGGGGTTAAATAAGGGGATAAAGTAGTAATTTTTGAGAATTATTTAATTAAGAAGATAAGAGATAGTAGTGAGAACATATATTAAATATAGTTAATAAAAATGATGAATGAGGATATGAAGAATCAGATGGAGAATGAGAAAATTCAATCAAAAATTAGGAAATAAATATAGAAAATGATAGAGGAAATAATGACGAGAAGAAATAAAACAATATAGAATCATTATTTTAATTTGACCAATGGAAGTCCAAATCTTGAAAATCTTGATACTATCCATCTGCCAGAAATGGGTAAGTTAGTATTCACACTGTAAGGAGGCACATACGAGACAAGTGAAAGAAGTAGAATAAAAGAAATTTTATATCATACACTAATTAATGTGTTGAATGATATGAGACAATGATTAACAGAGTTATCGATAGTGTTTTTAACACCCAAACTATTCCAAAACATGGGTACAGAAGACCAACCAGTTATGAGTAATTTGGCCCACAATGGTGAGGCCTAAAATGTAGTTGAAGAAATAGTGATGAAATTAAGATTAGGATAGAAGATATTTATTACATAGTTGAACCAATGGAAAATATATTATCCATATAAAGTATCTTGATAGTAAGTGATAAGTAAGAGAGTTTTGTAAATAACATATAAGAATGGATAAAAGAAAATAAATATGATAACCCACATGATAGGGTGATTAAGAAATAAGTATTAGTAGTCATAATCAAGAAATACCACAAAAAGATAAAGAAGAAGATAACTTCATAATAAGAGGATTAGTTAGTGAAAATATGAGAAAATAGTCTTATTAGAGATAGAAGATGAGGAAGAAGATATCTAAAGTGATACAAACCCAAATCCTAAGAGATGTTGGGAGGAAATGAACCCTTTAAGCCAATCATGATCCTTCATTTCACTTCATAATTGACATGTCCATCTATATTTTTGAAGAGATGTATCTATTGGAGATGAGGTAGAAAATAAATATAAGAATCACAAGTAAGAGATTGATAACATGAGAGAATTTGTAAGGAATCAAGGGGAATTTTTAGGAAGAAGGTATTTTTAGGAAGAATTACAAAGGGATAAAGTTCATAATCACAACCTGGTTAGACAATAAAAAGATAAGCAGAAGCAACATTACCATATTACTGTAGGAATAATTACCTCAATAAATTAAATGAATAGTGTTTCTAATTCTAGAAATAGTATTCCTAAAACATATTAGAACAGTAAGATGGAATAAAATAAGATGAATTTACCATTATTTGGTAAAGACACAAAACATGTGGAAGAACATATGTTCATATTGGACTCATATTAAAGGTGTTACAACATTACTAATGGAAGGGTAAAGTTATTTGATTTTATTGGGACATTAATAGATTATGCACTCAAGTGGTACATGAATACTTACTCAGACCATGACATGAGATTTTCACTACCATGACATATCAATGGAGAGTGTTAAAAAAATTAGGGAATTGATCTAGAAACAGAAGGAATCTGTGAGAGATTTTGATCAATGATTTAAATCTATAATGTATAAACTAGAGGACCCCCTCAATGAGAAATAAATGATATAGTGGTTTATATCTAGCTTAATTCTTTTTCTCCACGTAAACATGGATGACAAATATTTCAATTCATTTAAGGAAACATTGGAAATGGCATCAAGACTAAAAGCACAATCTTAGAGAAGGGATATAGATACCTTATTAAAAGACAACTTGTAAAGGTTATAGTTAGAATTAGAACTAAGACTAAAATAGGAGATACAAGTGAAAGGGGAATATTTTTCAGTACTACACAATAAGCATACATAACCACAACCAAGAATTTGGTGTACCACTTGTGTAGATTTTCAATTCTAGGATAGATTGTCCCTATAGTGATATGGAAAAAGAGCAATGACAATAAGGTCACTGTAAACATAGATAAGAATGACACTACCAATTCAACAAGCCATATATGGTGAAATAATTTACTACAGAATATGTAGATTTTATGAACATCTAAAATGCTTATGCCTAATGATGCAAGTTGCACCCCCTAAAAATCAGATGATGCATTTCCCCAATTGTGGGGCCTTTACCCATTATCATCATATTTTTCCTACTATATATGTACTTGTTAATTTATAATACACTATTCATAAAAGAGTAGTAGTAGTTCAATAAATGCCATCACCGTAATTATCCATAACCAATGATAGCATACTACACCCTATCCAAACATACTAAAACCCCATAGGGATTTCAAAATACACAACCTCAGTACTATAATAAAAATCAAGGAGGCTACAGAGGATGTGGTTAGGGTAGTTACAAAGGAAGATACCATAAAAGATGAAACTAACAAGTTGGCATAGGATATAATAAAAATTATAATCAAGGGTATAATCAAGAAAGACCGCCTCTAACATGCTATAAATTTAAAAATAATGGGCATATTAGTAGGAACTATGATAAGGAGCCACAGTTGGAATGTGTCTTGTCCAAAAGTAGTATAATTTTACAAAAATCATGGCACAAAAATTTAATAATTGATAGAATCTTCACTCAGAAAAGGGGATAAACATTTTTAAAAATATCAAAAGGTTAGTATATGAAAGGTCAATGCAATTGAATTCACCACAAAGAGGAAAAAAAGAAAATAATAGACAAATAGGCTAGTTCATCTCAGAGGGTAACTGTTGACCATTTTTGACCCCCAAGTCAAAAGGTCAACCCCTATAATTTTAAACTTGATTGGTCATGTTTAAATAAACTTGTTACTAGCCATATTTTACCTTGTAAAGTCTTCAAATGGTCTTTCTAAGGTCTTATTATAATATTTAAAGGTTGGTTTGACAAGTTTAAGGTAATATTTTATGTTGGCCTTATGCTAGTCTATCTATGTCATGGAATGAAGAAATTTGATCCATATTATGTCAAAGGTTATTGTCTCTCAAATTAACCTTACCCCTTAATCATCCTTCATGAATATTTTATGTTTGTTTGGAAAATTTAAGGTTGATATGCAAACTTTAAGGTAAGTGAAGTTGAAGGAAAAGTGCATATAACTATTTGTCAAAGCTAACCAAGGTAAAATATCCATATAAATACACTTTAAAATTTTCTTGAAATATTTATCTAACTTGCATACTTGTCATGAATGTTAGAACATATCAATTTTGCAAGTTCAATGTACAAATGAGAGAAAATCACTCCAAAAGGGGTAGTTTCAAGCACTTATACAGACTTGGAAGATCCACTTTCAGGTGAAAACATATTCAGAGCATCTATTGACATTATATAGGCCATATTCATGTATAAAAATCTTGCACATATCCATATAATGAAAAAAGCACTATCTCTCTCTCCCATCACTCCCTTGGCAAGCTCACAAAAGCAAATTTCACATGTTTAGTTCATACAACACAAAGGGAGTTAGTACCTAATATTTTTACCATAAGAGGGGATCATAGTGGCCTTCAAATTCATGTCTATATTCATCGTATTTTTTTTCTCCTCCTTTATGATTTTTTTTTAAGAAGGCAAGGTGATTTTAAACCCTGCATTAACCCTACATGCTCATTTTACTCCTTAGAATGGTAGTTTAAAGAAATTTGGAGGAATGATATAAATTTAATAGGGTATATAGGGGTTATTTAGACATAAAATTCTAGTTAAATCACTATTTGGCACCTGTGATCTTAGGAAGACAATAAATCTCCATTTATGCACAACTTACAAGTTGGATGTCATGGTCTCTTATTTGTTTCAAGGTTTTCAACAGTTTAAGAATGGAATGAAGGCATATAAACATATTTTTACTATTTTAAATTTAATTACAAGTCTATTAATGGCTTCATTTCTACCTCTAACATCATTTTCTCCAAGTAACATGCAATGGTCTTGGTTTTTGGACTGTGTATATGACTCCAAGCACAAAAATGTTGCATTGTTAATTTTTTTTGAGCATTATAAAATCACGATAAATTTCATGTAATATTTGAGGGTTTTATGCATTGCTAACATGGTCCTAAGTTTAGGTTTAATAAGCCTTAAATGATAAAAGGTAGACCTATAGGTCTCCTTCTCATGGTAAATGTAATGAATATATGCATTGGATATGAGAATATAAATTATAGGTAGAGGATCAGATAGGATATAAAATAAACCTAATAATTGTAATCACTTACCAAGAAAACTATAGGCCTTAAATAGGTCAAGGAAGTCTCATCCTTTAGCTCTACAGTCAGTGAGCCCAAACAAACCTTAACAACACCTACAAGCCTATGTGAGAGCATGAGAGAGGATTGAATGTAATGTCAAGCATTTAAGTTTTGGGTTTGGATGGATAATAAATATAGTTATAAAACATGAAGTCTAATAATTATATTGAATATCATATTAAGATTGCTATAAAGATAATTCACTCAAAGCCTAGCAAACTTAAACCTTCACCTACAGTTAGGCTTGTTTATAGGTAGTATGAGCAAAAGGAGTGAATATTCAAGGTTATGAGGAAACAAGAGGAAATATTAATCAAAATGATATGTGATTTTAGGTTACATTCATTCAAATAATTTATTAAAGTCTAAACTAACTCAGAGAGCTCAATTTGAGAACCTACACCCAAGAGGCTCAATGATCACTTTTAGCATGTGTGTAAACAATGTACCTAAATTCCATTTGGTGGAGTCAAATAGGTAATTTTAATACTATTATAGAGTAATTATAACATTAATAAATGCCTTAATATCTCTCATTTCCACTCAAATGATAGGAAAACATGTTCAAGGAGGTCTAGTTTTAAGGTGTCAGTCTAGTCCTAATTGATCACCCACAAGTCTGTGAGGAGAAAGTGAAAAAGGTTGCATGTTCTAGGAAAATTTGAAAAATTAAAAACTTAGGGTAAGTTATGAGGACATAATTAGAGTATCTCATAGATTTTATATCCCTTTGAATAATAATAAATGACTCATAATAGTCTGTTACGGTCACTTTGGCATGATTGGCTATAAACCTTGGTTTTGGGCTTAAGGGAGCCTCTAATGGATCTATGAGTAAATTAATTAATATGAAAATTTTAACATCTCATAATATAAATCATAGACCCCAAGTAAATGTTTTAGGATCAAATCAAATATTTTGATGTGTTTTCTTACTAAATGACTCTCCTAGTCCTCACTCACACAGTCTACCAGCCAAAGAGGCTCATAAACTTGCTCATATATTTCATTAAGATATGCATAATGGATAAATATTTATGCATAATAGGTAACCCTTATTAACTAATTATTCATGTCATTTGGATGTTCATTAGGGCCTAATCTATATGAATAATCTTTAAGAGTGCAAGCCACTCACCGGCTACCAACAAGCTCTCTAATGATCTGATTGAAGAGTTTGATATTATAAATACCTAACATGGATTTAAATGACCTATAAAATACTTTTATGGCCTCTTTTATCCTCATAATCACCTAAAAATATATTGTTTGGCATGTGCCAAGGGAAAAATTGTACACAACTGACTTAAATGCATGGTTGTAGGCTCATTGTAGATATCCAAAAAAATAAATGGATTCCAAATCAATAAAATATGCCTATAAGGCATGAAAATAGGTTTAAAAATATTCTATACACTTCTATATGTCTTCTAGTATGATATATGATCCATTCAAGTCATCAAGTTGGGAAAAAAGGGAGAAATGCATCATTTTGCTAGCCAAAAAGCCTATATCCAAACCTATGGAGTACTTAAAGAGACCTTAATCTCAAGGTATTGAGATTCACCATGATGTTTCAGGTCTCCAAAAACCATTTTCAATAATTATAACCTACAAACTTCTTATCAAACAACTTTAATCACTTCTCATGCATGTACAAGCACTTAGCTAGGGTTTTAGCCATTTCATGGTTTACCCATCCATACAGGGTCTCATGTCCTTAAATTTGACATGGATCATGTAAAATGGGTCCTAAAAGTGAATTAAGTAGTTATTATTAGTTTTACATGTGTGGGAGTTAATTTGAGCCAAAACTTAGTTTCTAGTCTTATAGGCCATTAGAGAGAGAGAGAATAGGTGAATAAGTGTATTTCCATTTAGGGTTTAGTCATGAAATTTGGTATAGAGTGTTAAGGGAATACTGAGTAATAAAATACATGCTTATTTTTCAATCACATCTATAGATTATCTTACACAAAGATTTTTGTGTGTTTTTAGGGCTATAAGGAATTTAAGGTAAGTGAGAGCCTGAGGTGAAAAATGAAGCATTAGAGAGTATTTGATGCATCCAAAGAAGTTGTTTCAAGTCTATTATGACTTATATATTCCATCCATGAATATAGGTTGCACTCATAAATGTGGAGTCAATATTTGAGCCATTTGGAAAAGGAGAGGCATAGTGAAGTCAAATGGGATCCAAGACACCTAAGAGGTGTAAGCATCATTGCAATATAAGTATAAAGAGATTCTAAACTAATGAAAAGTGTCAAGGAAAAATTAAGATATTGGTTCAACATGACTTTTTTATTAAGAAGACACTTGTCAATTTTCAAGCCAAAAAGAGGGAAATTTGGAAGAAGACAAACGTGTCAAACACGTGGACAAACTCCTACGCCATTTGGAAGAAGATGCATCTTCAAGGAAGAAACACATGTCCTTGGATATATAATGAGACTGATTCATAACTATATTCTTGATTTTCCCTCTTGAGAGACACTTTTAAACCTCTCTCCTCTAATCTCATTCTCTATAAGTTTAGCCTTGTCTATCTTTGTATTCATTCTCCACCTAAGTATGGCAAAGCCCTGCCCATTTGTATGCCTTTGACCAATGATAAAAAATTAGTTTTAGCTCCTCCTTTAACTATATTTAGTATGTATGGATGACTAGTTGACCTTCTCAATTGTTTTACTTAGTCTTCCTTGGCATATTGTCCTTTTCTAACACTCATATGTAGTTTAAATTTTTTTTTCAGGTCATGTGAAGTGTCCAAGTGAAGTGTGAAGGTTAAGTGAGTTGTATAATCATTAGTATCATTTCATGACCTCTTGATTAGTCCTCCTATCGCAAACATCTATCATAACATCCATAATGAAGTGTTGATGTAGAGAGGCAGATTAGGAGTAGTGTGTATGTTTAGGTTAGTCCCATGGTTGATGTGCACATGTAGTTGGTTGTTAGTGGTAAATTAGTTTTGGTACATCACCTCCATTAGATTAGGTTATATCCCTTTTCCTAACAAGTTGATAGATTAGTGAATGATCCTAAGTGATACATGAAGGGGAGTTAGCCCTATAACCTAGAGATTCTAGCCACCTATTATGTCACCCATAACATAGGATTGTCTCCATGTCACCCCAAATTTATAAGGATTTAAAAATATTCCAAAGGTACAAATTTAGGTGATAACAATAACCATGACTGTATAGATTAGACAATGTAAGTAAACTATAAAAAATCAAAAAGAGTGATTGAAAAAAAGGGATCTACACATTATGTAAGATAACTTACAACTATGAGTAGCAATAACCATTAGAAGTGGCATGAAGATGGGTAAAGTAAAATAAGTGGCCATTGATTCTAGTATGGACTCTGAATCAGATGTGGAAGGAGATAAACCTAATTTCAATGAGCATGACATAATTATTATGAAAATTAGAAGAATAGTAACTAAAAAACAAGGCAAGGATAAACTTAAACTAACTTACTATGAGGAAGATGAGATTGGAGATTTAAAAATGATTATGAAATTGGTTGAGAAGAAAGACCTAGTAACCAAACTTACTCAATTTTGTAAGTAATAGAACAAACAAAAATGATAACATCAAATACAATAGATAGAGAAAACTTAAAAAGGAAAGACAAAGAAAAATGTTTTTAGAATAAACCAAAAATGAAAAAAGATTGCCATTCTTCTAAACATAAAAAATAAATGGTCAAGAAATCAAGAAAACACTATTAGACCTTGGCACATACACAAATGTATTATCATAGAGCATGTGGGAACTATTGGTGAAATGCAATTACATGTAGTAACATATGATATTTCCATGGTTGATGGTACCCTGTGATCACCCATTATCACCCTAAAGAATGTTGAAGTTGATTTTATGAAAATAAATAAGAGGGGTAGACTTTGAGGTAATCAATATGTATGATACCAAATATCCAGCTTTACTAAATCTATAATGATTTATGGATTGTAATGGATTATTAGACTTAGAAGAAGAAATCACATTTGAGAAACATGGTTTAGTAGTCCATTTTACATTGGACGTAGGAATGGAAGTGACATGGTCAAAGGAACTAAGGATGGAAGAGGACATTAAATTTGATAACCTTGTTAGTGTAGATATTTTGAAAAATATTATAAAAATAGAATATGACCCAGAACCTAATGAGGGTGATGAGTTGATAATTGAAGAATAAGAAGAAGAAACATTGTTAGGAGATGAAATTGAGCCCTTCATATATGATGAGCCATAAACCACAGTACATAATGTATGTTGTTTAATAAAAACACCCACAAAGGGAAAATTACCATTATGCTAGAAAATCCTTTACTACAGAAAAAGAGATCTCACCTCATAAAATGAGATTCACACAATAAACTACCTAAGTTTATCGGCATAGGATAAGTAGATGAATACTTACAAAAAATGGTGAGAGTTTTTCCATAATAAGAAATAAGGATGAAATGAATCAATGATACACTTACCATTATTGTCGCAATATGGTGTCACACCCATAGAGTAGACATCCATAATTTAAAAAAAAAATTGTGTACTACTTAGAATGTAGTTTATATATTTAGAATTTTATTTTATGTAAATAAGACATTACACAGGGGACACTAACCCACAGGATCATATTGAAACATGTAGAAAATTATGGAAGGCAAGAGGAGAAATTGATAAATGCCTATGGGCATGGTTCTTATTTTAGACATTGGAATCAATTCCTAAGACTTGGTACTTGCATCAATAAATGTGGAAGGGAACCAATACATAGATAAATTTAAAAATGGATTTCTTTAGAACTTTTAACTTCTAAGACCTAGACATAAGAGTCTACAGGGCATTGTAGAAGATAAAAACCTTTTTATTTATGGAATAATTAGTGGCTAAACAATAATTATCTAAAATAAAGATAAAGGAAACACTATTAGGACACACAGATGACTGGGAGAAAATTGGAATAATTGTGTGAGAACCACCAAAAACTACAAGAAAAACCCTAAAATTGAAAGAGCTTGAACAAAGGGCCTGTTTGTGAAAATTTACAAAACTGGAAGAAGATGAGGAAGAAAACCTAAAAAATTATAAATATTGAGGTTGCAAAAGGAGATAAGCAACTTATTGACATCACATAAGAAAACATAATATTTCCTACTCTAACTCTTCTCTCTCTCTCATATATATATATATATATATATATAACCATCAAATATAGATGTTTATATTATCTCTATTATATTTTAAAAATACACAAGTTACTCTACTTTATACCCTTTGTATAATGTATCTCTATTCTTCTATGCTGGTGTATCTATTCCAATATGCTATGGTATAAATACTAAGCCAAAAGAACACAACTCAATAGTAATGTCTATGAGACATGTCCTTTCTCTAATTAGGTCATCCTTTGTCTCTTTAAATCCTTCTTTCCTACATCAACTCTAGTTGGTATAATCCTCTGTTCTATCAGCCTAAATGAATGTTATATTGTTGTTGTAATAGATTCAACTCTACGGTATCTATGGTTTAGTTCTTTGGTTGATATAGAACCATGCCAATAGTAAGAATTCACCATGTTAACAAAACATTATATTTCCTACTCTAGCTCTTCTCTCTCATATATATATATATATATATATATATATGTAAATAACCATCGAATATAGATGTTTATATTATCTATATTCTATTTTACAAATACACAAGTTACTCTGCTTTATAACCTTTGTATAATTTATCTCTATTATTTTATATTATTCTATGTCTATGTATCTATTCTAATATGCTATGGTATAAATACTAATCCAAAACAACACAACTCAATAGTCATGTCTATGAGACATGTCCTTTCTTCAATTAGGTCATCCTTTGTCTTTATAAAGTATTATTTCCTATCGCAACTCTTATTGATATAATCCTCTGTTCTATCAACCTAAATGAGTGTTATATTGTTGTTGTTATAGATTCAAATCTATGATATCTATGGTTGATATAGAAACATGCCAACAGTAGGAATTCACCATGCTAGCATTGTGTGTTTTTTCCTTCCTCACTTTCTCTAGTTCTAGAAAATATTTTGTAGTATGTTGTGTTGATATCCTAAAATAAGTGCAATAAGTTTCCCTCTAGGTGTTAAATGGGTATTTTTTTGGGATATGGTTCATCTCCCCAAATAAATAATAAGTGATAGGTTTTCATGGTTATTTATTCCCAAGTTTGTGATTTTGGGAGCCGCCTTGATAGTTTCCCATCATATGTGGTGATCTCCAACCATGTGATGCATTTGAATATCTTACTACCTTTGATGGGATGGAGATATCCAATTACACTAATATTTTTGTGTAGGTAGTGCCCAACCCTATTATGGCTAAGATGACATTGCAATCCATCCTTTTTGGTATTGAGGTGATTGTGGTGTCTATATTTCCTAATTCTAGGGATATATTTGAGTCCATCCATGCAGATAATGTGGTGAGGGAGGGGCCCACCGATGTTAAGGTTGTGGTTCTAGTGGAACCCATCATCTTGGTTATGACATCTTAGTTTTTGGAACTACTACATTGGGTTTTTGCATAGGAGGATGTTGTGAAGTGATCATGAATACATTTCTAGTAATGCCATCTTTCAACACCTATAGAGCTCAGTAATTATTTTCATCTTAATTAAGGGATTTATAGAAGGTGTATATCACACTTTAATGTTGATTCACATATTGTTGTCAGAGATGAAAATAATAGGTGGAATTATCTCATGTGTGACAAGACTCACAAAGTATCTTTTTATTCAAGGGAGGTCATTGTGATTATGCCTTTTCTATCCATGCTCGATATACCATATTATAGACTTCTGCATATTTTCCCTTTAAATTGAATTCATTATACATATCAAAACATCTAATGTGGCATTAGTTTTTGATCTACTATTGGAATACTATGGAAAGTCCTCTATCTATTCCACCCTCATTGTAGTTACTCAAGAATCAACTCTAGTTAGAAATTATGCTTGAGCTATTAAAAACGAGACCTTGCTTTATATTCCATCAATGAAACACATGGCATTTCTAGTGTCTTAGAATTGAAAGGTCACATTGTTCATTACATCAAATAATATGTGATCAAAATCACACATAGACTCTCCAGGATTTTGTCTAATATCTTTGAGATCATGAATGGTCTGGGTTACACCCTTATAATTTTATAATTCCCCAATTAGCTTGGACTGGAAATCATTGAATGATAGATTATTTCTACCATTTTTGAAGATAAATTAAAGTGTTCTACCTATTAGGGATCCTATCAATTCACAACACTTTGCATCATCTATGGTGACACCCTTTTCTTGACACTTCATTTTTTAGGTCAACAAATATTTATCTGGGTCCATTAGCATAGCATACAGATGCAATGTAATAAAATATTTGACAAGTTGTGTCATTATCCCTAGAGGTTCCCTAATTATTGATATTTTTATTGGTGTTCACATTGATACATGTAATAAAATTTTGGTACTTAAAGGTATTTTTGGTGGAATTGAAATAGGTACTAAATTATTTTCATTATTAATTCCCCCCATGTCTATCTATAATCTATAAAACTTCATCAAATCACTTCATTATTACTATGAAATCTTTTATTACTTTTGGATTACTTAATTATTAAATTTTTAATGGTGTAGGGGATGTGTCCCTTTGAATTGAATTAACTAGCCCTATAGTGTTAATGATAAACACACCTAAATCTAGGTTGTACCCTTCTTCAAATACTACATTTTAGAAATAATGCCCTTCTCATTCCACACATATATACTAACATTGTAGCTACTCACTAAACCTATTGTTAAGCTACTATAAGCACTCTTTGACATACTTTATATTGATTATGTGTTCTCATTCCCTTTCCAATTCCATGTTGATCTCATTTTCATATTTTTTGTCAAATTTTTCTTTGGCCCCTTCTAACTCCCACTAAGATTCAGACTTAATCACTTGTAATAGAGGTCTACTTCCTCTAATTACATGCATTTTTCCTCTACTATTCCTACTTAGATCTAAATCTAGTCTTTCATTTTCTACAAGGTTTTGTTTTCTCCATTGGCATCTTCTACTTTCCTTTTTTCCATTGTTCCATATTTTAATCCAAGATTCATGTGGTCTAATCTCTTTAGTTCCCTTCATTCATATTCTTTCAATTTGCATCCCCATGATACCGTGTTTAACTAATCCATCTCAGCTTGAATCAATACCATGTCATTTTCCATAGTTAACATCTTCAATAATTCTATGAGTCAATTTAATTTTTTTTCTCATATTCCTCTTACAAAAAAATCATACATAGTCTCAAATGTAATGTACCCCTATAATATAGATTCAAGAAAATATTTGTTGATGGTAATTTTCACCTAGTGATCAATCAACATATCTACTTAGTATCTAGCTTGCACAACCATTCTAGCTTGTCTCCACTTCAAAAAAAGTGCTCCATTCTTCAAGGTCTAAAGTATTAATTTTCTAACCTTGATAACCACACTGTTAATAATTATGATAACTCTCATAAATAAATTTCATAGATATCTCCAAATATATGAGTAGATATGATTTCTTGGGCATGCAATCCTAGCCTAATATATTTTACTTATGTGAACTCACACATCCTCATTTATGGCCATCTCTCAAGTTCCCTTTGACTTACAAACCATCTTAACATTTTGTGCATCTTGGAAATGGAATCATTTTTAGTAGCAATCCCTGGATTTCTTCATCAGGAAATGATATTGTTGTAGTCTATAGGTTGTAGTGGGACTCGTAAGATGTTAAGCTATCCGTATTTTTTTATTAGGTGATTTCATGTACTTTAATACTTATTCGTTTCATTAACTTATTTTTAGAACTGATTAGAGAGTTAATTACTCACAAAATACCATATTCACTTGGAATCATACCAAGCCTAGGAACTCAATAACTCTTAATCATATAAAAGTATAATAAGTATGATGGTGAGGATAAATTAGTTCATAAAAGGAACATATATGGAACAAGAGATAACTAGAATAAATAGTATTAAATACTTGTGTTGATTTTTAACTAAATTTGATAGATATTCTATCCTTTTATAATTTTCATATATATAGAGAGTCGAATGACTTTTCAAAATTTTATTTCTTTGTTTTCTTTTTTGTTCAGTTTAAGCTAATTGTTCAACTTTCCATTTATCCATTTAACTTTACATGAATGATTGAAATATAAAAAAAATACAAAAAAATATACATTTAACACAAATAAAAATTATATAAAAATATTTGTAAAATATCCTTTGTAATCTCCTAAAAATAATGCTTAACATTATTAAATTTAAATATAAAAAAGCTTTCTGTCATATTTTTCACACCCTTTAATTTGATAATATGGGATTATGTCTATTATGAACCCATATTTTTAAAATAATTTCTAAGGGTAATCTACTAGAAAAATGGGAAAATGAGAAATCAACGTAAATTTTTCAAACCAGTTACATTTTAGAACAACATCAGGTAAAATGACTCAGATTAGTTTGTCACCTCATGAAATAACTTTAGTACGAACATCCTATCTATTTTCAACACTGTTGATATCTAAATCTCTATTGAATGCACCTATATAAGATGATGCAAGATATGAAAAAAAATTCATTATATATATTAACTCACCACCCAAAGTGTGGTGTGCTAGTAGGTGCAACACAATAAATGCCAAAACATTGCCAATAAAAAATCCTACCAATATAATTATAATATGAAAACAAAAGCAAGGATAATTAAGAAACCATAGTAAAGTGAATTTTCCAAGCATGTTTTAGATATGTCAATCTTAGGAAAAATAAATAAACTTCTTATCTTTCATTAGTATTATATAATACAATGGAATACAAATACATATATTATAAAAAAAATGATAAGGGAAATGGAATATGTATTGAATAATAGGTCCAAAGTAGTTATACTAGATGAAGTACGATGTCATTGATTTTGAACCATTTTCTTCAAGTACGATGTCATTGATTTTGAACCATTTTCTTCAAGATGAGGGGATGAATGAAATTAAAAGTTAAGAAGCTCTAAAAATAGCATGGAAGTTCCTAACTTACTATTGAAGATATATTTAACTATGAATTTTCTAATTTTTGAGACTATAAGTGTGGCCAATTGATAAGCCACTACTCATACCTTATGAGGTACTTATATTTTTTTGTTGAAGTTATATGATACCCCCATCAACTATTCTAGATGTAGGTCTTGGCCTCTTTAAGTTATCTACAATAAATGTTGAGTTTGCTACTTTACTTCACTGAAGAAACTCAATATTATCTTTTTACAACTTATATACAATTTCAAATATTGGAATGCCTTGGTTACATTAAAATTGAGTATGATTGTATATAATATATGTTCAAATGCAAATAATATTGATGAGTAAATTCATATTAACCCACAAAATGCTTTAAAGATGTCCGATTGTATATACAATGATAGTCACCCATATACATTTAAAAATATTTTGGGCTTCTTAAATAAAATAAATGGATGTAAATGTTTAGTTTCTCCCAATTATTAATACATGGAATGTACTAATGACAACTAGAACAAAATTCCTTGATTTTTTTGCCACTCTATAACAAGGTAGAAGAATTTTTTAATTTATGTATTGGTGAAAAAAATCTTATTGATTATATATTTAAAGGGAGAAATCTAACATTTTTAGGAAAACAAAATTTATTTGATATTGATTAGTTAGTGATGATGTATTTTATAAAAAATATATTTGATTCAAAGTTTTAAGAAGTTTTTTTTTACTTTGTTGCCTCTATTTGACCTTGATGTCCCATTGATGGTTTACATCATCCTCTTTGGTAGCCTATGGTTCATTTAGGTAGTGGTTCCTTGGTCTAATCTAAGGCAAAGTTGGGTTCAGTTTTGAGAGGGTAAGGCCAGATCAGGATTGATTGTGGGTCTATGTTTTAATGAAGTAGGATAGGGCCCTCGTTTTCAGTCAAAATGAGTGTTGTTAGAATGATCAGTTTTTACTTTTGATGAAATTTGTAAGATTAATGAAAGCTATATATTGTTTATAAGGAGATCTAGACCACATTTACCTATAATAATAAACTATTGTTTATATTATATTAATAAATATATATTAAAAATATAATTATAATATATTACTAAATGATATATTTTAAATATTAATATATGTAATAAATATTAATGTTATGTATGTATATTTTTTGAATTATATATTATAGTATTATATATATAATATATAGTTAAAAAAATTGATAATCTCTTTTGATCAGGATACAAGGGACCCAATCCCTAAGACCCATTAAATGGTTACCATTAGCCACTGAAATCATGAAGTCAATTCATATGATCACATCCAGCCTATAAATACCTAATAAATTTTGAATTTGGATGGGGCTAAGCACAACCAACTTACTTACCAACCCATTTATATCTCCTCAACCAATATTACAATAATTTTGATAGATACCACTTAAAATAACATGAGAACTAACTATACATAAAATATGGGGAATGACTTTTAACTTGTATTTATTATTATGAGCTTGAATGTATATAACAAATCATGCATCCCTTACATCTTTAGAATCCCAAATTTTATTTTTCACCAAAACAAATATTAATATAATTATAATACATATTATTTATATATGTAATACATGTTATAATTATATTTATATATTATTATTTAATAATTAATATAAATATATTTTTTGATTTGACATGATTTTTTAAAAATCAAATCAGTTACATGCATTTTCCTTGGAGATTATTATAATTTACAATTTAAAATTTATAGGTTATGAATAAATGTTATCAATGATAGACAACATAAAAAAATTATTCAAGTAAGACAACTACCATATGTTAAGCACAAAGTTAGGAGACAAAAAACATGACAGTCCCCCAACTTTTCAAAATTTTCTACAAAGGGCACAAACCCTTTTTTTTAAATTTGAATAGCCTAAGCCTCGAGGGCATACACCTTTTTCAAAGGGCATATACCATTTCTAAAGGGTGTGCACCCTTTTTAAAGGGCATTCACCCTTTATAAAGGGTGTACGCCTTTTGTAATTAACAAAGGGTGTACGCCCTTTGCAAAAAATAAAGGGCATATGCCCTTCTTCAATATTTCATTTCAATGATTTAGAGAGCATAAAATTTCAACTAAGAGACTTGAAGGAATTTTTTTTTGCTCAATTTACACACGTGTTTTGAAGCTTCATTCTGCCAACAGGATTCGACATTGGATTGGTTCAAATCAGGTATGTTATTTTTACATTTTTTTTCATTTCTATGTAACTTATTGAACTAGGGTTTTGAATTTAAATTTACATTGGCTTAAAAAAATCTATTTTTTTAAAATTTAGATACATAAGTTTAATGGATCTATTTCCTGAAGAAAATGTTGGATAAAACCCCCCAAGAGATTGATTTTGCAAGAGAAGAAGTTGAATTGTATGAGAAATACAATGCCAAATGTCAACAATTACAAATAATTATCAATGGTTTGCTCACTCTTCAGCTAGTAGTGCATAAATTTTACTTGCTAATAGATTAGAATTTTTTTTAATGAAGTGAGAAATGTGACTTCACAACTGGATGTAATGTTGCATTGAAGAGATGCTCTAAAACAATTTTATTCTGATAAATTGTCATATGAAGATGTGAAAAAAATAAAAAATAAGATTTGTGTGATTTATTTATTAACCATGGAACCAACCTACCTCCACCAACAAATTATAAACACATTAGTATTGATTGGTGTATTCATGTGGAGATTAAAAATAACTTTTGGGATCGATGGTGGATGGCGTTTGATGAGCCTCTATGCAACAATAATGAGGTTCCATTATATTTTTTGACAAAATTATACTGTGAGTTTGTATTGCAAGTAATTCTAAATTATTTTAGCATGAAGGCATCCAAAGGTAGAGGAGGTGGGTCTTCATTTGATATACTTGGTGCTAGGCAGGACCAAAACCATCATAATTGACCTTCAATAAATAGAATAATAATATCACATGCCACTATTCCTAAAATTTTGCATTATAACACACAGATGGATGCCCTTGAGGCATTTACTATTTTGACACAAATTATGATTGATCATGGTATGTATATTTGAAGACTTAAAATTAGCCTACAAGTGGTGCTAGTGGTAGTGGTGATGTTGGTGGTACTGGTATTGGTGGTAATGGTAGTGGTGGTGTTGGTGTTGGTATAAATTCTAGTGTCCCTCCTTCTACTCATGTTATAATTCATGTGCATCATGACACATCATGTGGGAGGAAGTGTATGGGATGTCCTATTCAAGTATGACATACATAGAGTACATTTATGTAGACTAGCATGCCAGAGCGTATACCATCTATATATGAGTCAATAATGCTAGACACTAGCATGCTAGATAGTAGCATTCTAGACATTGGCCTGCTAGAGCATATGCCACATGTAGATGCTTCAGTAGCACATCAAACTAGCATTGCAAATACTATGCGAGATGTAGTAGCTTCAATGACTCCTATCAGGATATGTTAGGCTCATATTGTAGAGGATTTTTCACCATCTATATTTGAAACATAGGTTTAATTTTAATTATAGTTTGTTTTTGTTTGTAAAAGAATATTAAGTTTATTTTCTAGTACATGTGTTTACTGAATTGACTAATTTATTTGACTAAACTTATTTTTTTGTATCTAGTTAATTGGTGATATTTTGGGTACCTCAATAGGCCTTAAATATATTATAGAAGCTACAATTGGCACAAGTGTACCTTATACATAGGTTTATAAATTTTTAAATTAACATATTTATTCATTTACATGTTAATTGTCCTTTGAACAAAAAACTCTATTTCAATATATATTATAGTCATAGCTTTTTATCACGTTCATTGGATTCACATATCATTCATTTATTAGTTTTATAAATGATGAGGGATGTTATGGGCACCCCTCATGGATGAGAAAAAGGTATAGGTGATGTTGTTGCTACATCAGGGAATCCACATCTCCACAGTAGGTTATGATTCAGGAACAAAGACTAGTGAGAACACAAAGTTTAATTATTTTTATTTTTATGTAATGATATATGTATGCTCCATAAGATTCCATATTGCAAGTGTATATGCAGTCTTGTAGCCCTAGAGAATCTTTTAGATGGAATATGATGAGTGTAGAATCATTTTACGTAATTTTACATTCTTGAAAATTTATCAAAGTTTTAATATACAATTTTAATGCATTAATTTTTATATTTTATATGTTGTGTAGAGACAAAAATATTCATTAGTTGCCTCACAGTCTGAGAGGAGAATATCTCCTCGTATTGAGGCATCCAACACCCTTAGCTCTATGTCTATGGAAATAAAGCACAATTTATTTGGAGGCAATGAGGAGCAGGAGAGCTAACTGTTGTGTTAGGGATCTAGTTTTAGACATATTCTATTTTCTATGGTGACATGGCCCACATTGTATGCCTATATGGCACATTTTATCTATGTACATAGTTGTAGGTATAATCAATTTTATATGTTGATATGCCCACATTATATGCCTATAGGGTGTATTTTGTCTATGTACATGTTATGGTCTACATTTTTTCTTGATATATGTTATATTATTTATGTTAAATTATAACATAAAACTTTACATGTATCACATATTTACTATTCGACAATATGATCCCTTTAATTATGCATATTTTCTATTTTTATCATTTAATGTATACACATATTATTGGTTAATGATTGAATTATTACTTCATATGGGGTTAAAAAATTCACATTATTCTCTAATTTAGGTGCTTTGAATCATTATGTATATTTTACATTTACATGTGATATTTTCTATTTACTTGTTTTATTTACATTTTTTATTTATTTACCAACCCAATCATAAATCCCTATCTAGACCTCTGGCATAGAAGCAAAATTATTTTCATAAAGTATACCAACCTAAGAAGGCCACACAAAACTTGACTCCTCATATGCCTTCTAGCTCAAACAAAGGCAAGAATAATTATAATGAAAAGTGGTGCCATCAACAATTACCAGAGAGCCATGAACACTCTCGATGTTGGGCATAACAATCCTTTCTTTGGAAACCTACATCATATCATATATGTTTGGAAGGAATGCACATTATAGTATAAATTTGAGCCTATGGAGGGTACCATCACTTGCAACATTGTGCCTCTTCAAGTTTATAGCATATTATTAGGGAGGTTATACTTGTATGACTGAGATTCTACATATCAAGTGAAACCAAAAATTTAGGATGTACATACAAAATATTTCTTCTTCAACCTCTTATAGTAAAATCCACTAACCAAAGTCATGTTAATCTCTTCTAAATTTTTTCATAAACTAATCATGCACATGCATAGTTTAATGTTGCTCATGGTTTGTCTTAAGACACTTTTGTAGGAAATAAAGTAAGAGTTTATAGTGTGATCAATGAAATTAGTATCCCAATAACAAAAACCTGACACGTTATTGAAGCCACATAATGGATTATTCCTAAAGCTTGAATTTCTTCCAATGCACTATGTAGTAAAACACCACATATATTTGGTACATTTATAAAAAAACCCTTTCTATCATAAATAAATTTGGGAGAATGATGAATCCTGGTGTTAAATATAAGAGCTCCTTGATCAGGGCAAGATAAGACCTAGGTCTTCTCCTTGCAAGAGTCTAATATCCCTCACACCCAAGAATAATGGTTCATATCATCCATCTATTGAATATCACTCACTCAATAAAATCATGGTGAAGAATCAGTGTCCACTGTTAAGCATTGACAACCTCTTAAACTAATTATAAGGTGTATAATACTTCACCAAAATTAGAAATAATAAGGAAATTTAAGTGGACTTGGGATCAATTTCATGGACATGTAAATATTATAGATTGTACTTGATCATAAATGTTAGGAGGTCGAGTGATGCACTTGTGTATGTCTTCAGTTCCCACTTGTCCATAAAATAAACAAAGACAATTATATGTGTCCATATAGTCACTATGGCCTACTTATACATGGGTTAATATCAACATTGATAGCCCTCTCTAGACTATCCACAAAATTATAATCTTGGCAAGGCAAGATTATAGACACAAATGAAGAGACTTAAGCAACTTCAATATTCCTTGACTAGTATATAAAACTTGAAGTTATATTCTTATGGTTTTTAAATACATATTCAATCTTTATCTCAATATGGAAAACTAATCCATATATTGGTTTTGTCTATTTGAACTCAAAGCTCTCTACATGCTAATTAAGCCTAAATGCTTCAAAAGAATCAAAACAAGAAATATTTGAAAACAGGGGTATACATCAATCTAAAATACTTTATCACAATATTTTGTAGGTGACTCAACTTTTTCAACACCTTAGAATATTTTCTATAAATAATTTTATCAAAAACCTCTCATAAACTTACCAGTCTTAATGTTGTTGTAACATGCCAAAACCCATTTTGTATTGAATTAGCACTTCAAGACACCTTAGACATATGTATTGACAAACCACCACAACTATTATATATTCCATCTAATTATTGTTTGGCAAAAAAAAATTGTTCCTTAGGTCTTTGACAGAAAAGACCTTAGATTAATTCTCTTGATGTTTTAGGTGGGGAAGACACCATGCATTCCTACAAAATCTCATCAGTATGTAAAGTACAATGTACATGATGAAAAATATCAAATTCAACTTGTACCCTACAATAACATGTGGTGCATGCTTGGTTGATCTTAACATATAAAGGCTTACACCTCTCAAATGACTTTTGGCTAATTATTAATTGGCCATTAAAATTTTTAATAAACTTTTTATAAAATTTTGTTTACGTCATGTCTAAAAAATGTTTTGCATGTACCTCACGATTTTTTGAGCCTTTTCTTCTTTTAACATCTTTTACATTAGATGAGACCCTTGTGTTGTCATTCCAAAAAAATTCAATCAATTGTTTTATTCCTTCAACCAATACCTTATCTTTTTGTGGGAGTCTACCACTAAACATCTAACAATCCATGAGTGAAGGGTCATCAAGCCTTGTTCTTCTTTTTATGACATTTATTAGATATTTTCTATTTAAATTCAAAGATTTACTTGTTTCACTAAGAATTTGAGCTTTAGATGTTGACTTACTCACTATATAGATTCTATTATTACTCATCTTGCCACATTACTATCTTTATTTTAACTTTTATTGTCTATTGTCTTAAATGTATTAAATATATTATTTACTATTGTACTATTTTTTCCTTCCATGTTTAATGTTCTTAACCTCAAATTATGCATCACAGGGCACATTTCTTGCATTTTCATTAATTGAACAAATAGTTGACATCATTCTATATGGCTTTTATTCTTAAATGCATAGTTCCATACATGCTGAACATGACGTTAAACTATTATTTTTGACATTTTACTTTCCATAGGTTCTATGATTTTTTCATCTATTTCAACCAAATACTTTGGTGTTCATCTTATTATCCTTGGAGGTGTGGGTGTAGGAGCTATATTTGTTAGGTTGTGGAGCTAAAAGCTTCACCTAGATGCAAACAGAAGGAGGTTGCTGAGTTGCAGGCAACTAACATCGATCTGATCAACCGACATCAGTCATCTTTAGTGTTACAGTAATCGACGTCGGTTATGGGTCAGCTGACATCAGTCAGACAGGAACCGACGTCAGCAGCCTATGTGTGCATGTGTTTGCATGCGTCTCCAGAACTGGTCTATTTTTGGACGGACAGTTGGTTTGCATGAAGAAGACTAATTTTAGTCTTGGAGCTAGGGATCTAATTATTGTAATTGGATGTCTAATTATTATTTGTATGGGATCTATATAATAGACTCATGGGCTGTATTATAAAGTGTGCTAGTTAGAGAGAGCAAGGTTAGCTCCTTCAGAGGGAAGAGAGCAAGGGTTGCTCCTCCTAGTGCCATAGTGCCAAGTGTGTATGATCAGGTAGATCTGCAGGTTGTTGCAAGATCTAGTAGAAGATCCACAGGGGTGCTAGTTTGGAGAATCAGAAGGGTTCTTCATGTGTGTATGATCTTGGTCGGTAGGTGTGTAAGGCCAGGTTTGATTTGCAAGTTGTTTCAAGTTCATGGGAGATCTACATGGTAAGTAAGATCAGTTGATTTGCAGGTGTGTGTGTGTGTGTGCACGAGATCTAGGTTTGCAGGTTGTTACAAAACTAGATTGATCTGTAGGTGGCAGTAGGATCAGGGAGATCAGCAACACAACAAGGAGCAAGATCACAGGGATCTACTTGGAGTACGTGGTGTACTCAGACTTGGAGTACTTCGAGTACTCGGTTGGTGGTACTGGCAGTATTGATACTGACTGGTTGGAGGTGAACAACTCTATGTTTAAGTTGATTGTTGGGACCGTGATTGAGAGAGAGAACTCTTGAAGAGATTTACTGTTTATGCCCTAGAGGTGTGAGAGCCCTAGAGGAGTGTAGAAGAAGATTGTGGCATCTTATTTCTTTGTATTTTCTTTTGGAAAGAGTATTAATACAATTGGGTATTGTCTCTCATATTTTGTGTTATTTCTGAATTTCCATGTTACTTGTTACTTTTGGTTAAATTCTGCATTTAGTTGCTTATACAAAGGTAATCAGTTGTGCTCTTTAAGAGCAGGGGGATCCTGACAATATTTTGTATTAAATTGGATGGTGTTAACACTTCAACCATAGTAGGGACATTAGAGGGTTGACTATCTAAATTAGGGGTTATAGGCAAATTAAATTCCTCTTCATTAGGAGACACATGATTCAAATTCATTATTTGAAGTTAATTATTATCATACTCAAAAATTTCATTATGAATAGATGTTTTATTATATTGTGTTTGTCCATATGTTTCATCATTCATTATAAATTCATTACTTACATGCTCTACATTTTGAATTTCATCTTACAACAAAGATTGACTCGATTCTCTTATCTCATTTGAAGACATATGTAACCTAAACTCTATAGAATTGGGCATGTTATTTTCATTAGAAGTATTCCCTGGTGTAGAATAAGAACCTTCACCTTGCTTAGAAGCTCTTATGGATGAAATCTTATCTTTTTATCTCTTTCTTTATTTTTCTCTTTTCTCTTCTCTTTTCTCATTTTTTAGCTCTTTGATTGGTCTTTTACAATGACTTTCTGGCCCCATTATTTTTGTTTTCCAAAATAAGACAATTGTAGATTTAAACTTGAAGAATTCTTAGTGATTCAAACAAAATAGATAAACAATTCATCAAATTTGTATAGTAGCAATAGAAAAACTAGTTTGTAATTTGGAAAGAACAAAATAAATGACTCATTTTCATGGCAAATACAAAAAGAATTCATGAATCACAAAGTGTGTGCATGCTTTCAAAATAACTCACATCCTTTGGGATCAACGGACCAATGGGCAAATGCATTAATTCATCCTTTTCATATTTACAATTTTTTTTCCTGCTTTCCCTCCAATTTTGCCTCAGTTTTAGGCTTGGAGGGTCCTGAACTTGGCCAAACTCTATCATGGACTAGCCAAGAAAATTTTTATGAAATTTAGGGTTTTTTTTTTTCTTTTTATTGACACATCTAATCAAGTAGCTTTTATTATTTAAAAAAAAATTATATGGGTTTGTAGATCAAAAAGCATAGTTTTCAAATATATAATTTTTTTTAATGTTAGAATATTATTTATAATTATTATTTAATTTTTACCTAACATACCTCCATATAGTCTATATACATATCGTCACAAATTCCCTTATAAATTTTTGAATATTAATTCTTATAAAATTTATATCTCAACAATCTACACATTGTCAACTATGCTTTAAAATAAATGATTTTCATGAAGTTAAGGTCAAAAAATTGTGTTCATACACTTGCAGTTTCAATTTTCTAGCTGTCTTGACTTGTAAAATTATTTAAAATTATATATATAATAAAAAATATTCTCAACAATCTTTGACATTTCACCTATTTATATATAAAATTTCATACAAAAATTCAATTCTTTACTAAAAAAAAATATGTTCGTACACATGCACTCTCCTTATCTTTTTACAAAAAATGACCAACCTATTGTCATAAATGTAACTATTTTGCACACTTTTATCATCTAGGTATTGGAAAAACTTATATATTTAGAAACTACATTCAAAATGCCACAAATCATGTTTTTATGTCATTATGAATTTTTTTTTCCAAGTATCTCTAACATTCTCTCCAAGTTCACCTATTGTTATTTTCAGGGAAAAAAGTGTCACTTTATACGACCCTTTTGTCCCCCATTATCTTGCAACTACCCATAAATCAAATAAAACAAGATAATGTGTGTATAATATATATTATAATAATTTAATATATATTATATTTAGATAATATACTTTAATATTATATACTTTATAATATGAAATATTAATTAATATTATATATAATATATTATAATATTTTTAATATATATTATAAATATTATGTATATTATATTATATTTATATAATATACTTTATAATATAAAATATTAATTAATATTATATATAGTATATTATATTATTATACTATATTTATTATTAATATATTATATAATAATTAGAGTATATATAATATGTTATGTACAATACTATATGTACATTTATATAGTCATGAGTTTTGCAGGGAGCAGTTTTTCATTTTATAGTGAGCATGAGCAATGGCAAAGTGGTGGGGAAGGGTAAGGTCATACAAAGTAAGAAAGTGATGAAATATTTCAAAGTACATTGGGGGGTGATGATGAGAGGTAGTGACAAGGTATTTGAAGTGATATTATACACTAAAGGGCTCATATCATACATTAGACCTCTATTCAGGGTGGTTGTTGGATTATGCTCTACAACCATTGCAAAGGAGTCTGTAATATACTTGATGGCAATATCATTGAATCACTATTTTCTATTGTCAAGAGTGGGTGATAACATAGTGAGTGTTGACTTGATTGTAACAAGGCTTCACATCTGATGTATAGCGTGAATCAACATTTTAATACCACTAACATGGAGATAAGACATTGGGGTCCTAGATTTTATTATTGTTTAAGAACACTATGACACAGAACGTCTTCTACCCATACAACTCATTATCGTATGAAAAAATACACAATCTCATTTTCCACCATCATCTCCACCACAAATATTAGAATACTATTATTTAACGCTTCATATAAATACATTAAGAACAATAAATTTTTAAATGATACAAAACTTTTACTTTTAAAACCAAAACAAAAATTACATCCCTTACAACATAACTTACACCTTTAAAAAAAATGTTAACTTAATTTTAAATATATCAATAATTTTATCTTCCAAAACTAATCCAATGAATGACATAACATCTTATTTAATGTTAGATGGCCCCCATATCATCTACTTACACTTTTCCGAAATGTCAATATATTCGACCGTCTTATTTCTCTAGTGTTGTTGGTTTTTTTCTGGTTATTTATATTTTTATTTGGATTGAACTTTTCTTAATAGTTGATTCAATTTATCGTGCTTTGAATTTTTAATTTTATTTTATAGATTCTTACCAAATATATCACAAATGATTTTTTTTTTTTTTTTTTTGGGGTTGGAAATCTAGTTTTATTTTTTTTAATAGTGAATATTTTAAATATTTTATTTGATTTTATTTATTTTTTTAATTTTTTGAGGAGATCTAGTCATACTGGAAAGATTCTTCGAAAATGAACTTTGTCGCTATCAATTTTAGCTTTCACTTTTCATTCGGCACAATAATTAAAAAAAATTGATTGATGATGCTAATTGTTTTTAGTCTTTTAAATTGGATTATAGACACTGTTTAAAGTGCATTATCCATCAATATTTTTCAATTGACTTACCCTCCACACATCATTATTATTGTTATTTTCATGCTTTTTATCAACCATTTGCTTAAATTCTTTTAAGAGTGAGATAGTATTCTTTATATTTTCTTTGATATGACAATCATTAGCTTTCTCCTTATCTTGTTATCCTTTATATGTATATCTATGTATATCTCATTCATATATAAATAAATAAATAGAATCTAATCTATCAAATCATATTATATATTTAAATATATTAAGGTTAATCAAATATAAAATAATAAAATTATATTTAATTTTACAATAGTATTTGATGAAAAAAGAATTTAAAAAAATATTTCAAGCTTGAATGATTTTAAAATAATCATAAAATAATATTAGAATCAAGGTTTTTGGTAAAATAATGATAACCCACAAAACTTATAATAACCTAAGCACTATCCTAGATCCATATGTTTCATATTTTTTATATGTAAAATTGTAGAAAATATGTATCTAATAGATAGCAGAGAAGAAGAATATTATTTGATGAATGTATTTTTGTTTAGACTCTCAAAACCTCACTTATAATTTTAAATTTTCGTATCGATATTACGAAATTGATCTTCTTCTTTAAACCTTTATAGGATTGTTGAATATGCAAATGATAAGGAAACAAATTTATTTTTTTCTTGTGTGCTCAAAATTAGCAGGGTTTTTAAACATCGACTTCTTATGAAACCTCTCAATGATGTACAATATTGATCATCACAAACCACATATAAATGTAATTCTAATATAATGTGTGGAAAAATAGTCTAGTGTAATGTAATTGTTTATTTGATGATCTTTAATGATAATGAATGCTCAATAAATACTTGATCTCTTTTAAAATATAATAAATAATTTTATATTTCCTTAATCTTGAATGGTTTTTCTATAGTTTTTTTTATTTATTGTCTATATTACTTCATTGCCCTGTGTAACAATGTTTACCAATGAAGCATAAATAAATAGATAAACTGAATATATATCAAACATAGAGTAGACACATAAATAAATGAAGATATAGAGCAAACACATCAAGCACATTGGAGATAGTTCAAACAGAAAGCACACAAGGTAGATATGCATTCAAGCATGGAGAAAAATGGAGAAAAATGGGTAATTATATAACCAAGCACAAATCAAACAAGGTAATTACATAACTAAGCATAGAGAAAATATTAAAGACATGAATATAACAAGCATAACTGACACATGATTATATTTGAGAGTGCAAAGCACAAAAGGGCACATCCAATAGGAATGGTACCAATAATAATATATGATCAAATGAAAGGTCAATTTGATAAATAAAATAAATGCATATAGATCCTAAAATGGTATCAAGATATGCCCCCATAGTAACCCCCAAGAAATATGAGATGTGCTTCCAACTTACTATGAATCCACAATCATATATATATATATATATGTTACATACAAATATTGTATTTATCTCGCCAGTATGTACATTAATAGGTGTTCCTACAATGACATTCAGGGGAACTGGGTGAGAACTATAATGACCTGAGAATGTTAGCATTTAATTTAATTTAATCATATCAAAATCAACATGATTAAATAAAAAAATAAAACCAGCATGATTAAATTAAAAAAACAACGCTAACATGTTAAATAAAAAAATAAAGCCAACATGATTAAATTATATATATATATATATATATATATATATATATATATATATATATATATATATATATATATATATATATATATATATATACAAAAAAAATCAAACAAAAATATAAAATAAAGCGAGAGAAACAAAAATTTAAAAAGAGTAAAAAAAGGAGTAAATTAAACTTCATTTCGTATTTTACATTTAATGTTTTAAAGATTACTTTTTTCTTAATTTATTGTTTTGGTACAACTAACCTCATTTCTTTTAGTGTTAAATTGATTTCCACTTGACTGGTTACATTATATTAGAACATCATAGTTAATAAATATAATATATAAATAATCATAATAATGAAAATAAAAAAAATAAAGCCGACATGATTAAATAAAAAATAAAATATATATAAATACAAAAAAATTCAAACAAAAAATAAATAAAAATATAAAATAAAGCGAGATGTTAGGTTGTGGAGCTAAAAGCTTCATTGATGCAAACAGGGAAGGAGGTTGCTGGGGTTGCTAAGTTGCAGAACAAGGTGCAGAGGAACTGACGTCGGTCATATCACAGTGCAGAAGAAACCGACATCGATTATGAGTCGGCTGACATCGGTCAGGAAGGAGCCGACGTTGGCAACCTGTTTGTGCATGCAGTTTGCATGCGAGTTCCAGACTAGTCTATTTTTGGACAGGCAGTTTGCATGTAAAGACTTAATTTAGTCTTGGAGTTGCGAGTCTAATTATTGTAATTAAGAATGTCTAATTATTGTAAGCATGAGATCTATATAATAGACTCATGGGCTGTATTGTAAAAGTGTGCTAGAAAGCCATTGTGCTTGAAGAGAGAGCAAGAGTAGCTCTTCCTAGTTCCAAAGGGGTGCTGAGTGTGTATGATCAGGGAGAGTTGCAGGTTGTGCAAGTTCTACTAGGAGATCCACCCGGGTACTGGTTGAAAAATCATAAGGACTTGGTGAGGCAAGGACAAGGGTTCTTCAGGGTGTAGAGACATCTACATGGTAAGTAAGGTCTGTTGATTTGCAGGTGGCAGCAAGGAAAGAGAGATCTACTTGGAGTACAGTTGTGTACTTGGTGTATTGGCAGCGTTGTTACTGACTAGTGGAGGTGAACAACAACTCTGTATTGGAGTTGATTGTTGTGACCGTGATTGAGAGAGTGAACTGTTGGAAGAGAATACCCTAGAAGTGTGGGAGCTCTAGATGTGTGAGAAGAAGTGTGGCGACTTCTTTATTGTATTTCCTTCTGTATAAGTATTAATACAATTGGGTATTGTCTCTCATAACTTGTGTTGTTTCATATTTCTATTTACTTATTCATTCTGGTTAAATTTTGTGTTTAGTTGCTAATACAAAGGTAATCATATATACTCTTATTGGGGAGAGTAAGATCCTGACAGTTGGTATCAGAGCCTGGTTGTAGGTTCAAGAACGTGATACCAACCTAACAGTTGGTATCAGAGTAGGTGGACCAGGTTGATACCAATCTTGACAGTTGGTATCAGAGCTTTTGGTTGGGTTAATAACAGGTTGTTTCAGATCTGGTTAGTGTTTGTTGATTACAGGGTACTCACAGGGGTTTCTGATTGAGTGGGAGTATAGCAATGGCAGAAGAAAGTAAGTTACGAATGGAGAAACTGAATAGCACGAATGGTCTGATTGATGGAAAGAAAGAGCAGGTAAAGAAAGATTATTGGTCGATAGAAGATCAGCGTGTAGAAGCAGATGTTGCAGGTGTTGTTGCACAAGTTGCTTTGGATAAAGTAGAATCTTGGTTTATAGATTCTTTTACCTCTTTCCGTGCAGTCCAAAATAGAGCATCTTTTCATGGGTATGTCTAGGGAGACTTTGGAGAGATTTATTTAGGGGTTGGTGAGCCTTGTAAGATTGTTGGCAAAGGGGAAGTGAAGTTGAAATTGTAGATGGGTAACACGCAGGTGTTGAAGGAGGTCATGCAGGTCCTAGTCTTGGAGATGAGTCTAATTTTTTCAAGAAAGTTGGGTGATGAGAGATGCACAGTAACTCTCACAATGGATGCACTTGAATTAGATGGTGGTAAGAAAGTAGGTATCCTTTATCTATCTACTCATATTACTGATTCACCTTCTATTGCAGAGATGTGGCTTTGTAGGCTTGGTCACATGTGTAAGAAGGGGATGCATGTTCTGAAGCAGAAGACAGATGTCTATGATAAACTTAAGAACTGGAAAGCCTTGGTGTTCATGGAGGAGATGACAGACATAGATCAGCTGAGGGGACTGAATTATTCCCAATAGGGCTGTGTTAATTTGAACAGGGTTTTGATCCAAGGTGAGCTCATGGGTAAAAAGTCATCACTCACAAGAGAACACAGTTACCGACGTTGATCAGGTGGAACCGACATCAAATAGACAGGTACCGATGTCGGTCATGTGTAGACCAACAGAGTCAGTGGTGTCGGGCAGGTGCAGACTAATGTCGGTTAGAAGAAATTGATGTCAGCAGTCAGGGTCAGTCGCAGGGAACCGATGTCGGTCAGGTGCAGATTGGGAGATGGCCGAGATCGGTCACTGGAACGGATGTTGGGCGGACAACAAGCTGTCAAAGAGTCTCAAACGCCCATATGGAGGACTGAAAGGGTAAGTGGACCTCATATTCATTGTTCACCTTCTTACTTATTGCTTACTAATGGTCAAGAACCAAGAAGACGTGAAGAGGCAATACAGGTAGAATCCAGGAAATAGTGGGAGCATGGCATAAATTCTTCAGAAGAAAACCAAGCAGAAGATTTGGTAGAGTTGCCAGCTAGGATGGATTCCCAAGTTAAAGAAGAGAGTGGATGGATACGTGGGATGAAAGGCCAGGGTATATGGTCTTGAGGAAGCTGCAGGACAGTGGTACAGGTTTGACAGGTGTATGACTAAGCATGGCTTTGGTCAAGGTCATTGTAACCATTGTGTTTTCTTTACCAGGTTGGATAATGGTCACAACATTATCCTGTTACTGTTGTGTGGTTGCTTGTTGCAGGGTTACACATGCAGGGAGTTTCTGAGCTAAAGGTAAAGTTAGTTCAGAGGTATGTCTTGAAGAATTTGGGAGCAACAAAATTATTTAGCATAAGAGACATGGAAGATCACAGGTTGATTTTGTCTCCAGTGGGAGCTGATGTGAAGAAGGTGGTGGTGAGGTTCAAGATGTAGGATGCAGAATCAGTAAGCACACCAAGGGCTGGACAGTTCAAGCTGAGCTTAGAACATTGTTCGAAATCACATGAGGTCTAGTGTAGACCTAAGTTTTCCCAAGCAGTGGGAGTTGTCAGAAAGTTCAGATATGGCAGGGGACTTGGATGACAGGGGTAGCATCACAGGTTGTGTGGTGGTTGGTCTTCAAGATTGAGGTTGAAGAGGGATACAAGCCAGGAAAAAAATTAGACGGTGTACAGGTGTCAGGTATAGTGCAGTTGTTTATCTCCAAGTGGGAGATTGTTAGGTTGTGGAGCTAAAAGCTTCACTGATGCAAATAGGGAAGGAGGTTGCTGGGGTTGTTGATTTGCAAAACGAGGTGCAAAGGAATCGATGTCAATCAGATCAACTGACGTCGGTCATATCACAGTGCAGAAGAAACCGACGTCAGTTACGAGTCGGTCGACATCGGTCAGGAAGGAGCAGACATCGGCAACTTGTGTGTGCATGCAGTTTGCATGCGAGTTCTGGACTGGTCTATTTTTAGACAGGCAGTTTGCATGTAAAGACTTAATTTAGTCTTGGAGTTGCGAGTCTAATTATTGTAATTAAGAATGTCTAATTATTGTATGCATGAGATCTATATAATAGACTCATGGGCTATATTGTAAAAGTGTGCTAGAAAGCTATTGTGCTTGAAGAGAGAGCAAGAGTAGCTCCTCCTAGTTCCAAAGGGGTGCTGAGTGTGTATGATCAGGGAGAGTTGCAGGTTGTGCAAGTTCTACTAGGAGATCCACCGAGGTACTGGTTGAAGAATCATAAGGACTTGGTGAGGCAAGGACAAGGGTTCTTCAGGGTGTAGAGACATCTACATGGTAAGTAAGGTCTGTTGATTTGCAGGTGGCAGCAAGGAAAGGGAGATCTACTTGGAGTATAGTTGTGTACTTGGTGTACTGGCAGCGTTGTTACTGACTGGTGGAGGTGAACAACAACTCTGTATTGGAGTTGATTGTTGTGATCGTGATTGAGAGAGTGAACTGTTGGAAGAGAATTACTGGTGAACCCTAGAAGTGTGGGAGCTCTAGATGTGTGAGAAGAAGTGTGGCGACTTCTTTATTGTATTTCCTTCTGTATAAGTATTAAGACAATTGGGTATTGTCTCTCATAACCTGTGTTGTTTCATATTTCTAGTTACTTATTCATTCTGGTTAAATTTTGTGTTTAGTTGCTAATACAAAGGTAATCATATATACTCTTATTGGGGAGAGTAGGATCCTGACACGAGAGAAACAAAAATTAAAAAAGAGTAAAAAAAAAAAGTAAATTGAACTTCATTTCGTATTCTACATTTAATATTTTAAAGATTAATTCTTTCCTAGTTTATTTTTTTGATACAACTAGTGTTAAATTGATTTCCACTTGATTGGTTATATTATATTACAATATCATAGTTAATAAATATAATATACAAATAATCATAATAATGAAATTGTAAAAATAATTAATTTATAAATAATATATAGATTTTGTCACATTTTATTTTAATAATAATAATAATAATAATAATAATAATAATAATAATAATAATAATAATAATAATAATAAATTAGAAAAATAAATTTTTATAAAAAATATTACCATGTCATAATAAATAAATAAATAATATATAGATAATCATAATTAATTTATAGTTAAATGATAATTATAATTAATTTATAAATAATATAGATTTTACCCACTAACATTTTTGTAAATAATTAGAACAATGAAATTTTAAAAATAAATTATTATAAAAAATATCAATATATGATAATAATTAAACTAGTATACATATCTTAGATAAATTTATATAAAATATATCGATAATATCATTTTCAAGATACATATTTGTATTTATTGTGAATGTCTCAAAGAATAATATCTATCGATATATTTTACATAGATTTATATAAGATATATATGTTAATATTAGAAACAATATATAATAATAATTGTACAATAAACATCATATGATGATATATTGCACACAAAAATACACATAAAACAATCAATAAAAATGCAACATCACTAAAAGTAAACCACATATAACATGACAAGTAATCTAATACATCATAAAACTAATTATTAAGGTTATCACACATTTTTAATAACTATCTCAGCAATTAAGTCATCACATACGTTTATTTTCCACCATCATTAGAATATACTTACACAATTGTATTTTAAGCATCCTTTTTTAGGTGAACATTGTAATAAAAATATTTGATTCTTCTATGTCTACCACTTTATCCTTCTTTTGTTATTTTGTAGAAAATAGTATCTTTTTAAATTGTAATGACTTTATCTTGATGTCTAAAATTAAAACATTAATGTAAAATAGAATGGATTTCTTATATTTGGTATTTTCATAGTCAACCAAATAAAATATTGCATTAATTATTATAAGATATTATGTAAAATAAATTATGAATTTTTTAAGTCTTATTATAAGAAGAAA
Organism: Torreya grandis; assembly: GCA_037957365.1. Lineage (NCBI taxonomy): Eukaryota > Viridiplantae > Streptophyta > Pinopsida > Cupressales > Taxaceae > Torreya > Torreya grandis. The sequence continues at coordinate 1,795,541 of JARHVA010002262.1, forward strand.
AATAATACAACTATATTAATGTATATTTTTTTCTCATTTTTTAGTTTTACCTACATGGTTGTTAGTCAACTTATTTAGAGTTGTTAAGGTCATTAGGGAAACACACATTTAATATGTTTTTTAATTGTTAGTTGAGTTGTTACCTTTATGATGACCTGATATCTCACTATATAATGTACCTCCTATGTACTTTTTAGTTGATACCTAACATACATTAATGAAGCTCACTTTTACTCTACATTCTTGTGCTCAACTATCCTAGGATTTTATACAATCTGTGATGTTCAAATATCTTAGAGAAATCTGACATGGTATCAGAACTTTGATCTGACAGTGATTTTTCCATTTAAAAATCCTTGGTGAGATCTTTTACATGAATGCATTTCTTGGTAGTTTTTTGTTTTTTTTATTTTCATAGATTTGGTGGGATTTCATATAAATATGTACAAACTATACATCCAAAGTCTCATATCACAAAATGAATAGTGACATCAGATCCCAAAGGTATCAAAATTCTAAGATCAACTATACACTTAACCTAGATTTGTGATAGTGATTTTTGGCCATTTTTTAGGGTTTCAAGGCATTTTCAAGCATTTCACACATTTTTGTAGTACAAGGGTCTCAAATCAAGAAAATATTTCTAGGTTTTTATAGTTTTTTAGGTTTTCTAAGTTCTCAAATGGGTTATTGCTGTATTTTGTGGAGTCTACACTGAACTTGTAGATCTAGGTATTTTCTAACTTCAATGAGTTTTTCAAACTCGACAGGGAAATTTGGAAGTATGGAAGGTTTTCACTTTTTCTCAATCACATCATAAATTCCATTCCCCTTGCATGCATGACCATTAGGTTTTGGACCCCCTATTAACACCTCTGTCAAGTCCCACAACCCCTATCAACACCTTTGTCGAGTCCTACAACCCCTATCAATAGTTTCATCAGGTCCCATGACCCTACTTTCACTACCTCTTAGTCATGTGATCCTTGCTTACATGACCATCAAGTCCCATGAACCCATCTTGTACCTCCATCAAGTTATGACACCCTTGTTTGCACCTTTGCTAGGTTCTAACCCTCCTATTAGCACACCCTTTTCATTTCAACCACTTTATCAGCATAGTAGTTAGGTTCTAACCCTCCTACATGCACTCCTATCATGTTCCACTAACATGTTAACAACCCTCCTACATGCGCTCCTAGATTCCAGTGACTTTTCTATTAATCCTATCAAGTTATTTCATCACATCCATAAGTCTATTAGCATTCTTCTACACCCTATGATGTATGTGCAACCGTCACATTTAAGACTATATTTTGTGACACTATTCATTTCAAAATTAGTGTTTTATTATGATGATGTCAGCCCCACATCAATCACATCAATAAAAAGTGGGAGGGGAAGAGCACCCATAATAAGCCATAGCCCACTAGTCATATGGCATGGTCACATGAGGTAAGTACCCAACTTAGCCCTTATCCCTTTTGTCATATGAAAAATTAAGCTCATGGTCACTTCTAACCCAAAAATACTTAACTTTTGCTCAAGAGTGGCTTAATTTTTTCTTTTGAAAATTGACACATAAAATTTTCCTTTGAGGAAGTTGATAAAAAAAATTCCACAACTATTTGCCACCAAAATTTATATGCGAGTAGATTTTCAAACAACTATAACTTTTGATCGGTAGCTTAGATTTGAGTGTCATCTTTTTTAAAAGATTTTTTTTCATGATATATGCATTGGTGAAATTTTTGGGTCTTCTATAGATACCTATTTTTTCACATATTGTACACTCTTGGATACATTATCGACTAAGTCTAATGTCCCTCTAGTTCTTTCATACTTACACACATTTACTCAAGATGCATTATTGATTGTGTCTTACATATATACATATGTGTTTATATCTACAACATTAGGGGGGTCATTGTTGATAGTTCAAATGGGGTATTGTGTGTTGATATGCATTCTTTGGTGTTTCTTCTACACATCCTCATTTTTTGCATTGTGTTGATTCTTTCACTTACTACTCATTTGGATACATTCTCAATTGTGCCCAACATCCTCTTATGAGCATGAATTGATCTTGTAAATAAGGGGTCATTGTAGTTGATTTTTATAGTCTTGCACTTCTTTAGTGTCTTCTCTCAGTCATGTCAACTTCACTTGAGAGAAACTCATGGAGGAAAGTTGATTCTATACCAATGGTTCTTCTTAGAAAAAGAAACTATGCTTCTTCATGTGCTTACATGGAACATTTGCTCATGAGAAAGAATCATACTCCATTATTATATGTATATATCCCTATCCCTTCTAACTTAGCTTAATTCAATAAGTGGGATGATACTTGTGACAAGTTTTTTGGTGACTTACTATTACATGTTTTTGTGGATCTTCATTACCATGTGGAACATATGTGTCCCTAAACTATTTGGAGCATTCTTCAGTCTCTTTTTAGAAATTCAACTGAGATTTATATCATTCCTACTCCTTCTCTTCCTATTGTATCTTTATATACTATTTTACTCTCTCCTCCTATTCCTATTTCCTATGATGACACATCCATGGTGGCTAGTGTTCTTCCTTCTATCAAGCCACCACTACAGGATGAGATTTTTCTTGACCTTTATTGTCATATTATAGACTCTACTTCCATTCTTATGCATGATGTTGTTCTCCCATAATGTTCATAGTTTGGTAATTCGAAGGAATCTACCATTTCTAGTGAGATTACACCATGTGAAGGCATCAATGAATCTTCTCTTCTTATGGACATTCAATCTATAGATCTATGTGATTCTTCTGCAGTCTCTTCTTTAGTTTTTAAGGTTTTTGAACTATTATATCCACTTTACATGGACATTCCTTTAGTGAATTTTTCATGCCATTATTTATCAGACTCACCTATACTTGATGACACTTCTAAGCCTTAGCACATTTATGAGATTGGTGACTCATTTTCTAGCACAAATGACTATAGTAGTGGTGGTGACACACCTCTAACATCTCCTTGTCACCTTCTAGATATTGAGGATTTATTTCTTGATCAACCTACCTCTAGCCCACTTCTAAAATTACAAGGTGTAATTATACTAAGTCAGGACTCATCAAACATTGGGTAGTCTTTTCACACGTATAGGGCATTCTATAGTTTGCTTTAGCCTTTACTTCCATTGCACCATCATTACATATATCAATTGGCCCTCTTACTCTGCATAAGGAATACAAATCCTTGGTTGGATTTATATAAGGCACTTGGTAGACCCATTCATTATTCTAAGGTGATCCACTCTTCATTTTATCTTCTTATGACTAGTTCACTTTAGTGGCATTACATTCAATTGTTAGTATTTTAGAGTATAATTGATTAATTTTGTATAAGAAACTAAACACGAAATTGAAACCAGAAGTAATAAGTAACTAGAAATTAGAAACAGTAAATAATAGGAGATACAAGAAACAACCAATCTGTATTAAACTCTTCCAAAAGGAAATACAATGAAGAAATCTCTCTCCTCACATCTCGCAAATGTACAGTAATTCTCCCTCAAGAGTTATCTCTCTCTCTATCAATTACAATTAACTCAATTACTGAATTATGTACATGCTATGAGGATCTAACCCTACTATATAGTATACTACAACACTAGGGTTCATGAGCCATGCATTCACCACCCTGAAATCCACCTCTTAAATCAAAGGCTCAAATCTATTCTCCTAAAAATAGAATAATTTTGGAAACACATAGAAGTCAGTGTCTAAAAATAATAATTCTAGAAACGCACAGAAGTCGGTGTCAGTCTGAAGATGACCGATGCCAGCTGACCCCTAACCAATGTCAGTCGACCCCTAGCTGATGTCGGTTGGTTCTGATCGATGTTGGTTACTGTGTAAGCCTAGTAACCTCCACATTAGCTCATTAGTGAAGCTTTTAACTCCACAACTCAACAATCTCCCACTTAGAGATAAATAGTTGCACCTGTACTTGTACAACAACATCCTCTAAACATCTCTGGCTTGTTTCTCCCTCTTCAAGTTCAATCTTGAAGACCAACAAAAGTTGAATGAAGATTCAACTTCTCCTTTGTTACCGGCTTTGTTAACATATCAGAAGGGTTCTTATCCATATGGATCTTTTCTAGCTTTAACTGTCCATCCTCCAATACCTGTCCAATGAAGTGGTACATAAGCTATATATGTTTGGTTCTTGAATGAAAGGCTGAATTCTTTGTCAAATGAATTGCACTTTAACTATCACTGTACAATCTGTAACTCTCTTGCTCCTTTCCCAACTCTTACATGAACTGAGTCATCCAAATAATTTCCTTGCTAGCCTCTGTGACTGCAATGTATTCTACCTCTGTAGTAGACAAGGCAACAACCTTCTGCAACTTTGAAATCCAGCTAACCGCCATTCCACCAACAGTGAACACATATCCTGTGGTGCTTCTCCTACCATCCAAGTCACCTACCATATCTGAATCTCCATACCCATGTAGAGAAGTGTTTGACCCTCCATAGCATAAATGCCTACTGCTGGTCCCTCTCAGATATCTGAGAATCCACTAAATTGCTTTCCAGTGTTCCTTTCCTGGATCAGCCATAAACTTGCTGACAACTCCCACTGCTTGGGCAATATCTGGTCTAGTACATACCATTGCATACATCAAGCTCCCAACTGCTGAAGCATATGGAACTCTACTCATGTACTCAACCTCATCATGTGATTTAGGACATTGTTCTTTGCTCAACTTGAAATGTCTAGCCATAGGTGTGCTTATCGATTTTGCATCCTGCATATTGAACCTCTCCAACACCTTATTCACATAATCCTCTTGAGACAAAATCAAACTGTGATTTTTCTTGTCTCTCTTAATACTCATGCCAAGGATTTTCTTTGCTACTCCTAAATCCTTCATGGCAAATGTGTGAGCTAATTTTACCTTAAGCTCAATAATTTTTTGTATGTGTGAACCTGCAACAAGCATATCATCTACATACAGTAACAGGATAATATAACTACCATTATCCAATTTGTTAAAATTAACACAATGGTCAGATTGACATTTACTAAAGCCATGCTCTGTCATAAACCTGTCAAACCTCAAATACCATTGTCTTGGAGCTTGCTTAAGACCATATAAGCTTTTCTTCAACCTGCACACAAGTTTCTCCTTACCTTTGACCTTAAAACCTTCCAGCTGATCCATATATATCTCTTCATCCAAATCTCCATGAAGAAATGTTGTCTTAACATCAAGCCACTCAAGATGCAAATCCTCAATAGCAACTAAAGACAATACAGTCTGAATAGAAGTCATCTTTACTATAGGAGAAAAAATTTCACCAAAATCAATACCTGGTTTCTATGCAAATCCCTTTACTACCAACCTGGCCTTATGTCTCATTTGTCTATTCTCTTCTTCCTTTAACCTATATACCCATTTGTTTTTCAGTGCTTTCTTTCCAGCTGGAAACTCAACCAAATCCCATGTATGGTTCTCTTCCAAGGAATCAATTTCCTCATTCATGCCATACTCCCACTGTTTCCTGGATTTTACCTGCATTGCCTCATCAAAACTTTTTGGTTCTCCACCATCATTGAGAAACAAGTAGTATAAAGAAGGGGAATAATGAATTAGAGGTTTACTTACCCTTTCAGACCTCCTTATGGGCATTTGAGACTCATTTACAGCTTATTATCTGCCCAAATTTCCTTCTGACAGTGACCAATCCCGGTCATCTCTGATCGATGCCGATCTACACCTGACCGATGTCGATTCCTCCTGATCGATGTTGGTCTCCACATGATTGACGTTAGTTTCCACCTGACCAATGTCAGTCTCTGTGTTTTTCGGTGAGTGATGATTTTTACCCGTGAGCTCATTTTGGATCATAACCTCTTCCAAATCAAGATTGTCCTGCTCAAAATTATTCAGCCTCTTGAGCTGATCACTGTACATCACCTTCTCATTGAAAACTATATCATAGCTTCTAATAATTTTGTTAGTTTTTAAATTCCACAACCGAAATCTAAAATCTCCAAAACCATAACCAATGAAAGTGCACCGCATAGATTTAGCATCCAACTTCTTTTTATTTTCTTTATCAATGTGCACAAAAGCTTCAGAACCAAAAAATCTGAGAAATGAAAGATTTACCTTTTTACCTATCCAAGCCTCTTCTAGAATTCCACCATCTAGTGCAGTAGAAGGTCCTCTGTTAATCAGGTAAACCGTCGTATCTACAGCTTCTACCCAAAATTGTAAGGGCAAACCACATGCAACCTCGTACTCTGTGCACTCTCTATTATTGTTCTATTCATCCTTTCAGCAATTCCATTTTGTTGAGGTGTCATTAGAACCATCCTTTCCCTGCGTATTCCACTCATAGAATAGTAACTATTGAATTTATTGCTACAGTAGTCACCACCATTGTCAAATCTAAGGCACTTCAATCTCAAACCTGTTTCATTCTCAACCAAAGCTTTCCATTTCTTAAATGTGTCAAAAACATCAGATTTCCTCTTTATGCAATAAACTCATACCTTTCTTGTAGCATCATCAATGAAAGAAACATAATACTGTGATCCTCCAATAGAAGCTACCTAAGCTCGTCCCCACACGTCTGTGTGAACATGCTCCAACTTGTGCTTCTTCTTTGTTGACCCAATTTTGAGAAACCTCAGTTTCTTCTATTTCCCAAAAATACAATGCTCACATAAATCTAGATCTATGCTTTTCAAATCTAAAATCTTACCTTTTGACTTAAGAACATTCATTCCCTTCTCACTCATGTGACCAAGCCTACAGTGTCACAACTTTGCATCTACATCTGAAGTAGATAAAATAGAAGGAGAATCATCAGTAATACAAGTAGATAGATAAAGTGTACCTACTCTCTTACCTTTTGCTAATACAAGTTCACCCTTGGAAACTTTCCAAGATTCAGCTGTGAGAGTTACTGTGCAACCCTCATCACCCAACTTTCCTACAAAAATCAGATTCCTCTTTAGGATGGGTACATGCATGACATCCTTCAACACCCATGTGTTGCCATTATGAAATTTCAGCTGCACTTTTCTTTTGCCAACAATTTTACAAGGCTCATCATCCCCTAAATAAACTTTTCCAAAATCTCCATGGACATAATCATTGAAAAAATCTCTATTTGGGGTTGCATGGAAAGAGGCACCATAATCTAAAACCCATGATTCTACTTTATTATCCAAAGAAAATATAAGAGCATCCTGTGCAATAATACCTGTAACTTTTGCTTCTTTATTACCTTCATGTTGATTTTCTTTGTTATCCTTCAACCAAAAATATTTCTTTGCATACCCTTTCTTTCCACAATTCCAGCAGGTTATTCTTCCATTTCTGGATTTGGATCTACTTCCCATCTTTGACCTTGATTTCCCTTGCTTGCCCTTCTCTCTTTGCCTTCCCCTGCTTTCAACACTTAAAGCATTACCTGATGTTTTCCATGTGCATTTCCTATGAATTTATTCATTCAAGATTACACTAACAACATCATCAACTTTCAAGATATTTGAAGCAGATGCAATATTACTAACTGCCATTACCAAACTAAGCCAACTTTCATGTAAAGAGAATAAGATTAAGAGAGCCTTAATTTCATCATCAAAAAACTATTTTGACTGAATTTAACTGATTTACTATTGTATGAAATCATTAAGATGACTAGATACAGGTCCACCTTCCTGCATTTGCAAATTAAATAATTGCTTCATAAGATATACCTTATTTGAAGCTGAGGGTTTTTCATATAAATTTTCCAAAATATCCATTAACTCTACCGTTGTCTTTGCCTGTGATAAGTTGGAAATCACAGAAGCTGCCAGGCTCAACCTTATAGATCCAAGAGCCTTTCTATCAAGAACATTCCATTCTTTATCTTCCATATCTGTGGGCTTCCTTGAAACCCCACCCAACAGTAAATATAGATCTTTTTGATATAGATAATCTTCAATCTGTATCCTCCATAATTGATAATTCTTGCCATTGAATTTATCCATTCTTAGTTTACTTTCTTCTGCGATTGCTTTGCTCCCACTCAATCAGAAACCCCTGTGAGTGAATTCTGTCAACAAACACTAACACGCTCTGATACCAGTTGTTAAGATCTTAGAGTACAATTGATTACTTTTGTATAAGCAACTAAACACGGAATTTAAACTAGAAGTAATAAGTAACTAGAAATTAGAAACAACAAATAATAGGAGATACAAGAAATAACCAATCTATATTAAACTCTTCTAGAAGGAAATACAATGAAGAAATCTCTCTCCTCACATCTCACAGATGTACATTAATTCTCCCTCAAGATTTCTCTCTCTCTCTCTCTCTCTCTATCAATTACAATCAACTCAATTACTGAATTATGTACATGCTATGAGAATTTAACCCTACTATATAGTATACTACAACACTAGGGTTCATGAGCCATGCATTCGCCACCCTTAGATCCACCTCTTAAATCAAAGGCTCAAATCTATTCTCCTAAAAATAGAACAATTCTAGAAACACACAGAAGTCAGTGTCTAAAAATAACAATTTTGGAAATGCACAAAAGTCGGTGTCAGTCTGAAGATGACTGATGCCAGCCGACCCCTAACCGATGTCGACCAACCCCTAACCGATGTCGATTGGTTCTGACCGATGCCGGTTACTGTGTAATCCCAAGAACCTCCACATTAGCTCATTAGTGAAGCTTTTAGCTCCACAACTCAATAATTCTTGTGCACGATCTTTCCAGACCTATGCCACACTTTTGCTTCAAACCCTTCTCAAAGTTATTTATATTTTTTTCTTAATCTTCTTTTATGAAATGGGTAGAATTATAGTACACCATTCATGTTCTTCCTTTGGCAAAGAGAAGAAACACTATTTGATGCATATGGATCTTCTTCATTTTTTAGGTAGAAGATCTCCAATGACATTTGCATTATGTGATCTCTACTGTAAGCAATTTCAACATCTTCTATGGTGACATCTTAGTTTTCCTCTCTATGTGATTATTTTCTCTTACTTGTGGATTTATTTTTTCTTGTGCTTGATGTCCTTAGATCATGTACCTTATCTCACCATACTCTCTTTAGGGTAAGATTTTTGTCCTATGGGTTTTCTCTTTTTCCTTAGTTTAAGAGATTTGTATTGTGTTTAGGTACCTCATCTGGCCTTATTGCCGAGACCCATTTCTTCTACCTACCTAAGCTATGCTTCATGGGGAGTGTTAGTGTAAGATTTTTTCCACCTTTTAGTTTTACCTACATGGTTGTTAATCATCTTAATTAAGGTTGTTAAGGTCATTATGGGAACACACACTTAATGCGTTTTCTAATTGTGAGTTAAGTTGTTATCTTTATAGTGTCCTAATATCTTAATATATAATGTAACTCCTTTGTAATTTTTGGTTAATACCTAATGAACATTAATGAGGCTCACTTTTGATCTATATTCTTGGGCTCACCTATCCTAGGGTTATTATGCAATCTGTGACATTCAGAGATCCTAGATCAATCCAACAATCTAAATGGTTCCATTTCAATACCATCATATCTCATAATTAATTATAGGAATATATGTTAAAGCCTTAATATTAATATAAAGTCTATAAATAATTTTTTCAATACATATATTCAATCTTGAGTTATTGTCAACCATTATTTAATATTTTACTTTGCCATCTTTAAATTCTTTTATATGTAACAATTCTTCATATAAACTATTAGAAAATATATCCTTTTAAATAAACACAATTTAAATAAATGTTTTATTTTTTTTAATTGAATTAATTAATTTACAAAAAATTATCTAAAAATAAATTTGTTACTATCAATTTCAATTTCATTACTTAACTTTCATTGAAGGTGAAGTTTCATTGTGAATATTTAAAAAAAAATTGATTAATGGTATTAATTGTTTTTAGTCTTTTAAATATTTAATTGGTTTGTAGACACTCTTTAAATTGCATCATTCATCAATACTTTTCACTTTACTTTACCATTTGACTCATTATTCTTATTGTTATTTTCATGTTTTTTATCTTTCTTTTACATAAATTCTTTGTAAGAGTAAGATATTATTCTTTATATTACCTTTGATATTGTAATCTTTAACTTTCTCTTTTTTTTATCCCTTTACATTTTTATCATATATATAAATATAAAAGTTTAATATGAATAAATAGGATTTTATCAATTATATCATATAAGTAAAATTAATTAATTATAGAATAATTAATTTGTATTTAATTATTTCTTTAATTTTAAAATAATAATTGATAAAGAGAAGGTTTAGAGAATTGTCTTGATTTTTAAGTAAATTAAAAAAATGTCACAATATAATAGCAGTATTAAAAATTTCATGACAAGAAAATAATAAGCCACAAAACTTATACCATCTAAACACTTTCTTAGATCCGTACACTTCATTTCTATAATACTTAGAATTATAAAAAACATGTTCCTAGTAGATAGTAGATAAAAATAATATTATTATATGAATTCATTTTTTTAGTTTGTGGCTCCCAAAACCTCACTTTTAATTATGAATATTTGTGTCACTTTTATGGAATTGATCTTAATTTTCAAACACTTATAGGGCAATTGAACCTGTCAAGGATAAGGAAACAAATTTGTTTTTTGGTTATGTGCTCAAAATCAACATGGTTTCTAAGCACTTACTACTTATCAAACCCCTCAATGGTATACAATATTGGTCATCACAAACCAAGTATAAATACATTCTAGTATAATTAAATGTTCTAGCCAAATAGTCTAGTGTAATGTAAGTGTTTCTATGATGATCATAGTATCACTTGAAATCTGCACCTATATGTGAAAGGCTCTCATGCATGCTAGAGTACAATACTTGTATTGGTTTTTTATTCTTTTAATCATGTTTTATTTAGGTGTTAAAGTGTATCCCCAAAAATCTTTCACGTTGGCCTTTCACGCAAGACTAAGGTCTTATGCACTCACCCAAAGCATGCAACAAGAGACTGGTTCCTGTGAGTTATAATGCTCAATAATACACTAGTCATATACTTGAGTTTATTCATATATTTGATTAGAAATTACATAGAAAAATAAATACACTACTGTAGACCTTGACTCATTAATCACAACAACCAAGAACACAAAGACAAATGTCATGAAGTTCAAATGGTTGTCTATGAAAATGCATGTAATGCATGTTCTATAAATCCCATTTATAAAAGATAAGCAAAAAATTAGTCAATTCAACCCACTATTCATGCTCAAATATCAATTTATCAGAAACACACAACACCTAAATAGATTCTAATATATGCAAGTCTATATTATCTAGTCACAATATGCTATCCATTATCAATCACCTTACATGATTCCACATAGGGGTATTTATAATTGTTTTACCCTAACCAAGTAGTTACAAAATAATGACAAATGGGTAACTGGCCAATGATCTCTTAGTAGACTAAGAGTCATGATAGTCTTTCAATTATTCTCTCCTAAAGACTCGGACCTTCACACCCCCTATATTCTTGTTCAATGATAGATCCTTGATGCTAAATGTCCTCCTTTTCATGGGTCAATGGGAAAATCATGATGATAAAAGTCTATATTATCCTTGAGAATCCCTCCTCAACCATCTCTTACTTCCCATGCACTCCCCAAATCTTTTGATATTATTCTGAGTCTTATGTTCTCTATTTATTCATAGTTATGTTTCATCTTTGACTGGGTCTTCTTACAGTGATAGCTTCCTTGCCCTTATCCTCTCATGCATCGCTAGTTCCATATCACATTTTTTTGTGCCATGTTTGTTCTATGCCATGGTCTTCCTGCACCATGTTCTTCTTGCATCATTATGGTTTTATGCCAAAAATCCAAAACACTTAGTCAAAATTTGGTGTCTAACATCACCCCACACTAAATTTTTAGTCCATCTCGGATTAAGTATAAGTCTCAGCTTTAGTTAAAAACTTAGACCCAATTTGTTCAGTCTATTTCCTGACACTATCCCAATGTGACAAAGTGTCTAGAAGCTTGTATGTTATCTCTTTTATAGTTGCCTTTAACTTTTTCATATCCTCAAGTTGGTTAGGACATTTGCTGGCCTTATTAAGTAATTGGTCAAGGGATGCGCTAGCATCCTTTTGAACCTCTTCAAATATAGAGACCTCAATGAAAACCTATTCTCAAAGAGATGTAAAACTTAAAATAAGTTATTATTGATGTGCATTTATTGTTTCCTCTATAGATTTAACATCTTCAAATGCCTTTGTGCACTCGGTGTGGTCCTTTATCAGGAGGGAAGCATCTACCAACTGCTACTATTGAGACTCCTCTACATTGAGCTAAGCCTCCATAATTTTAGTAGGCCACACTAGTTTTTTTAAAATCTCACCGAAGATGGAGATCACTTCCCCAACTCTTTCAAGGCCATGCTTGCATATTTCTATGACCTCGATAAGCTTCTCAAATTCCCATAATGCTTCATTTCTTGGCATATGTTATTCCTTGTATAATTTTAATAGGAGATTTATTAGGGTCTCCAATTTATCCATAAGTTATCTATTAAAATGTACTCCATCTACTAATAACAGTTCTTGACCCAAAATGGATTTACACAAATTTAAATTTTTTACTTTGGCCTCTATGGCTTCCTTTGTTTATATGATACTTTAGCACGACCACTTCTTCTTCAATTGACTTTCGAGGTGCAACTTATTTCTCATACATTGCCACTACCTAGCCATGTTTATTCTCTACATCATGCACATCAAAATTTGAAAGTATATTTTGGCACATGACTTCAAAATCCATTTTCAAAAATGCAGTGCTAACTTACAGAGGAGAGATCTTTTGGAGATCAACCCAAAGTGGATTTGGCAGTGCTGATGTCTAAGAATCTAACATGAGGTTATTTGGAGGAATCTCAAAATGGCATTCTTCATTATACATGTCTAAAAGGAAGGACATTTGTCACCTTATATCAATGGTTACATCCTAGGGAAGGAAATAAGGCCATAAATAAAGCATCATGTATGGGATGCTTGTTTGATATTGAACATGCAAGTTGGTGGATGCATCAATCAAAAGTGGTTGTACTTCAAAAAAGGTAGGCTCCTTTCTTTTGTTAGGGTCATGCTCAAATATTTGAGCCTTCGTATATGTAGCCAAAGAAGTGATACCAATGTATATTCCACTTATTTATTGAGTATAAAATCCATCCCCCTCTTTTCTAAATGGACCCCCAATGTCCAATTATGCATCATCAAAGGTGGTCTCCTCATCTCATGTCAAGGAGGGTGTATTTTCAGAGTCAGATTCCTTTATTTCTTCCTTATAGCCTATTAAGAATGGTAAAAACATTCCATTAGTTGAAGATATAAAGAGTTCACAACAAGAACATCATAATAGCTGCAAAAAAATGGAGTGCAACATAAAGTAAAACCAAATTCTTATTCAGAATATGAGAAAATGAGATGCTATTACAAAGGGGAAGCACTTGATTATATAGGCAAGGCCAAAACTAATCTAGTTAATCTAACCAATGTGGGATAAAAAATAACCCACTATAAGATTACATAGCTAGCTAATACACTAACAAACATGAGAATACATACTCTAACACCCCTCCCCTCAAGTGAAGCTAGGGCATAACAAAAGCCAAAAAATAAATAGTGGCATACCTATAGAATGAGTACTGACAAATAGGATTGATAAGGTACTCATGTATAATATGTATCCATGAAATGAAGATGGAATATGTCCTCATGAACATGCCCCAAGCCATGCAACTCAAGGAAATGAGGTGATACAAAAGGCTTCATGAATATGTATGTAACATGTTGTTGAGTTGAAATATACTCAAGGTTAAAGATGCCATCCTAAATGTGCTGGTGAATGAAGTGTATATGTACCTCAATGTGTTTGGTCTATTGATGCTCAACTAGGTTACAAGATATATCAATTGTATATTAGAGGTCACACCAAACTACAGTGGGTGAATCCTATATGAAGCCAAACTCTATCAATAACTAATGAATCCAAAGAACCTAGTGACTTAATATAACTATAGCCCTATACTCAAGCTATGTAGATGATAGTGCAATAGCCTGTAATTCATACACAACCTATTAATTCTTACACAAATTATTGATTCCTATGCAACCAAGCAATAATTTAATAACTAAGATAAAAGATTTAACCAGAAGTGGAATGCCTATCCATAAGAGAACCTACCGAGTCTGAATCACTGTATCCAACCAACTGAGTAGAACCCCTGGTGTAATGTAATACAAAATGAGTAGTGACTCATAGATATCGCAAGATCTTCTTGACATCCTACTAATGACTTTCATGAGGGTCATGTGCAAACTTAGATACAAACCCAACTAAAAATGAAATGTTGGAATGAGTATGGGTCAAATACATAGGACTCCCAACCATCTACATATACAATGTAGGATCATAAAGTGGAGTAGTAAAAGAGGAAATGAGAGTCACTCTAGAGTAAAAAGGAGTAGGACTTGGCTTGAAATTAACCATATCAAAATGCTAAAGAAGATCAAGGTTATATTTCTTCTAACTCAAATAAATCCCTGTATCTGATTGTGAAATCTATAAAGCAAAGAAGAAATACAAAATGACAAGATATGTCATGTCGAACTATGTTGAAAGTGCATGATAAGTAGTTTGAATCTAAGATGAGGCTACCTATGAGAATCAAAATGTCAACATATAAGACCAAAATAATAATTTCCTCACCAATACACTAAATATACACTGCGGGATCATAGTGGCAACAAAAAAAACTAGTAAAAAGAAGAAATGAATCCATCTTCTCATACCAAGCTCAAGGGGCCTATTTGAGACCATAAAGAGACCTCTTAAGTTGACAAACAAGAGAATAATCATGAAAAAACTTAACAGATTGATCTATATAGATCTCCTCATTCAAGTATCCATGCAAAAAAGCACTTTTAACATCGATCTGATATACTGACCAACCCTATGATGTAGCAAGATAAATTGAAAGGTAAAGAGAATCCATCTTTACAATGGGTATAAAAGTCTCATAGTAGTAAATACATTTGAATTACAAGAATCCCTTTGCAACAAGATGTGACTTATACTTATCAATAGACCCATCAGTTGCATACTTGGTGTGGTAAATCCATTTACACCTGACCAACTTTCTTCCCTTAGGAAGAGTGACCAAATCCCAAGTGTGATTCTTAATCAATGAAGAATAATCATTTGTCATCACATCATCCCACTCCTGTATCCCATAGGCCTGTGAAAAATACTATGGATCCCCAGATAATGCCTAATACAAAATTATAGTACATGTAGAATGTGCATGATGATGCCAAGTAGGTGGAAGATCTTGTATGAATGGTGTTGTCTCATCAATTGTAGTACAAGCCCACCTAGGCATTGTGGTAACATCATTGTGAATAAAATCCTCATCCTTGATGACCTCCTTATGAATCTCCTGAACTAGCTCCTCAAAGAATGAATCCTCAAGATTAGGTGAATCATGGAAAGAAGAATTAGGTATGGAAGAAGATGAAGAGTCATGAGATATGAAATGATCATCAAATTGTACATGTGTTAAAAAATGAACATCATGAGTATCAAGGTCTAAAAGATGATAAGCTCTCATGTCCTTATAATACCCTATAAAGACAAAAGTTTTTCTCTTCTTGTCCAATGATTTCCTTTTCTTCTTTGATATGAATTCCCAAGCAAGGCTCCCAAACACTTAAAGAAATGAGACATCGGGCATGGTTATAGACCAAGCCTCCTTTGAGGTCATATGTTCAAGTACTCAATATGGTATATGGTTCTAAATGTAGTTTGCATAATTAATTACCTCTACCTAATAAATAGGAGGTAAATCCCATGAATTCATCATGTAGTTAGCCATCTCCTTCAAAGTCTGGTTCTTCCTCTCTGCTAATCCATTATGTTGTGGAGTATGTGCAACAGATTGTTGGTGAACAATACCATGGGCTACTAAAAAATTAGTGAAATCTTGACTGAAGTACTACCCCCATTATCTACTTGAAGCTTCTTGATGCAACTCAATGACTATTTCTCAACCAAAGCCTTAAAGACTTTGAAGTGAGCAAATACATCACTCTTGTACTTGAGGAAGTAAACCCAAGTATGCCTCAAGAAATTGTAAATAAAGGTAATTTCATACTTATCTCTATTAAAAATATTAGGAAAGACCATCAAATCACTATGCACAAGCTCAAATGGTGAAGAAGCTCTCGTGGACATACCCTTAGAAAATGAATCCTAGTGTTGTTTTCTCAATGCACAACTGAGGAAGACTCCATCAAGACACAAAACTGTAGGAAGACCCTCTACCATTCTATGAGTGCTCAACTCCTTCAAAAATCTATAGTTTAGGTGTCCAAATATCTCATGCCAAAGCCAATTATTATAATCTACATGAGAAACTAAACATGTCCCTAAAGGAGGAGTATCATCAAAAACCTCAAAATAGTAAAGTCAAGAACTATGATCAATAACACCCTGTGTAATGAGTGTATATGGCTCTATCAAAGTTCAAACTTTACCACTCTGTGGTGTGAAAGTCACTATCTTTCCCTAACTAGAATGATAAATATAATAAACTAAAAGCAAATTGGTGAAGATGTCTAGAACATATAATGCATCATTGATGCAACCACCATCTAGCTATATGTAACCCTTCCCCTTAACAAAAATGAAGGAAGAATCTCCAATCTCAATGTTTGAACTGGAATTCATACCAAGAGATATAAAGGACTCTGTGGTAGAAGTCATATGGTGTGAATCACCAGAATATAGAACCCAACTATCCAGAATAGTTAACTATGATCTCCTGATAACATTAAGTGCTTTCCCATGCTCATGAGATGGCAAAAAAGTGGAGATAGAGATCTTGTGTTTCCTAATGGCATCATCTAAGGCTTAAATTATTTTGAAACACCTAGACTCTTCATGGCAAGTCTCCCCAAAATAAGAGTAAGATAGGTTAGACTTATTCTTGGATTTGGAAGATGGTTTGGGTTTAGATGAAGTAGTGTTGGGATTAGGTGCATTTTGAGGTGGAGGAGGAGTGTTCTTCTTCTTACCCTTAGATTTTTTGTTAGTCTTAGGATGTGAGGCAACTAATGTTTTTTGAGAGGTGGAAGACTCAAGGTGAGATAATTTGGATTCCTTCCTAGTGAGTTTATCACAAAACAACTCTAAATTTGACATTTTAAATGTGGTACCTAAGGCATCCATACTAGAGAAAAAGGTAGATAATTTTTTTTGGAATGGACCACTCAACTTAGACAAGATTAAGTACACACACTCTTCATCCTTCTTATCTCATCCACTCCCATTTAATTATGTCAATAAATGCTTAAATGTAGTGAGGTAGTCTACAATAGAAGTAAAATCATCTGGATTAAGTGAAGTAAGTTGCATCACTCTTAAGTGGTTTACTTTCCCAAACAACCCTTTGAATTTAGTCTAAATTTTAAATGGAGTGTCACACCCATCAAAGTGAAATAGAATACTATCACTCACATAACTCCCAATTAATCCCATACATTATTCAAACTTACACTGATGCTAAATTTTTTCAAATTCTTATGTAAATTATGGTTATGTTTCATTCATTAGAGACCATAATCCTTTGTGCTTAATGATTGTCTCTATTTTAGGTCTCTATGTTTGGTAATTGTGTGTCATCAAAGACTCACAATGATCAATTACAGATGTAGATGCCATACTAACCAATCACTAAGAGTAGAAAGAATGTAAGAGTGTACAAAAATTGGCATTGAGACAACCCCCTCAAAAGATGTATTATAGGACCCTCCCCCCCAATTTGGCACTTTATAAAAGTAGTTCATTTTTATAATTTGATAACATTAATTGATAGAGAATATAAAAATATGCACTTTTATAAAAATTATAAATCAAATTCGAGTTACGATTCAAAAGTTATAAGCATTTTGATTTCTCAGAAAAATGGGTCAAAACAATTCAAAAACACTAAAATCTATAATTTTAGGTCAAATTAGAAAATAATGCATTCATGCAACCACTTTTTGGAAGTGAAATTTTACCACGAACTTAGAAAAGTCAACAAAAGTGAAAAAAATCTTTCTGATTAGCTTGGGATGCATGCAAGTGTTTTGTCTTACTCTTTTAAAGAAAAAATACAACTTATATAAAAAATAATAATGAAAATACAGTTGTGTTTAGAGGAGAATATTGTTGATTTTATTTTTGAGAAGGGTGGTAGGATTGTTTTCCAAGGTATATCTAGTCACCTTCAACACCTCAATCCTTCCATGCAGCAACAAGCAAAAAATGACAATGCTAACCTCCTTTTGTTGAGTGCCAAAGTAAAAATCAACATGCTAAACAATGGTTAATTGGCAGATTTGAGTCAAAGAATAGAAAAGTAACCTCAAACACCTTATTTACAAATATCCTCTCCCTCTATGCAACAGCTTTTGATAAATTCCAATCAAAGTGCTCAAAAATGGACGCTAACTTTAGAAGTGTAACATCAACCTCAGAAAAAGATGCATCTCTCTATACCTTTCTCTTATTGGTAGATCTGAAAAGTAAATATTCAAACTAGAAAAAAAACATCGGGACTCTAACTCCTTAGTTTGGTTTGTTAAAATATAAAATTAAATACAATAAGTAGAATGGTGTATCATATTTGATGTGGATCTCAACGCATTAGCATAAATATGATGCCAAGCTTAAATTTGTATAAAAGAAAATTCCAAATCAGTTTGTTTTATTCTCTCTTGCAAGAACCAATCTTCCTCAACTTCAATGCCTTTTTTCAATGCCAAAAAACACAAGTAAGAGTGTCTCAAATTGATTTTCAATGCCAGATTCTATAAATTAGATAAGCAGATCCAATGCTAGCCTGCAGAAAACCTTGACTCTTTGGATCTTAGAGAATGGTGATAAAAACAAGATCTAAAGGATTTCAATGCCTTTTTCTATCAATCTCAAACACCAAGATTAAAATAATAAATCTAAAGGACTCCAATGTATATCTTAAAAATATGCTAAAGTGAGAATCCGACACCTCTCTCTTGCATAAACAAGCGCCACTCTATGTGAAGTCTCCATGCCTTAGCAAATATTTGTAGCCTCTTTTCTCAGCTTCTTATCTTCCAAAGATAATATCAAAGGATCAAATTTTCAATAATAAGCAGATCTCCATGAGAAACTTCAATGAAAGAGCTTCAAACACAATGAAAAACTTTAAAATGTCTAAAAGACTAAAAAACACACCAAGATCTTCTCTTTGAATTGGAAGCTAAAGGATGATTGAAACTTTTTCAAGGCTCTAGTACCATGTTAGAAAGGGTAAAAACATTCTATGAGGCCAAGATATGAATATTTCATAATTAGAACATCATAATGACTACAGATAAATAGAATGCAACACAAAGCAAAACCAAATTCTTATTTAGAATATGAGAAAATGAGATGTTATTACAAAGGGGAAGCACTTGCTTATATAGATAAGGCCAACAACTAATATAGATAGTCTAACCAATATGGGATAGAAAAATAACCCACTATAAGATGAAATAGATAACTAATACATTAACAAACATGAAAATAAATACTCTAACATGGCCTTCAGGTTCTTCTTACATTGGTTTTGTAGGGGGTAATAGTGTCAACCCCTTAGGTTCTTTATTTGGTGTATCTTGTGGGATAGTACCTAATGTAAATTCTTCAACCCAAAATACATGATGGTATATGTGAAGGATCCCTGTTTGATGGCAAACGTAGTCTTAGGTCAATCCTCCTTATAAATCTAGACTTGATGGTACCCATATAATCCATTTATGAAAGTGTAAATTTCACACCTAATGATGCCTTCTAGGATATCTTCTTTGAAGAGCATTAGGAAGTGATCAGTAATGCAAGATTCATTAAGTATATAGTAATCAATGAAAATCCTAATGCATCCATATTATTTTATACTTATGACTATGGGAAGACCCACTTGGATTCATCAATTGGGGTTATCACTTAGACACATAGCATATTATCAATTTATTCCTTTATATGTGTATAAAAATTTGGATTCATATTATATATCCTTTTCCTGACTAATCAAAAAACATCAACCAATTTGATATGCATTTTGCCTAGAGATGAATGAACACCTTTCATCTCACTATAACTTCTTGTAAAAACATCTTGGTATTATTTTAACACTTTTAATATTTTTGAAACCTTTGTGTTAGTCTAGTAGTTACCTATAATGGCTATTTTTAGTTCTTCCTCTATGTCGATGTTACATTAGATAGTTTGAAGAGGTTTTAAATATGGGTGGTCTATATCAGGACTAGTATCTCAAAAAGTTCAAGCACCATAGTCTGTAGGGATATCCAAATGGTTTACCAATGGGTCATGTGGGTCAGACCCTTCACCTTCATCCACTTGAAATACTAGTTTTTACTTCCCTAGGTGTATCTCTTCATGACCTTCCTGATCAAAGATAGGGTCTGGAGTAGGAATAGGTTGTTCAAATGAATCATTAAATAGAATTAAACCTTCTTTTGGGATATCATATATATTTATCATGTGATCTTCAATGGAACTAGGGTCACCAACAACTACTTCATGCATAGGTTGGAGTGTGAGGCACAAATCCATTCTCAAAGATGAATAAGATAACATCAAGTTCATGCTCTCTTTCAATAGATGACAAAAATGGGTACCCATATGTCATTCTTCATGAACATACCATGCTCTAGCCCAAGATCCATGAAAATCATGTACCTATAGGTACTTTAGATACTTTGGAAAGAAAGGCTCTTCAGTCCTCCACATGTATTCAAAGGCTTCTATGTGTGGTTTTGGTGTTTGTACTCCACTATAACTGAGTGTACCCCATACTCAATTGTCATGATGAAACTAATGATGCAAAGCAGAGCATACTTAATCCTAATAGTGAAGTCTCTCATTATGGGTTTTCCACCAATTTGTGGTTGTGCCATAAAAAAGGTGAACCAATGATCACATGCAATCATTATCATAGTTATATAAGTATGCAATGTGCTGGATGAAGTCATGAACTTTCATCTATCCATGAAACTAAGGAGCTTCATCAAGTCTTTCTACTGGTGCATCCATAACTGGTCCTCTCATGATTTTTTTGGTAATAAGTCAAATAAATCTATGGAATTTATGATACTAGCATGAAACATTATCACAAATTTCAATTTTTCTACACACTCTTATAGTGAGGTCATAATCATAGTGGGCCTAACAGTTACAAGCATTACTTGTAGTATCAGAAAGGGACTGACTGTTCATCCATTAGAAGATGCCATCAAGAGTGGGATCATGATGCTCACCATCTTTGGTTGTGATGTTATAGATGTGGTCAATATCTTATTTTTCATTAACAGGTTCTATGCATTGATGCCCATGTGTTTGAACTAATAGAATAATAATGTGTTGATCAGTATTCTCAAAACTAATGTAGTACTTTTTGAAGCTTAAGTTTGCATTTTTTGCATAGCACCAAGGTCACCTTAATAGAGCTAAAAAATCATCTACCTTAGCTAATTTGATAACTTCAAAATTAGCTTTGAAAGGTACTCTAAGGATATTGATTTTTACATTCTTAAGGATTCTAATTGGTAGAGAATGAGTTTTGTTAGCCATAAATAATATGTGCAGTGATGGTTACAATGTTGGACTAGCCATTTTGTGCGATGCATCCTTTATGAGGATGTTAAACTTAGAGTCAATGTCAACCAATATATCCTAAATCATCCAACCATCGATGGAAGCATTTACCAATATTCCTTTGTCCTCTTGAGGGATAAGAGGAACAAGAGTATCTTGTCAATGAGCATGATTTAATTGATGATCTTTAGTTGGCTAAATCAATTGAAGTTGAGCATTAGTTGGAGTTTGTACCTAATTTTTAATTCAATTACTCAATTATGGGATAATGTTCTCATCCAATTATACACTTATAAAGTTCTTGGAAATCATCTCACACCATGTTTTGAGGTTTTATGGCATTTTGTAGATCAGTACATTGTGTTGCTTCTTGGTCTTTAAGAAATTGAATTTGTCCATGTAGTTACCATACCAATGCCATAGTATCCTGGAGTACATGTTTTTTTATTGGGAATAAGGATACTTTCTTTCACAAGGCTTTTCATGATGTATCTTCTCAATAGGAGGAATATATGTAGACTAAGATTGTCCACCACTACGTGTGGTGATATTAACCTATTGAATTGTTGGGGTGCTAGAACATGGCTGCCTAGTGAGGTTTTCTCAATGTAAATATTACTTACACCTTTTTCATTTATTTCCTTAGTGATGGTCGTGTATAGGTCAGGACATTCTTCCAAGTGCTGCTCTTTTTACAAAAAGCACATGTTGGATAGATTAGACAATCTCGCTAATAGTGATATGGAAATCCACACATAACATGTTCTTGGTGGAAATGGACACTCCTCATCCTCATCTTTGTCCTCATCCATGATATCCACCATTATATTTATTGTTGGAAATAGAGGGTTGGTAGGTATCATGCACACATGCCTCAAGTATATACTAAGTAGTCGATAACTATTTACTTCATGAGTGTAGGAATTACATATTTTGTTGTATTCACACACTTTAGAATGTGTAGCCCAATGTAAGAGAGGACATGAGCATAAATTGTGATCTTCATGGAAAATTTCACATGACTACCTCAGTAAAACATGGATTTTTTTATGTGGGTAGTTGTTTCTATTATGACTTTCATACTTGTAATCAATATACCAAATACTGTTATGATTATCATACACATTATTTATAGTCAGCTTCTCTAACTATGATGTCATTAAATATATTTAAGCTTCCATAAAAGGATTGATTCTAGTGTCAATACATCCTATAGATTCCACATGGATGGCAACTTCAAGAGCTTCATGCAGGTTATTAAAGGTCCTTTGAGATAGCATTCATCTAAAGGGAAGCAACAAACCTCCCACAAACCATTGGGCATACTGAGCAACATTAATTTCAAAGTAAAGTTTGGATAAAAGTGTTTTGAACCATTCATCATACTCCCATACGCTCTCAATGAGCTCTTGTTTTATATATTTTAACGTGAAAATACTTTGTTACTCAAATTTGGGAATATCAAATTCCTAAAGAAATTTTATCTTGAGCTGATCATAGTCAATTACCACTTTTTAAGGTTTGAACTTCCTATACCACTTATGTGCTCTATTTAAAAGTGTGGTCATGAATTATGTGGCCTTTCTCTTATAATAAGTTATGCTTTTCTCCCTCCAAATGAGTTCACACTTATGAACGTGTTTTGTAACATTTTCCATGCCCTGATATTTAGGTAAATGAAGCATTATTTCATAATATAATTTTGGTAATTGAGGTGCTTTCATTGGTGGCTCTTGAAAACCCCCAAACCTTATTCCTTTAGGGGGAAGTCTACCACTTCCTCTTGTGCCACCTCCAATTCCTCCAACAACAACACCCATGATGTGGGGCATGGTAGTTGGCTGATTAATACTATTTGGGCATGTATTTTGTCCACTATGAATGCCAAGTCCACCAAGCATACCAAGTTGGGCCATAAAATTCCCTTGAAGAAGAAAATAAAGTGTTAAATCTTAATTATAATTTCCTACAATTTCCCTTATAGGATCATTTTTTGACTATATACTATCTATATCCCAATTACGTATAAATAATTCCTTTGATTTAAAAGCATGAGCACACACTATAGTCGGGGAACTTGGATGGTTCAAACTTGGTTCTTCAGTCTCTTATGTCTGTCTAGTTTTTCTTTCATATGATAAAATTGGCATGAGGCACGATTCAAAAGTGATGGAGTTCTCCTTGTGCCTTCCCACTTCCCTATGAATCCTAATATCACTTTTTGAGTTCCCCTATTCCCTTCCTATGCTACTTCCACCTTTGATCCTCTATTGAGCTATCTCATATTTATAATTTCATAATGACCATTTAATGGCTACCATCCCAAACCTAAAATTCTTCACCAACACCTTTATATTCCACTTCCAACTATGTGGCTCAAGCAAGGATGGGTTTATCCCTCCATTGGTAAAGTTTTGAGTCCACAATAAATAAACAACTTCTTGACTTCTAGTGGGAAATGTCTAATATATTGACCACGTGGTTTTCTAAGAAATTATAACTTGGCTTCTTTATGACAAGAGTAATTGGTTATTATATAATCCATAATGTAGTTATTCAACACTCCTCTCCACCAAATATTAACAACCCATGTCCACAATATTTATAGTTGTGTTAAATCCCTTTGATGCTCTAACATCCAAGTTTTTCTCCTCCCAAATTTTTTTGATCGACCTTGAGCATAAGTAGAGAGCCAAGCATGCAAATGAATAGGTAATTTGATAAATAAGGTTTCATATAATGCATTTTATAATTTTTTTTCTACCCATTCACATGCATAAATTCCTGGTTCAAGATAAGTAATAGTAAAATTATCCTCGACCTTAGTAATCCATTATTCAATACTTTCAAGGGATATACATTCAATCATATTCCATTACTATGTAGAAAATGATATGGGTCTTGTCAATGGAACCAAAATGTTGGTTTTTTATTCTCTTAATCACGTTTTATTTAGGCTCTAAAGTGTAGCCCCAAAAATCTTGGATATTGGCCTTTCATGCAAGACTAAGGTATTATGTGCTCATCTGAAGCATGCATCAAGAGACCAGTTCTTGTAGGTTATATTAATCAATAACACACCATTCATATACATTAATTTATTCATATATCTAATTATAAATTACATAGAAAAATAAATACACTATTGTAGACCTTGACTCATTAATCACAACAACCAAGAACATAAAGACAAATTCCATGAAGTTCGAAAGGTTGTCTATGCAAACATGTATAGTGTATGTTTTTATAAATCTCATTTATGAAATATAATCAACAAGTTAGTCAACTCAACCCACTTTTCATTCTCAAATATTAATTTATCAAAAACACACAACACCTAAACTGATTGTAATATCTGTAAATCTATATTTTCTAGTCACAATATGTTATTCATTACCATTCACCTTACATGATTCCATACAGGGGTATTTATACTTGTTTTATCCTGACCAAGTAGTTACATAATAATTAAAAATGGGAAATTGGACAATGATCTCTTAGTAGACTAGGAGTCATGGTAGTCTTTTCATTATTCTCTCTTAAGGACCTAGGCCTTTACACCCCTTATATTTTTATTCGATGCTAGATCCTTGCTACCAAATGTCTTCCTTTTCATGGTATATTGTGAAAATATGATTATAAAAGTCTAGATGGTCCTTGATAATCATTCATCAACCATCTCCCACTTCCCATACATTCCCCAAGTCTTTCATTATTGTTCTGAGTCTTATGCTCTTGAGTTCTTCATAGTTATATTTCAACTTTAACTGGGTTTTCTCATGAAAATAACTTATGTGCCCTTATTCTCTTTCACCTCACTAATTCCATGTCATGCTATTTTTGTGCCATGTTATTTCTACAACATGGTATTCATGTGCCATGTTCCTCTTGTATCATGTTAGTTTTGCACTAAAAATCTAAAACACTTAGTCAAAATTTGGGATCCAATAAATTCCATACCTAACACCTTGGAATTATGTGTTATGTTGGGGGATCACAAGAACAATGCCTATTCTAATCCCACTTTGTTAGGATCTTGCTCCTCAGAAAGAGCACAGTATGATTACCAAATATAAGCAATTATAAATGCGAAAATAACCAGAAATACAAGTAACTAGAATTCACCAATAACACAGAATATGAGAGACAATACACTATCTTGTATTAACACTTTACAGAAAAGAATACAATAAAGAGCCGCCACACTCTTCCACCTTATAGAGGCTTCCCACACCTCAAGTGTATAGTAATTCTTCTTCACAACACTCTCCTACACAAAAAATGGTCTCAACAACCAACTCACACACAGAATTGGTGTTCACCTCTCCAACTAGTCAGTAATAACCCTGCCAGTTCACCAAGCACTCTAAAGTACTTCAAGTTGATCTCCCATGAACCTGCAACTTGCAATTCAACAGACCATACTCACACATGTAGATCTCCTATGAGCTTGCAACAACCTGCAACTCAATGATCTTACACTTTGAAGGAACTTCCTTGCCTTCCTTATCTTATATCAATCACAATACATGCCAATGGGTCTATAAATAGATCCCAGACTTAAACAATAACTTAGACTCTTAATTTAGACAATTATCCTCATAGCTTAAGACTCTAACTAGCCTTTACATGCAAACTCTTCGTTCACTTAACTAACTATCTGTGCAACGAATAGTTTTGGAACACACAGGCGACCGATGCCGGTCCCTGCTTGCCTGGTTCTGCCAACGTCAGCCGACTCCCTGCCGTCGCTGGTGGCCTTCTGCACTGGTCACGATCGACGTCGGTCCTGCTGCCAATGCCGGTGCTCCTAGATCTCAGCAACCTTCTGTTCTTACTGTTTGCAAAGAGTTGAAGCTTTTAGCTCCACAACTCAACAATCTCCCACTTGGAGATAAATAGCTGCAACCTATACCTGTACCTGTACTCTGTCTAGTTTGTTCCCTTGGCTTTGTATCCCTCCTCAAGATCACTCTTGAAGACCAACCACCACAAACCTGTAGTGCACAACCTATCATCCAAATCACCTGCCACATCCACATCTACAAACCATGTAGAAAAAATAACCTGAACCTGCATAGCATGTGCACCTGCTATTAGTCCCTATAAGAATCCACTGAACTACCCTCCAATGGTTCTCTCCCAGATTGGCTCCAACTTGTGACAACTCCCACTGCTTGGGAAAACTCAAGTTTAGTACACACCATGCACTCAACCTCATTATGTGAATCAAGAACTTGTTATATGAACTATCCAACCAACGGTGTGCTAACCGGTCTCACACAATCATCCTGAAACAAAGTCAACACATGACCTACCATGTCTCTAGAACACACTCATGCCAAAGAATCTTGCTTCTCCCAGATTCTCCATGACACACCCCTGAACTAGCTTTACCTATAGTTCAATAATACCTATATATGTAACCCTGCAACAAGCACATCATACAGAAATAGGATAATGTAGCTAATATTATCCAACCTAGTAAAGAGAAACACAATGATCAAACCTTCATTGCCCTACAGCTAATACAAGACCGTATACCCTGATCTTCCATCTCACGTATCCATTTCCGCTCTTCTTCATCCTGAACATCCATTTGTCTCTCAGTGCTTACTTCCAGCTGGCCACTCTACCCAAAACACTTGTTTGGTTCTCCTCCAAGGAATCACATCCTCATCCCTGCCAAGCTCCCATTGTTTCCTGTATCTACCTGTTCTGCTTCTTCAAAAACTTCCTGGTCTTATGCCATAAGTGAGCAACAAGTAGTGTAAAGAAGGGAAATGACGAATTTAAGAACTTACTTACGCCTTCAGTCCTCTATATGGGTGCCTGAGACACCTTGACAGCTAGCTGTCCACCCAAAATTCATCTCAGTGACCGATGTTGGTCACATCTCAGTCTGCAGCCGACCGATATCGGTTCCCTATGACTGCCACCTTGCCGACGTCAATTTCCCCTGGCTGACGCCAGTAGTTATCTACCCTGAGTCACCAATGTCAAGCTGCACATAGCCAATGTTGGTCCCTATCTGGATGCCGACGCCAGTTTTCCTGCCGACATCAGCCTCTGTGTTTTTCTAGTGAGACCTGACTTTTTCTTGCGAGCTCTTTTTGGATCAAATCCTTCTCCAAAACACCCTTGCTCTGCTCAAAATTCTTCTACATCTTGTGCTGAACTCTGTCCATCACCTTCTTAAAAACCAAGGCTTTCCTGTTCTTGTCACTAACATCGGATTCCTCAAGAAACGTCACCTTCTTCTTCTGTATACAAAAACCATGATCCATACCTTCCAAATTTGAAAGCATATCCTTTGACTCAAGAACAAGCATCTCCTTCTTATCTATGTGACCAAGCCTATCAAGCCACATCTCTGAATCTACAGCTGAAGTAGATAACCTAGAAAGAGAGTCAGTAATACAAGTAGATAGATAAAGTGTACCTACTTTCTTACCTCTAGCTACAACAAGTGTACCCTTGGTAACCTTCCAAGAGTCCGCTGTGAGAGTTACTGTGCAACCCTCATCACCCAAACTTCTAACAAAAATCAAATTCTGCTCCAGAACTGGGACATGCATGACCTCCTTTAACACCCATGTGTTACCTATCTACAGTTTCAGCTTCACTTTCCCTTTGCCAACAATCTGACAAGGTTTACCATCCCCTACACAAATTTTTCCAAAGTCTCCCTGGACATACTCATGAAAAAATTCCCTATGTGGGGATGCATGAAAAGAGGCACCAAAATCTAAAACCCAAGATTCTACTTTATCTAAAGAACATACCAGAGCATCCCGTGCAGCGTAATCTGCAACATCTACTTCTTCTTCATGTCCTTCATGCTGATCTTCACCTGATCTGCAATCTCTCTTTAAGTGCCCTTGCTTTCCACACTTCCAGTAGGTTATTCTGCCATACCTGGACTTGGATCTCCTGCCTATCTTGGACCTTGATCTCCCATGCTCTATCTTCTCTCTTTGCCTTCCTCTACCTTCAACACTCAAAACATTCCCTGATGACTCACCTGTACTTTTCTTGCGTATCTCTTCATTCAAGATCACACTCACAACATCATCCACTTTTAAGACTTTTGAAGGAGACACAGTATTAGAAACTGCCATTACCAAACCTTCCCAACTTTCAGGTAATGAACACAAGATTAAGAGAGCTCTAATTTCATCATCAAATACAATATTGACTAAACTTAACTGGTTTATCAAACCATGGAAATCACTAAGATGGCTATGAATAGATCCACCTTCCAGCATTTGCAAATTAAATAAACGCTTCATAAAAAATACCTTGTTAGAAGCTGAGGGTTTTTCATATAAATTTGCCAAAGATTCCATCAACTCCACCGTTGTCTTACACTGTGATAAGCTGGAAATCACAGATGATGCAAGACTCAATCTAATAGATCCCAGATCCTTCCGATCAAGAACCTCCCATTCTTCATCTTCCATATCTGAGGGTTTGCAAACAACCCCACCCAACGGTAAGTAAAAATATTTTTGATACAAATAATCCTCAATCTGCATCCTCCACAATTGGTAGTTCTTGCCATTAAACTTTTCCATTCGTAGCTTACTGTCTTTTGCCATTGCTCAACTCCCACTCAAACAAAAACCCTGTGAGTAACCTGTAATCAAAACACACTAACCAGATCTAATCCAATCCATTAGTATCCCGACCAACCTAGCTCTGATACCACTTTGTTGGGGGATCACAAGAACAATGCCTGTTCTGATCCCACTTTGTTAGGATCTTGCTCCTCAGAAAGAGCATAGTATGATTACCAAATATAAGCAATTATAAATGCAAAAATAACCAGAAATACAAGTAACTAGAATTCACCAATAACACATAATATGAGAGACAATACACTATCTTGTATTAACACTTTACAGAAAAGAATACAATAAAGAGCCACCACACTCTTCCACCTTACAGAGGCTTCCCACACCTCAAGTGTACAGTAATTCTTCTTCACAACACTCTCCTACACAAAAAATGGTCCCAACAACCAACTCACACTCAAAATTGGTGTTCACCTCTCCAACTAGTCAGTAATAACCCTGCCAGTTCACCAAGCACTCTAAAGTACTTCAAGTTGATCTCCCATGAACCTGAAATTTGCAATTCAACAGACCTTACTCACACATGTAGATCTCCTATGAGCTTACAACAACCTGCAACTCAATGATCTTACACTTTGAAGGAACTTCCTTGCCTTCCTTATCTTATATCAATCACAATACATGCCAGTGGGTCTATAAATAGATCCCAGACTTAAACAATAACTTAGACTCTTAATTTAGACAATTATCCTCATAGCTTAAGACTCTAACTGGCCTTTACATGCAAACTCTTCGTTCACTTAACTAACTGTCCATGCAACGAACAGTTTTGGAACACATAGGCGATCGATATCGGTCCCTGCTTGCCTGGTTCTGCCGACGTCGGCTGACTCCCTGCCATCGCTGGTGGCCTTCTGCACTGGTCACGACTGATGTCGGTCCTGCTGCCAACACTGGTGCTCCTGGATCTCAACAACCTTCTGTTCTTACTGTTTTCAAAGAGTTGAAGCTTTTAGCTCCACAACTCAACATGTTAGAGAGAGATTTGGTGTGTCATAATAAAAATTGTATCATCCCCCAAGGTGTGGTATGCTTTCACTCCTTGGGATGAACCTCTGGAGTAGGACTAACTTCCTTTTATTCTAAATCCACCAAGTTTAGGACCAACACGTAGAATTACAAAGAGAAGAATGAAATCTACTACTAAATCTGCACTTAAAATTGACAAAGGGAAAAGGGAGAGAAATTTTAAGAGGGTTTTTAGAATGTAAAAGGTGATGAACCAAGAATAGATTGAAAAGCTCACCTGCTTAATAACATAATAAAACTAATATAATGGATATAAAATCTTCAAACTAGGTGCACTACATAGGTGTTTTGCATGCAGGTAATGGAATATAATTCAACATTATAAGGGGTGAAAAATTATTCACAAATAATACCTACATAGACATACTATGTATACATATCATCTAACTCACAGAGACTTATATTTATGCATAGAGGTATGAAGGGAGGATGGCAATTAGAGGAAAAAATTTCCACAGACAAGGATCAACAACCATGAATGCACATAGAATACATAGCATGAATAAAATTAAGTTAGTTCTTATTAATCTAAAGATATAAGGAAATATTATAAACTTAAATGGGCAAAGATTTATTGTACTAGGAAAAGGATCTTAGAGGGAAAATTTTGGTAGCATTATGATATCTAGAAACGTTGACCATTTTATGATAAAAATGAGAGTTTATATATCACTAGGAAAGGCTCTACATAATAAATTCAACATTGGAGGTGGTAGATAGGAACTTGAATTTTAAATGGCACCTACATCCCAAAAAAGGTTGATTATGATCACTAAAAGTCCTTGCAATAACTGCTACATGACATGCTCATTCAATTTAGTCTTTCAATCTAATCATGGAAGTAGCTAGAAGGTTATTCTTTGATATTTAGGTGGCCTAATATTTATTAAGTATGGAGATATTCTTTTATAGTTGGAGGGGATGTGTATACATGATCTGATGCTCTGACATATTCCCTTGCATTCAATTCTATTTGGACTTGACTCCCTCAATGTCTAATCAGGCTCAATTATCACCCTTATTCATGGCTACCACCTACCAATCCACCTAGACTAGCCCACAAACATGGAAATATGTAGGCATATCTTTGGGTTATTCCATGTCATCTTATGTGCATGATTAGTTATATATATCCTACATAAAGGGTGCACACCAAAGGTTATATGTCATCTTATGTGCATGATTAGTTGGATGTACAGTGAATCTATGAAGTTGTGAAGGGCACTAAGGGTAATCTCTTATAGAAATTCACAAGCCCATAAATCCTCTTGTACTTAGTCTCTTATGATGGTCCTCATAGTATGTGCCTTCTATCTATAATGTATATAGTCTATGAAGGAGATGGTGTGCATCTTAGATCACAGTCTAGGTTTCACAAGGGTGTAGATGTGAAACCCAATGATTCATCATAGAACTTTACCATTCAATCATAGGGAAGCCTTTGAATAAGAGTGTGCAAGAAGATTGAATATCTTGAGTGTGTTTTTCATGATTTGTAACTTCTTTATATGCACTTCTCTCTTTCATTGCTTGAAGTCTAGGAGACCTGCATGCTCTAATTTTCATGTAATTTTTATGTAATTAAGGATCTTTGCATAGGGCATGCATTGGGAATTCTTCATAGGTGCAAATCAACACTTGATGTGTGAACTTGTGTTGACTTTTGAGTACAACTGTGAATGAGAAGCATCTATAAATAGGTTTGATTTTAGGGAAATCAACACTATGCAAGTGCACAACCTCTTGTGTGATCCTTATGGTTTTAGTGCTTGTTGGGGGTGACTTAGAGAGTTAACACTTTTAGTGACCTCTATAGGCCACTTACCTTCTAAGTGAGAATCTAGTAGTCTTGGGGTAATCTATTGGGCAAGGATTCATCTAAAATCCTATGATCTTATTTATCCTAACTTTTATTAGGCATGAGAATCCCACTAGACCCTAGAAGGAATTAATATACCTTCCATAAGGACAAATAAAGAAAATAATTACACTAAATTATGCTTAGAGGAAGGACAAATCTAAGCTAACAGAATTGTGCACAAGTTATTGGAGGAAATGAAATTAATCTAAATAATAGTATGTGTATGTGACACTTAGGGAAATTAGACATCTAACTTACTATTTATAAGGGTGCTCATAATCATCAAAAATAATGTTTGAGATGAATCCTGTTGACGGGGATAAGTAATAATTCTTTATTTAGCCTTACGAGCTGGTATACATTGGCTTATTTGAAACTGGTTATGGTATATGGGTCATTCCATATAACATCAAACATTTCATGCTTCCTTGCCTTTATTATATTTGTGTCTCTTTCAAGTACCAAGTCTCCTTCATTAAAGTTGTTATCATTAGCCCTTATGTTGACTATTATCTTTGTTTGCACTTAGTAAAGATCCATAGTGTGCATGACTTTCACCCTGAGTTATTTGATCTCTATTAAATCAGATAACATTATTATTATTAGATCACTCTCAAGTAATTATAATTTATAGGGTAAATATAGTGAAGCAAACTAAAGATATGTGGGAAATATTACTTATTTTCCATAGACTAACATGAAGGGTGAATTCCCCAACACCCAATTCGACATTATTCAATCTACATAGAGGGTTGTCCTGATCTTGGTGTGCCATGATTGATGGAAATCTTCCATGGTACACTTAATGATGAAAATTAATTTCTTTTTGGTTGGTTCAAGTAAACCATTACATTGGGGGTAATAGTTTGAGGAGGTGCTTAGGTGGATGCTATATCTGACTATCAAATTAATAATCTTAGCTCTGAGGAAAGCTAGTACATTATCTGAGATAATTGTAGTTAGAACACCAAATATTGTGGAAATTCTTTAATAGAAATCTAGGATGGAAGCCTCATTATCCTATTTCAGCACTATTTCCTCCATCTAAATTGTTAAGTAGTTGGTTGTTATGATGATCTATTTATGACCTATGCTTGATGGAGGATTTATCATGCCAATGAATTCTAGGCCCCACTATGCAAAGGGTTAATTAGCTTGTATCAAGCGTAGGGGTAAGGCTACTAATTTCTAATTGTATACAAATAAGGTGTATTTTTTGCATCTTTTCACCCATGTATGTGCATCCTTAAATAGAGTTATCCAATAATATCAAACTCGCATGATTTTGATG
Source organism: Torreya grandis (assembly GCA_037957365.1). Lineage (NCBI taxonomy): Eukaryota > Viridiplantae > Streptophyta > Pinopsida > Cupressales > Taxaceae > Torreya > Torreya grandis. The sequence continues at coordinate 1,829,116 of JARHVA010002262.1, forward strand.
GTAGTGGTTTTAGGTGAGTAATGGCCCATTATGGAACTCTTCAAGGATATTGTTCACCTGATTTGATTTTATGCATCACAAGATAACTCCTTTGATTTATCTTCTAAAAGTTGCACCATTAACATCACATAAGGAATGTCTTGTAACCTAAAACATCTATGTTGGAATTTATTCAATCCATGCAGATATACATTAGTCTAAAGGAAGATCTTCATGTTTGAGTCCAATCCACCATAACATCCTGGCCTATTGGTTGGTCTTATCACAATAAAACTATTGTTCTATATTTTATCTTCACATCCTCTATTATCTTATCAAATATTCCTTTACCTCACACCATCTTGGTGATTTGGATGTCTATGTCATATTTCATCACCTTTGTGACCCAACCAGCTCTACTCTCATTGATGTCCTTATTGATTTGGATCTTGTTATTAGAAATAATATGCCTAAACTTATTGATCACCCTTATTACTGTAAGGGTATGCTTCTCTAAAAAAATTTAGCACAGCTCATAATCCTTGAGTGTTTAAATAAATAAAGTAATATACTACTCCAGTTGATATTTATTTCATAGTGCCAGAATGGTTGAGATGCCTTCAACTATGGTGAATGCATAAAGGATAAAATCCCTAATATAAGCTAGTTTTATCAAAGTAGGAGCCTCTATGATGGCATGTTTGATGGCCTCAAAAATAAATCAACCTTCCTAAGTCTAGAAAATGCAATGATTTTCTTGAGCATTGCTACGAGGGACTTGAACAAAGTTGTGAAACTCAAGACAAACCTTATGAAGAAGTTTACTTTTCCCAAGAAACTTTGGAGACCCTTCTTTTGACCTAGGAAAGGGAGCGATAGAATGGCCTTGACTCATTCACGATCAATTGTAAGTCCCTTTTTGGAGATGATATGTCCTAGTAGTTTACCTTCATGCATGGTGAATACAGACTTACTATGGTTCAAAGAGATTCCAAACTCAACATTTTTAAATATTTGATCTAAGTGACCTAAATGATCTGATGTGCGCTTTGAAAAAATTGTTATATCATCAAGGTAAAACAAGATTTTGTTTTGAGGAGTCCCTTGAATTCCATATCCTTGGCCCTCTAGAAGGTAGCTCCTGTGTTCTTTAGACTAAATGGCATCCTTTGGTATGCAAAGGTGCCTCATTTAGTGGTGAATGCTAGTTTAAGTTGATCACACTTTTGCATAACTAACTAGTTATATCTTGAATCACTGTATAGTAGTGAAAATATTTTTGCACTTGTGACTATTTATATGATTTATTCCACTAGTAGGAAAGGGTAGTGGTCTTTGAGGGAGGCTTTGTTCAATTCCTTGAATCCTATGCATAATCAGATCTCTCTATTCTTCTTATGCACTAGGACAAGATTGACCACCCATGAAGAATGTTTGATTGGAATTATTATGTTGGCCTCAATGATATTTGAGATCTCCTTCCTCTTTTAGGACTCAATATTAGGGTTAACTAGCCTCTGATTCTACCTAGCTAGCTTGGGATTCGTGTCAAGCTCAATAGTGTATTAGGCCAAGCCTATATCAAAGCCTCTAAGGTCTTGGTATCTAAATGAAAATATATCATCATATATTTTGTTTAGCCTAATGAATTATTTAATTTAATATAGAGAGCATACCTTACTAGCTTTTAGGAGCTTATCATCGAATAAGGCCATCAATTTGAATATTTCTTCCTTCATTATCATGTTTCTCCTCTCGCCCTTTAGCTGGTCATCAAAATTGAAGATGTTTTCAAGCATGACTTTCCCTTTAGGTAACTTGTTTCCCTTCATCTAAATGATCTACTCATCATATTGAGTTTAGAGCTACAGTTGATTGTTGGCATAAGACTCAACTTCATCTTGCAGGTATTTGACAATTTATTTGTCACTTTCAAACACTTGCCAATTACTTACATTGTCTAAGAATGTCAGTCTGACTACAAGTTTTATGAGATGCTCACAATCTTTCTTTATACTATGTGTGATGCCATATTGCGTACCCATTATTATGAGCCTATTAGCATCATCATTTTGCACACTTACTATTAAATGAATATTGAAAGCATCAAAATCCTTGATTAGGTCCTATGCCTTATGTTTGTAAGCTCTTAGTAGATTATTTTTGGACATGTTACATATACATATACATATATGTATATGCATATGTATATATGTATATGCATATATATATATATATGTATATATATATATATATATATGTATATATGTATATATATGTATATATGTATATATATGTATATATGTATACATATATATATATATATACATATACACACACACACACACACACACACACACACACACACACACACACACACACACACACACATGTATGTATGTATGTATATGTATATGTATATGTATATGCATATATATTTTTGTATATGTGTGTGTATTTATATGTATGTATGTATACAAACACACATGTGCATGCACACACACACACACACACACACATACAAGGAGTCAATTATAACACACAATTTAAAAAGAAGATTCCTATTATAACTACTCATCTTTTGCCCATGTGATGATTTGAATTCCTTATAAGTATGATAGTTGAACTTCCATCAGTGTTGTGTTGCTAACAAGATCACTATCATGGCACAAACATGAATAATGCCACATGGTATAAGTGTTTTGGTAGGTGGATGTTGAGTCATGTACTAAGCTAGAATGATGTGTTGTATGTTGCAAGGTGTTGTGTAAGTACACAAGGGTGATGCATGTTTTTTGGTTTGGTATGAGATGTCCCAAGGGTGTTAAGTCATGCATAGGACTATAATGTTGCACAATTTTCATATTGATATTATTAAATATCATACAGAATCCCACATAGGTTGTATGAGTGTTTTATATTACTAAAATGATTCATCTTGGTATTGCGAAAAAACACAAGAGCATAGAGAACCTCTACAAGTGCCATATAGATACACAAAAAACACATGTTATGTTAGCATATGTGGAATTGTGTGATGTGCATAATATTTACGTAGTACCTTGCACCAACTTGGGATGAGCCAAAAAAACTAAACAATACACAAAGAGTTACCATAGATTCTAACATAAGCTAGTTTGCATGGCATGACCTAAATTTTTTGGGTATGCTCAAATTGTGGATCACAATAGCTTTTTAGAAATCTCATCTCATCATCTATAGGTTTACATAATGAAAGCTATGTGGGGAGGTGTGTTGAGCCCTATAGACACTCTAAAGACCTCTAAAATTTCACCAAAAGGTTTATGGTTCTAAGATCGATACAAAAGTTGTTCACATTAGTGTAAGCCTAGATGTGAAAGAATGATGAACTATGGTAAGATCTAGTGTCTCATATCCTCCCGAATCAATGGATAAATTGGATGTTGAATGAATGCATAAAAATATATATTAAGTAAATTGAAATAATGAATTTGATATATAATTATGGTGAAGGTATCTCTACAATGATAAGATATTTGTTTTTGCTTGTACAACATGCCCTAATTTCATCATGAAGTCATGGAACTTCATTTTTCTCTAGAGTCTGGCCTTTTGTTTTAATGAAGTTTGGTGGCTCTTTCTTGTTTTAGAGGCTATTTTTGGTGAGAAAGTTCCTAGATGTAAAATCTGAATTTTAATCATGCTTATTTGTTTTAGCCATGTCTAGACTAGAAATTTTCATTACAAGCACTTGGTTTAAATTTGCATCTAGGACTTCATTTATCTACTTGTCTAAATTTCCCTAAGTCTATTGAGTCTCATATATATATTGAACCATGTTTTTAAATAGGTTAAATTTCCCCTTTCAGACAAATTTGACTCAGATTTTTGCAAATTACCTTGCTATTCTCAAAGTTTTTTTAATCTTTCCCTTAGAAATTTGGTCTAGCATTATTTCATATCAAGTTAAAATGGCTATGATGTTATAATTAGGCTTACTCACTTTGTCTATAATAGATTAAATTGGCTAAGGGTTTGGGAAAATGGGGTAGTTTTATTCACTTAATGTGGTCTATTTTTGCTTCTTTTTGTCTCAAAATGGCTAAGTGTTTATATTATTTCATTTTATACTTATTCATTGTCTATATTTTGGGATAAAATTGGTTTTAAGTTTGGAAAAATAATTACTTTTATTTGTTTATTAATCTAGCTTTTTCCTTTCATTTTGGATTTTAACTTAGTTGTTTTCATTTAAATTCAAAGAGATAACACGTACTCTCTTTTTATCATAGAATTTTAAACTTATTTAAATTTTAAAACTCACAAGCTCGAGTGAATGATTATTTGACACTTGTCAGTTATTTATGTGCAAGCTTTCAGGGCCTGGACATTTTTTAGTGATTCAACAAGCTCCCAAGTAATCAAGATGCTAACACGTGTCTCAATCCTACTTCCCCACTTCATCGAGCCCTTTAAATTATCCATGTAGGTCCCTGACCTCTCAGATAAGCAAGATGTTACCACCTATGAATATATCACGTCTCCATGGCTTTTCAGCAAACAAGACTTTGATCTAATTTTTTGAGCTCCCAAATAAATAGGATGATGCCACATGGTGAAATCCCACTTCTCTATGGCCCTGAGGAGTTTGTTCACATTCATAATATTAGTGACCTCTCAAATAAATAATATGATGCCACTTATCAATATCTCATAGCCCTGGGGTGGCCAATACATATCATGCATTGAGCTAGGGCTCGTGATCTCCTAGATAAGTGATATCATGCAACCTATCAAGATCTCGTTGCATCCCAGCCAAAGAAAAATTAGTGCAGTTGGAGCCCTAGTTAAATAGTGTATGAGCAAAAAGATTCTTTGTGGCATAACCATGTCAACTAAAGACACATTGACATCCTTGTTAGCATACACACAGTGTAAATTTGATGGTTGTCTCAAACGTCAAAACCATCAAAACTTGAAAATGGACTTAGAGCTTTGCATATTATCTAAATCTATTTTGAGAGCTTTTAATCATCCTTTTATTATAAATTTAGTTCATTATTGCTTTATTTCAAGTTAAAATGACTAAGGTTTTATAATGTTTCATTTATAAATTTAGTCATTTTTTTCATCATGGATTAAATTGGCCAGTTGTTTGGATAATAAAGTAACTTTTTTTCCACTAGTTTTGGCCCATTTATGATTCATATTGACTTAAAATGACTAAGAGTTTATATTGTTTTATCTATTTAACTTGGTCACTTTTATTGAAAATGGACTAAACTAACTTTAAATTTAATAAAAGGCCTATTTATTTCTACTTTCATTTAGTTTTTTTTAATTGTAGATGATATTTTGTGATTATATATCACCTTAGTCTTGTACACTTGACAAACTCAAACCTTGGTTGTTCCTCTTAGTTCTACACTCTTCTTACTTTTACAAGCTCGTATCTACTCTAACTTCTACCCCTTGGCCTATCTCTTAGTCTGAATAGTCTTAGATTAATGATGTAGACGTTATTTCTTACCTAGAATGCCTAAAATGTACTTATCTTACACCTTTGCAAGTTTTGAACCTGTACCTATTTTACTACTTCCTAGACACTAACATCTGAGATATAAAATAGCATTGATGTTATTATCCTGCCTCAACACAAATGTCCAGTGCACTAAAGTCATCGAATTTAAAAATGAAATGTATCCTAATGGTCAACCTAAGTGATTTAATGTGAGTTATTACTCCAAAGGGATTTTATATAAATAAAATATTAACCCTCATTCATTCATCACCTACAAAACCTAGTAAAAGACCAAAGAGCATTCACAGAACAATAAATTGAGAAAAACTTCCCTATTTATTCTTATTTCTACACTAGTCATAGGGACTACGCATTTATAGGTTTGAAGAATTAAAGGAACATCCCAAGACCCGATTTGTCAAGTTATGATTCACACACAAAAAACATGTAAAGGAGAACTACATCATTTTGAGGAACTCTATAGAGTATTAGCTATATAGGTAGCATCCTTTGATAGTGGGTCATTGGGGTCAGCTCAAAACCATATGTTCACTAACCCATTTTTTCTAAGGTCACATTAAATATGGAAAGTTAGGGTTTTGCCATTTCACAAGGAGCGACTGTGCATGACCCAAATCTAAATGCACTAGAGTGAAGGTCAAATAAAACCTAGAATCATCCAAGTGGTGACATCCTATTTCACTAGATACTTTATACAAGACATTATTTTTAGACTCAGATAGTAGCATCAATACAACTATCTAGGGATGATGCAACTATCTAGATAGCTAGGGTACTAGAACCATAATTTGACAACTAGTACATAACTACCTTCCCACCCACTTTTAGCCCATTCTAGATCTAGAATTGCATTAACATCAAAATAAGCTAAGTACATCTATTCTTTGTCATTTATATATCTAACATAGTTGTATTTTCTATATTTAGACTATCTTAGCATAATAAATTTAGTGTATGCTTATAAATGAGTTTAACATGTAATTAGCCTGATGTAGATATGTTTATCACCCTCATGCCATTTCATTTATATATAATTAACCCTAAGCTTAAATTGAAAAACACCCATAAACATTTCATTTAATTTAGAAAAGGGCTTGTTTATGACCACTTTCATTTATCTATTGTTTTCCTTTCTTTTTGGCTTTTTAGTTAGCCATTTTTGTTCAAAATCAAATCCTAATAACTACTTTTTATGTGTAGGCTTTCAAGACCTAGCTTAAAAGGTTGTGGTTGTGTGTCCAAATCTACCCATCTTATGTCCTTGTAGTGATTTGATATATGAGCTAAGTCCCTAAATTTTTAGATAAGTGAGATGCTTCCACTTATCAATAGCTTTCATCATTGCTTCCCTAGGTCACTTAAGACAATGAGCCCATCAAAGAGCTTCCAGGCGAGTGAGATGATGCCATGTGTAAAAATCTCACTTCATCATAGCCCTAGGATGGTTAGTATAGGTATGGAAAGTAGGAGATCAAGCAGGTAAATAGGATGAAATCATGTGGTGACATCTCATTTCACTATGACCTAGGAGCGATAAGTACACAATGATTAAACCAACAAATTTATAGATGAGTGAGATCATGTCACGTGTTGAATTCTCACTAAAATAGATATAAGAAATTGTGAAAATACATAGGTTCCTTAGTAGAGAAGTAGGGGAATGAGGAACTATCATGTAACATGACTAAATCAAATAAAATTCATTATGTCATTCTTATTCAACGTTAAGTAGCTATGTGACATGACCTTCCCTATAAAGGTATGGCCGCATCCATGATAGTAATTCAAACTTAGATTTGGAAATCATCCCAATAATTAGGGCTATTAAAGTCTAAAAATGGGATTATGGGTCCAATTGTATATGTGCAATCAAAGTAGTGGTTTGTCTCCTAGAAGCAGAGGGATCACAGAACACATAATTAAAGGTAGTTAGATAGTGGCATTGACCAAGTAGTGGCATGTGCATTGGGATCAAGCAAAGAGCCACACAAGATAAATTTTTCCTTAAATGGAATGTGGCCTCTGACTATATAGAACATGGCCAACTAGTGATCCCAAGAAGATCTTAATGACATTTTACTATGACAAATTTAAGTGGAATGGAATCAACATAGCCCCTAATACTTTGTTCATGGTTTGCATGAGACCCAATTCTATCTTGGGTGGACCCACTTCATCAAGTTGTCATAGCCACCCATTTACAGAATAAGTTTGTGCCTCCTTAGATTGGAAATGTATATATAATACCTATTTTTCATTGTGAGAAGTGGCTAGTTCATTTAGAATTAAATACTAGAGTAGAGAGCCAAGCCATTTCCTTTGCTTTTTTTTCCTTAGTTTTGTCGTGAACTATGATGTTCTAAGGCATATTTCTATTTTTTAACTAAGAAGGGTAAATCCTACACATTATTTTTCATGCAATATATTAAAATTTAAAGGTCATGAAGTTAATTTTCATGATCTACACATGTATATGGTGATTGTGTTCTTCTTTATTCATAATCAAGTTTTCATCAGAACTTAACACCATATTTGTTCATCGTTGTGTGAATATCAGTTAGACAAAAGATTGGTTTCATGGAATTTATCTAATCAAATGAAATATATTTATCTTCATTACAAAATAGGTTAACTTCCCTTCATATATACCTTTTATATTTTGATCTTTTTTATAACTTGTTAGTTTAGTTTTAGTAGTCTAAAACTACAATCAATGCTTTAAAGTTTCATATGGATTGTATGAAATTTGATTGTCTTCTTTTATGCATTGTTGAATATAATAGATTAAAGGTGAGTGATAATCAACAATGAGTTTATTGATAAATATGAATGAGTTGATTCTTATGAACATAATAGTATAAGTTTCTTTCATAAGTACTAAAGTTCACTCCAAAAGTCCCCTTATATGGAACTGCTTACATCAACCAACTGAGGTATCTAGTCCACCATGACCTAGTGGATATATACCTTGGGGAAGTTTCTAATCCTTCCTTTCAAGAGAGGTGGATGGGATCCTCACTTGTTGATCTTCCCTTTTTGTCTGGCAATTTTACATGTTAAGTACACTACTAATAAAATTACTGCTAGAATGAGGGCTTGATAGGAATTTACCTTAAAATTATGCTTTATTTTGGAATTTTTGTCTACCTTTTAACCCTATTATGTTCTTACATAACACACCAATAGGATTTAAATCCACCATGGCCTTAGCTTGGCTTGGTGGAAGTTTTTACCCTATAAACATGCCTTAGATTACTCATGATTTGCCTAAGAATCCCGATAAATTCTACTCAAAATATACACATGGTAGGATTCAAAGTACTGAAGAGCACATTGAGGCATTTATAGATGCCATTATCCAAACACAAATCAAACATGAAGACATTGCTTATCATTTATTTCCTTATTTTTTAGATGAGGTTGCTTATGACTTGTACCTAGACCTACCTGAATGGGTGCATCACCTTGTGGGGCACATTTGAACCTATGTTTGTTAACCATTTTAGCATGCCAACTAATCCTAATACCTTTTACTAAAAAAATGATACAACCCATAGATAATCCAATGAACCCATTAGTGTATTCAATAGTCATATTCATGAATTATATAGGAGGTTGAAAGACCCATTGCTATAAATAGAAGTGGTAGATATTAATGTTTATCTTAAATCATTGGGTCCCATAAATATTATGCTTATTCAGAGGCCCCTATATATATTCACATCTCTGGCATTAAAATATAAAGAATATTTCAACATTGAACAACAAATAATTCCACATGGTTATAGTGCTGGCCCATTTTACTCATCAGGATAATTGGGTGTTTACACCCAAAACCCTTCTACCTACCTACCTATAAGTCATCCATTTAACTAGTTTGTGCCTAATAATGAAGCATTGCCTCAATATTACAATCAATCCAACTTACATTTTATGGATGAGAACATTGTTGTTGATTTTAATGCATATAACTATGATAATTATGTATATAATCAGCAAGTAGTTTTACCTTGTTCTAGTGATCAAGCATATTTTGGTGCCTTTACTAATCAAGTTTAATTTGTTGTAGGAGGTCCCAAACAAGTAATGCATGGGATGGCTTATTAAACTCACACTTTTTTACTTACGAGTGTGGAAATGGGACCAATTTTGAATCAGTTATGTTGACTAAGAATGTTTCATTCTATAGACAAGGACCAATCTAAGAGACAAGTGATGAAGATGAGTTTGATGATAAAGCTGAAACAATCATCTTTGGTGATTTCATGGATATAATCCATAGTAACAAAGAGATGTTCACACAAGAAAACAAATCAAAAATTTCATATAATCAACTAAAAGATGAAGTATAAGAGTTGGAGTAGATAGATGAAGAAGATGCATGTTATGCATCTAAAACACTCCTTTCATCTAATATTATTCCTACATTTATAAAGTTGGTTCAAAATGATCAACAACTCAATTTCAATAGTCTGACTCCCATCTCATCATCAGAGGAAAACAAAATATAATAAAATAATTTTGAAATAAGTTGTCCACATAAATAACATGAAGTATAAGATCTCAAAATGGAACATAACTCACTTTTGGACAACCTTACATTTGATCCAATTGGCATTAAATTGAATGGTGTTAACCTAAGAGTTCTCACCCTTGAAGAGTAACACTCATGCATTGTTGATGATAGACAAAAAGAAGGAGAAATTTATGTTGTTATCCTTACTTATGAAGGATTATATCCTTTAGAATAACTTGAGGAATGGGATTACATCAGTATTGATATCCTCTCAGTAGTAGAGGTAGTTAAATAATAAATGAGCAATCATAAGCATGGTTGTTAAAATAATGAAGTGAGACTGATGGAAGTCCAAGATGAAAATGCCTCAATCCAATATAGTTTCCTACATCCTTATACCAATGATGACAAAGCCAAAAGGTCCTTAACATGTGAAGAACCAAATGAATGCATTATAGATGATGAAAGATAAGAAGAAAGAGGCTACAAAAGTATCCATATAAGTTGAGGAGCAGCCAACAATGGATTCACTGCTTGTGCCACAAAGAAGACATCGGTACCAAGTTAGGTAAAAAAGTCACTTTGGTATGTGTTAATTCCCACCCATATTATTCATCATAATTCAATGTTTGGGTAGAGGTATTTCTTAAAATATATCTTATGTGCTTCTTTCAAATTAAATGTAAGTACATGGATAAGTTTTATAGCATAAATCTACTTAATTTGCATGAAAATTGTAAATAAGACTCTAAGGGATAGTGTGTGTCAATGAAAAGGACAACACAGATGTAAGAATGTATTCCCCTTAGTATGATCCCTACCAACCTTTTCAAAATCATGAACGTGAATACGTTCCATTTCAAGTGTCTAACTAGTGAGTATGTCTTGTTGTTTATAGATGGCCATTTCATCAACCTCTATTTTTAGGTTTGAATTTTCCTTGAAAAGTCCTTGTAAATAATATCTTTACACTTTCATGTTTTGTTGTTAGTTTATATTTCTTTCTTTCTCTTCTTACTTTTAATTTTTGGTCTAGCCTCATTATTTGACCCTTTTTGGGTCAAGCCTATCCATTTTTGCCATGAGGGTTCCACATTAGTCAAATAAGGAAGGAAGGTTTGTACATAGGTAAAGCTATTGAAATTTTGGTACATACATAATCTTTGAGTTATTTTTTTCCATGAAATTTTATTTTTGAGTTAGTTTTGAAATCTTAGAATATCACATGTTCTGAATTTTTTCTAGTTTGGGTAAAACTAGTTGACCTCTAAAAATATTCTCTCGAAACTAAGCACAAATTCACATATTAATTGTTTTTGGGATTTGATTGGGTGAACCTATTGTGGTGAATATTTAAGGTGAAAAATATATAATCTTGATTTTCATTTGCCATGGTGGTCCCCAACCATGAACTGAGATAGTAAAATTAAAGAGAAAAAAATAGAAAAAAAATCTATCATTGAGAAAACTCAATTCTGGGTGATTCAAGCTATCTCTATTAGATTTATAGATGCTTGACCAATAGTAGAGTAAGGCCTTGAGTGGGATCAAAGATAACTCTATCATGGTTATGAATGTTTGGCTAGCAATGGAGCAATTTCCAAATAAACATTCCCAAGGTGGAATTCACTAGCCTGATAATTGAAGCCATAGTAGTTAGTCCTTGTAGGTTATAAGAAGCCGTAAATTAATTCATTTTCACACACTTATTTAATGAAAATATTTAATTTGATCTCTTAGTTAATCCTAACTTTCCCTTTATTGAATCTTTTGATGTTCCATGCACTATTTTAGCTAGAAATTATGGGTTCATAGACATGTTTCTATGGTTCCAAAATACTCAGGAGTATTTTCTAGTAGAGACTCCATTTGTTGTTGCTTATACAACATACCCTAGTTTCATCATGAAATCATAGAACCTCTTTTTTCTATGGAGTTTGGTGGTTCATGCCTATTTTAGAGGCCATTTTTGGTGAGAAAGTTCCTAGATGTAAAATTTGAATTTTAATCATGCTTCTTTGTTTTAACTAGGTATGGACTAGGAATTTTCATTACAAGCACTTGGTCTAAATTTTCATTTAGGACATCATTGATATAATTGTCTGAATTTGCCTAAGTCTATGGATTCTCATCTATCTTGAAACATGTTTTGAAATAGGTTAAATTTCCCCTTTTGGACAAATTTGACTCAAAATTTTATAAATTATTTAGTTATTCTTAGAGTTGTTTGTATCACTCCCTTAGCAATTTGGTCTAGAATTATTTCATCTTAAGTTAAAATGGATAATTATTTATATCCAAGCTTACTCATTTTATCTATTGTAAATTAAATTACTTAAGGGTTTGGGAAAATGGGGTAGTTTTTTTCACTTAATGTGGTCCATTTTTGCTTCTTTTCATCTAAAAACGGCTGAGTTTTTATATTGTTCATTTTTATACTTAGTTGATTTTTGTATTTTGGTCTAAAATTGGTAACTATTTATATTTGCTTATTCATCTACCCTTTTGCCTTTCCTTTTGGTTTTTATCTTAGCCATTTTCATTCAAATTCAAAGAGATAATGACTACTTTCTTTTTCTCAAAAGTTTTTGGACTTTGTCAAATTTTCAAACTCACAAGCCCAAATGAGTGATGAGTTTTCACTCATCACTCGATCACTTCCACACAAGCTTTAGGACTTGGGTCAATTTTTGGTGATCTAGTGACCTCCCAAGTAAGAGGGATGTTGCCACATGTCTCGATCATGCTTACCTGCTTCTTTGGGCCCTTTAAACATTTAAGGTAGGTACCTGACCTGCTAGATAAGTGAGATGTTTCCATCTATCAATATCTCACTTCTTCATGTCACTTCAAAAAATGGGCCTTCAATCTAAGCTTCTAAACTCCTAGATAAACAAGATGATACCACGTGGTAAAATACTACTTCTTTATGGCCTTAGAGAGTCCATGTGCATTTAACAGAATAACCACCTCCTAGATTCCTAGGATGATGCCACTTATGTAGATCTTAAAGCCCAGGGGTGGTCAGTACATAGTGGGCACTAAGCCAAAGCCTACAAACTCTCAAAAATAAGTGATATCATTTTATCTATGAATATCTCGATACATCCTAGCCAAGGAACAATCATCATAGTTGGAGCCCCAATTAAACATTAGATGAGTGGAAAGATATCATGTGGCATAATCATGCCAACTAAAGACATGTTGGCATCCTTGACAACATACACAAATCTTAAATTTGATCATAGTCTCACCCATCAAAACCTAAAAATGGACTTAGATCTTTAAAAATTATCTGACTCTATTTTGAGATATTTTTATCATCCTTTTATTAGAAATTTAATTCATTGTTGCTTCATTTCATGTTAAAATGACTAAGGGTTTGTAGTGTGGGATTGGTTAATAAGGTAATTTTTTATTTGTTGGTTTTGGTATATATCTAATTTATATTGACTTAAAATGACTATGGGTTTATATTATTCTATATATCAAACTTAGTCACTTTTCTTGAAATTAGACTAAACTAACTTTAATTTTAGCAAAAGGCATGTTTGTTTCTATTCCCATTTGTTTGATGTTTGAATTTATTTTTGGATTTTTACTTAGACATTTTGTTAAAAATAAATCCCAATGGTTACCTTTTTCTGTTAGGCTTTCAAGACCTAGGTTAATAGGATGTGCCCACGTGTCTAGATCCATCCTCCAGATCACCTATAGTGATTCGATCTTCAAGCTAAGTCCTTGACTATATTGATAAGTGGGATGTCACTACCTATAAAGATATCAACTCATCACTTCTTTAAGTCACTTAGGACAATGAGCCTATCAAAGAGCTTTTAAGTGAGTGAGATGATGTCATCTAGAAAAATATCACTTCATCATGGCCTTAGGATGGTCAGCATAATTAAGGTAGGTAAGGGATCAAGCAATTAAATGTTATTGATCCATGTGGTGATATACCAATTCACTATGACCCCAAAATGATCAATACATAGTGATTGAACCAATAGAGTCCTAAATGAGCAAGATCACACCACGTGTCAAGTTTTAGCTACACCAGAGCCAAGGAATAGTCAAAGGATGTGGGGTACTCAACTAAGCATCAGGTATATGAGGGGATACCATGTAGTATGTTACCTTTTGAGTCACCCTTATTTAATTTTTTGTGAATTTCCTTAAGCAAGAGTCAACTTATCATTTTCCCTTTATTGGTCATATCTTTGTTTATTAAGTTGACTCTTTATTTTTAAAGTTTGCCCGCCTATCATCTTTTGTGTGTGAAATTTATAAATAATTGAACCTTTGAACTTGAACCATTCTCAGAGTTCAAGAGTTCAATGGTTCAAAAAGTTCAATGATTCAATATTTCTCCAAGTGAACTGTTTGTCTCTTTGTATAATTTAATTATGTTTTTGAACCTTCTGATTAAACTTTAACCCTTTTTTGAGGTTCAAGAGTTCAACGGTTCAATATTTCAATACCTGATGTTTTGTAAGGAGTCATGTTCACTCGGTTGCCTTGTATAAATTAATGTATCATTGAACTAATCTCTTGAACCGTATAGTGGAGTTCAACAGTTCACTATTTCGAAATTCAACATTTATTGAAAAGTCTTATGATTATTGGTCGGCTTGTGTAGTTCATCTCATATCTTCAAAACTTGAAGTTGAACCACATTTCAATGGTTCAATGACTATACTCTCATCTCTCTCTGAGGCTTTCTCTAAGTCAAAATTATTAGGAGATTTAGAGGAGAATATATCCAAAACTCATTATATAGTGGAAAGTTTTAAATTTTCATGAGGTTATAGATACTCATTACTCAACAAAATCATGCATAAAAAAATTGCTCACCATTAATGCATATGTCAGAATTCACATGTTATCAAGCATTTTTAGCACGTATTTTTTTGGTTTAATTATTCAACTTGGTTAATGTCTGTATCAAGAGAAAACAAGTCAAATTTAGCAAACAAACATACTGCATGATACAAAGGAGAAAGAAGAATCCTTTTGAGTTTAAGATGAATTCTACTCTTACTATAAGAAGAATTTCATATACATTTAAGATGAGTTATACTCTTACTATAAGTTGTTTCCATTACATGATTAGAAAGAAGAATCCTTTTGAGTTTATGGTATTATTTAAGAAATTCAAAACCTTTTTTTTAATTATCTCCTCCAGCCTATAGCCATGAAATCTGCATGTCTTGGTTACGAGCATGGTCCTGGTCTCATCTGTTCTCTTCCTAAAATTGGGGACACCTCTCTGGTTCAATATGACTTAGAAAATTTTAAAGTGAGGGATAGAATTCATGTGTCAAATCCTATGATATAGAAGATAGTGGAAAGTTGTTTGGTCAAAGTTGTGGCCTTTCCCATGGCTATACAATGCCTTGAATTAGTTATAGAATACATGAATAGATATGAACCTCAAAATAGGTGCATCAAAATTGCATATGGTAATGTTTTACTTTATATCAATAGACAAACCCTAATGTTTGTGATGAGAATTCTGCCCAAGGAACCATATTCTGACCTCAATATTATTTCTTATGGTTATTTTTCACTGAAGAAAGTAATTTACAAGAGTGTGATTGTAAGGAATTGGTTATTGAAATTCCAAAAAGGGGGTTCAAGACTGCCCAGACCATTGACAAGAAATCACATTATTTTGGAAGTACAAGATATTATGGTGTTACTACATAGGCTAAAGGGAAATGCTCAAGCATATTATTGGGAAGACTAGATATACTTTTTCATACAGGTGATCCTCCAAGGAGAGCAGTATGTGGATTGGGTAGAAATTGTAGCTAAATGTTTGCATCTAAGTCTAAGTAATTATTTGGAGAATAAAGATTTTTACATATCCTCATACCTCTTCTATTTCCTGGCATCTACAAGACAATGGGTAGGGCTAACTCACGTGCCCTTGCTTGAGGACAATAAAATTTATGATTATTATTCACAATTACAAATGCATAATTGTTATGAAAATTAAAGGAGGATTAATGATGTTTTTACTAGAAAAATGACTTATGAATTAGCGAACAAGATCAATAAGAGGATATCTGATGAGGCTATGTAGCTGATCAATATTTATGGTAGTTTCTTTATTAAATTTTCCAAGTTCACTTACATTAGAGTTGGGGGTTTTGATGGTGAACCTTTGAGGTTATCCAGGTATGTTTTTAACCATTTTGTGATGATAGAAGTCTGTAAACAATTAGCATATGTGGATAAAAAATTTCTAATGAAAAAGAAACCTGGTATATCCTTTCCCATTGAACTTGGATATTATTCATGTCAGTCAGTATTTGATGCTTTGAATTTGGAAGTGTATTTTAAAAAATTTAGTTTTTATTGCTTCATGGCTAGATCCCAATTTAACGACAAAGGCTTTGCCAGGGATAACTTGGATATTGGAATAGGGTTTTCACATATTCCCTAATTGGAGGATTATTGGGAGGATTATTCAGATGAATTTGAGGTTAGAATAAGACTGTGGTCCAAGTTATCCCTAGGAAAAACAATTGCCCTTAATTTAAATATGGATATTTTTGGAAGTTTTGATAATGAAGAATAGGTGACTAATCCATAATTTGAACAAATAAAACAATCCCCTATTCTAGAAATTAACTGGGATAAAAATGAATAAGATAGGATTGAGGTTAAGGCCCTCCCAATGACAAGGAAAACTAAGAAATGGTTGAGGGAACAAAAACTAGGGGGAGCTCAAAACAAAGTTCCTTAGTAATGTACATCAATAGTTGAGTCACCAGCCCTAATAAGCTCCTCTAACCAGATTATTGCTATCTATAAGGTAGGTACTTCCAAGTTAAAAACTAGAAGGGATCATGCCATCAAATAATCTGAGAAGGTCCTTACAACTGTCCTGCCTCCTCGTGCCACCAAATCAAGGATGAAAAGCAAGAGAAAGAGTCAGATTCTAAAAAGATAGTTGTGGATTTAAATTCTAAAGAAGAATTAGAAGAAGTAATAGGTGATAAAGGATATGATTCACCAATGGTGGAGGAGGTTAGTGAAAAATATCAAATAGAGATTGCTTCTGATTCCACTGCCCTGATGATTATTTCAAATATGCCTTCTAATCAATCAAATCTTGATAAAGAAGTCTCAGCCTCTACACTCAAATGGCTAGAAAGCTCAATCAATAATAAGAGAAATAGTCCCATTTTCCTTGCCATTGGAAGACATGGTAAGTGTTTAGGAAAAACTCCTAAATCCAAGAAATTAAAAACAACATCTAGGGTAGATGTTGACCCTAACACAGGGAATTGGAGTGCATAAATAACCTATCCAAGAACTAATGAGGAAGTTTAAGATCCTACAGTTCAGGATTTTATAATTGAAAAGATAGATCTTGGGATTTCATCACATGTCATAGATATACATCACCTTGAAGCATCCACCAGAATGATAGTCAGCCAAACCTGGAAGGATGAATAAGACAAAAGGGAGTTGAAGCAAACTTTGCGGTTAATGGAAGAGTACATTGATGCCATTCATAATCTAGATCCAAAACCTATTGCCCAACTTCTCCTATATTTTGATCCAAAATTGTCTGTCAATCAAAATATGTTGGATTAGATACACATAAGCAAAATGGTCACCAAGGTATTTGATGATTGGTTGGATGGCATCATCAAGAAAGGTACAAAATACATTCATAAACTGAAGAATGTGTATGATCTAACCACAATTACTATTGAATATTTGAAGACACAAAATTCTCTATGGATAAAAGATGAAGGCAAATGGATGAGTGTTATGAACCAAATTAATGAGGTATTAAAGTATGGAATAACAAAGTTTTTGTCAGAAAAGAATTTGATAGGTCTGGATGAAGATATATTGTATGTAAGAAAAACATTGAATGGAGGAATTTAGTATCCTGATAAGGGTGAATTGAAATCACAAAAATGATCAAAGAAATTACTGGATTCACTAAATCATTACAAAATGATCTACAGTGTATTGATGTGAAATACATAAAGGATGATGGAAAACCAAAAAAGGACATCAATACTGTGATTCAATCCTTTAGAGAAAAGATCAGCATCATTAAGGAAAGTGACAACTTATTAACAAAAAATTTCTCTCAAATTTCAAAGGTAGAGTCACTTCTTTGTCACTGCATCAACACACTCCAAGAGCACATGAAGAAGATAGGGAAAATTCAGAAGGAAGAAAACATCTGGAAGGAAAGGATAAAACACATCAGTATTCTGAATCTCTCAAAAATATAGGAGTTTGTTACAACATTTCATAAGTGGAAAGCTCAACATGTCTACCCAACCAAACACAACAAATTTACAGATTCTAATCCATCACTTCAACCATGATCTTACTTATACAGTTTCTTTTATTTAGTTATTCAGTTGGTTTTTTGTTCAAAACGTGATCTTTATTTGAATTTGTAAAAAAGTAAATCTCAACTGGGTCAAAGTTACTTTAACTCTGGTTTAGTTTGAAAGATTGGTTAATTAGGGCAACTATATATATATATATATATATATATATATATATTGAGTGGTTAAAAACGGAGAGAGGGAGAAAATAAAAGAAAAGGGAGATAAGAAATTTTTGAACTAAACTACTATTGTTTAATATATATATGATATTTGTCTAGAATATTTTTCATCTATGAATGAAAAGGAGAATCAATTACTACATACTTGGATTTGTGCTTTTGATTATTTGAAATTGGGTTTTTTGTGTGAAATATTCTTTCATATGGTAATTACTCCTTCACTAGACAATTCATTGTATGTGTTTTATCATTTATTGGTTCAGTAATATATATATATATATATATATGTTTATCTATTTGATTTTTATTAAAGATAAAATCTGTGTATTCTATTAGCCACTACTATTATAGAAAAAGATATGGCATTCATAGCATGAATATGTTTGGATGTTAGTTAGCCTTTAAGAAATTTCTGGTTAAAAGTGTATCATGATGTTTAGAATAATTTGAATTCATTAAAAATATTAAAGGGAGTTGTACCTTAATTTAGAGGGGAACTATTATTGATAGTTCACCTATTTGTTGTTTAACTTATTTGTTCTTGAAAGAAGAAGGGTATTGAGTTAAAATAAAATATTTTTAGATAAGGATAAATCTGTTAGCCAACAATTTTTGGTGACTCCACTGGGGATCAAAATTGAAGTCTTTACTGAAAGATTAGTCACCTTAATATGAGGCAACAATGGTGCTTCCTCATGAAAATATAATTCTTGTTTTACAACTTAATCTTGGTTTTTAAGATGAAAAAGAAGATATAATTAATCAGTTAAATACTCTTGCTTGGTGTACTCTTCAGAATATTGATGATTATAGGAGGGCAAGTAGAGTATTAGAATTAGAAGAAGAATTGGCTGATAATTTGAGATTGTTGTTACTCAAGCAAAGGAGGCAATAAGAAAACACATCAAGAAATCAAACCCCTTAAATTTTAAAGAGATTAAGAACAACATAGAAGTTAATAGTTATAATATCATAAGCTAGATTCTAGAAGATATACAAGGTCTTTGAGAAGAGAGGGAATTGAAGATTCTACTTTTCAAACATTGCAAAGGCTAAATTTTCCTTATATTCCTGCTCGTGTTAAAAAAGCTAGAAGTAGACCTCCTAGCCCTCCTAAACCCTTTACATCCTCTATCTATCAAGCCTTAACTCTTTATGGTACTATCTTTCCTTCTACCATAAGCTTTCTTTCAATGGCCCAACCTTGGGGAGCAGCTATAGGACCTCTAAATTTAGGGGCCAACCTAAATCCTTTGCCTAAAAATGCAAGGGAAAATTTACCCAAATTTAACAGAGATGAAAGACAATCACCAAAGGAGCATCTGAGTGCCTTTGTAGTAGCATGTGGTGTGTTAAGTGTGCAACATCAAGATGTAGCCATAAGGTTTTTTGTGCAAACTCTAACTGATACTACAGTACAATGGTTTTATCATCTAACTGATTCCTTAATCATAAACTGGAATGATATGAAAACTACATCTAAAAACATGTTCAAAATTGTAGAAGATGAACATTCCCTTCTTGCTCAATTGACCTGGCTCAAGAAGGAGACACATGAACCAATGAGGGAATTTATAGCCAAATTCAATAGAATTATGCACAGGATCCCTACTGCAAAAAGGCTTACTGCTAAGAATCAAAAATATTTCTTTATTAATTCTAAGCCTCTTGATATAAGTTTTCATCTTAAAAGAGGTGCAATTATCGATTTAATAGATGCATAATCCTTGGTAGTTAGATTAGAGGATCATCTTATTATAGCTAGAAAATAGAAAAGAGAAGTCCAAATACCTAATGCTCAACCTTCATCCTCTACGGATCTTGTGGTTCAAAGACTAGTCAATGATATGATTTCCCTAAAAAGACAGTTACCTAAGACTAGTACTTCATTCTAACAACCATATCAAGATATTAGCAGGAGAAATTTTAATCAATTGACAAATGTTGGCAAGACATTACCACTTACATCAGCACAACCAAGGTTGACTATTGAAGCTCCTCCTAGAAGAGGTAACATGTGTGACTTTCATTTGACTACTGATCATAAAAAAAATTATTCTCTAGAGAAGCTTAGATATGCTCAAATGACTGCTACTCAAGATGTGTTAGGAGAGTCTACTGAAGAAGAAAGGAACTTTGAGAAACCTGGCGACTTTGAAATACATTTCCTCGAATATGAGTCTGATTCAGAAAGAGGAGGTGAAATATTGGTTACTCTTGAAGATCCTTCATGTGTTATCCTTACCAGAAGTTAGAAGAATCTAAGATTTTCTAATACTCAAGAAGTACCTGTTAAAGGTAAGGAACTTTTTACTAGAACCTCTGATATTAATTTGAAGACCCAAAAAAATAAATTATTACATAGAAATGATTGTGGGACTTATTTTGATATTTTAGAATTTTGTAAGTTTACAAAGATTCAAATATCCCCTACTGAATACCTCAAGTTGAAACCCAAATAACTTGATAAATTGGTCATATATGTCAAAAATGACCCTACACAAGTTGAACCTAAGATTCAATTAAATGTTAATGCCGAGTCTCATATTACCCAATTATTTACTTCTCCACCTGAATCATCCATTCATACTCTTAGAATGAACCTCAATTCATCTGATGATACTCCTTATATGGATGATATAAAGTCCAACCCATTTTATGTTTATTTATTCATAAATGGTCATAAACTCAGTAATTGTATCATAGACTCAGGTGCTTCTGATAATATAAAGCCTTCTTTTGTAGCCAAAGCCCTAGGCTTATCCCTTATGGAAACATTTGGTAGATGTTACTCCATGGATGGCAAACAGATTTTTTTTCTCAAACAAATTAAAGATGCACGAGTTGCTCTTGCAGCCTATCCTGATAAAAAGGTGAAGTTGACTATCTTAGTAGCAGATATCCCTGCTAGTTATGGGATGTTGTTGAGCAGGACTTTTTGCAAAGATTTGGGTGGGAAGATTAAATTGGATTGGTCAAAAGCTATAATTCTATTGGAAAAGCAAAAAGTCAAGCTAGAACCGGAACCTAAATATAAATTTATTGTATACCCTTCTGATGATCCTAAGTCTCAGATTCTATTTAAAGAATATGAATTTTGCAACTATTTTCTCTCTTTCGAATATTTAAAGGAAGAATCTGTCCTAAAATCTATTCATTCAAATGATCTATGGACCATAGAATTTAACGGTAGTTATGCTACCACTGGTTTAAGAGTAGGGGTTGTGTTGATCTCACTTGAAGGTGAAAATATTCCTTACTCTTTCAAGCTAGAATTTAAAAACACTAATAATACTGCAGAGTATGAGGCTTTGTTGCTTGGGTTAAATGAAGCTAAAGGAAAGGCTGTAAAGATACTCAAGGCAATAGGAGATGCTAAATTAATTATCAAACAAGTGATAGGCATTTTTTCAATTAAAAATGATAGATTGAGACATTACAGAAATAGAGTTTGGGATGAGATAAAATATTTTGATGCCTTTTCTATTGAAGCAATTCCCAGAGATAAGAATACATGGGCAGATTCTCTAGCAGTATCATCTTCTATTTTTCTCCCACACCCTAATTTCAAAAGGGATTCATATAGAATAGAATTAGTCTATCATCCTAATGTCCTGGATAATATTGAAAATTGGCAAGTTTTTTAGAGTAATAAATAGATCAATTTTTTTTTTAAGAATGTTGACATGTTCCTGGGGACTTATTTTGAAGGTTCTGAAAAAAAATGTAAAGAATTTAGTCCTGATCCATGAATCAATTCAAAAGATGATGTAATTTAGTTAAAGGAAAACAAAATTATTAAAGTATTGGTTTCTCTAAAATATTTTTTCACTCAATAAGATGAATATATTAAAGGTAAACTTGCCCAAAATCCTAACAAAGTGGAGGATTATGATAAAATCAATATTGGGAGTGAGACTGATTCCAAATCGATCTCTATTAGTAGGGGTTATTCATTAGAGGAGAAAAATGAATTAATTAATCTATTGATTAAGTATAAGGATGTCTTTTCTTGGTGCTATGATAACCTTAAATATTTTAGGCATGGGTAGTTTTAACATCATATTCCTTTGAAAGCAAATGCAACTCCATTTAGGTAGAAACTAAGAAATTATAACCCAAAAGTTATTGAGGTTATCTTTAAGAAGATTGACAAGATGTTGAAGGCTAGGATTATTTATCTAATTTGTCACTCCACCTAGGTGGCAAACATTATTCTAGTACATAAAAAGAATGAATAAATAAGAATTTGTGTTGACTTCAGGAATTGAACTAAGCTAGTTTAAAAGATAATTATCCCTTGCCTATGATGGATCACATCTTGCAAACTATTGCTAGGTTAGAAATGATGTCCATGTTGGATGGGTTCTCAAGTTATAACTAGATAAGTGTGGCTACAACTGATTAACATAAAACTACTTTCACTACACCTCGAGGAAATTTTACATATAATCGTATGCCCTTTGGTTTGATTAATGCTGGTTCAAATTTTCAATGGGTGATGGATTCATACTTTAAAGATATGAAAGATAGAATTATTGTCATTTATCTTGATGATTTGACTATTTTCTCTAGAAAAAGGGAGGATCATATGAAGGATCTGGAGACCATTTTATAAAGGTGCCAGAGTCATGGGATATCTCTTAACCCTAAGAAGTTAGTTTTATATGTTACAGAAGAGAAGTTATTGGGATACCTAGTTTTAAAGGATGGAATCAAGATTGACCTAGAAAGAGTTAGAGCAATACAAAAGCTAAGTATTCCTTCTAATAAGACTAGAGTTAAGTCTTTCTTTGGCCAGATTAATTTTCTCAGAAGGTTCATTCCTAATTTTGTTGAGATTATAAAGCATATTGTGGGGATGATGAGTGAAAAATAAGTATTCAAATGGAATGAAGCTACTAAAAAAGCATTTGAAGATATTAAAGAGGCGATTACACAAACACCTACTTTGGTAAATCCTAATTTCTAAAAATATTTTGTTATTTACTGTTATGCTTCAAAACATACCATGTCTGGTATCTTGTTACAGAAAAATGAATTAAATGTAGAAGCCCCAATAGCCTTTATGAGTGTTCCTCTCAAGAAGCATGAACTTAAATATTCTTTAGCCAAGAAACAAGTTTTCACTATAGTAAAGGTTGTTAAACAATTTATATATTATATACTTCATTCTCATTCAGTTGTATTTGTTCCTAGTTTGGCTATGAAAAACATTCTGACTCAACAAGATGTTGGGATGAACAATAGAGCAACATGGGTTGTTAAAATTCAAGAATACAACTTAGAGATTAGACCAACCAAATTATTTAGAGGTTAAGGTTTATGCAAATTGATAGATGAAAGTAAGGAAGAAGAAGAAGATTAAAAACTTCCTACTGTCTTATTGGTGAGCTTACAATATCCATGGTTCCTAAACATAGCACACTATCTTACTCATGGAGACTATCCCAAACACTTATCCCCAAAGGAAAAAAGGAATCTGAGGTTAAAATCATCAAAATATGTCATTTGGGGTGATGTCCTATACAAAAAGGGACTAGATGGAACCTTTCTGAGGTGTGTAGATAAGGAACAACAATATAAACTATTATAATTTTTTCATAATGAATCTTGTGGTAGACATTTCTCTTCTTCAATCACAATGTTCAAAATCCTTAGAAATTGTTATTATTGCCCAAGTATGTTCAAAGATGCATATAAATAGGTGGCTAACTATGAAAAATGCAAAATGTTTTTAGGAAGACCACAACTTGCAACATTTCCTCTAAGTCCTATCATTATTGAAGAACCTTTCAAACAATGAGGATTAGACTTCATTGGGCCTCTTTCACCTCCTTCAAGTGCTAGTCATACACACATTTTAACATCAACAGACTATTTTATGAAATAGGTTGAATTATCCCTTGTGAAGAGAACCACTTCAAAAGTGGTATGTAATTTTCTCAAAGAAAATATATTGGTACGTTTTGGTGTTCCTCATAAGATTGTGGCAGATAGCGCTACCAATTTTTCTTCAATCGAACTTACTTTATTCTGCTATGAGTATGGTATCTCTCTTTCTCACTCATTAGATTATTACCCTCAAGGGAATGGACAAGCAGAGTCTAGTAATAAAAATTTGATATCCATCATGAAGAAATTATTGAGTGATAACCCCAAAGATTGGCATAATAAATTATACGAAGCACTCTGGGCTGACAGGGTAACCCCAAAAAGAGCAATAAGAATGGTGCCTTTTGATCTAGTTTATGGGATAGGAACACAGTTATCATTACTCCTATAATTATCTGTAGCTAAATTACAAGATGTTATTGAAGATCAGTACTTTAAATATTCTTTAAAGAAAATAGTTATGTACTTAACTAAGATTTAAGAGGAAAGGAATGAACTAGTTGTTCAGATTACTGCTCATCAAGCCAGGGTTAAAAAAAAAATTTATCAAAAAACTAGACCTAAAAAGTTCATGGAAGGAGATTAAGTATTGATATAGGATAGAAGGAGAGAACCTAAAGGAGCACATGGAAAATTTTATTCGCTTTGAAAAGGGCTTTTAAAAATTCATCAAGTACTGGGTCCTAATTCTTTTAAATTTAAATATCTAGATGGATCTATTTTACCTATCCTATAATGGACATGATCTTAAGTTGTATCAACTGTGAAACATGTGTCCCCTATTTTATACATAGCCTTTCCTTTGTTGTCACATGTTGTGTTTTCCTTTCTCAGTTTTAGTTTGTCTTACTTCTTTTCTTCTGTCTCCCTGTCTCAGTTTCTACGTAACTAGAGTTTTTGAGTTCTCTGTATTTTTCCATGAAATGCAGTCCCTAATTAGATCTAATGTTACCTTTTGAGTTTCCCTTATTTATTTTTTCATGAATGCCCTTAAACAAGATTCAACTTATCATTTTCTCTTTATTGGTCATATCTTTGTTTATTAAGTCGACTCTTTCTTTTTAAAGTTCACCTGCCTATCATATTTTGTGTGTAAAATTTATAAGAATTGAACCTTTGAACTTAAACCATTCTCAAATTTAAAGATTTAAATGGCTCAATAGGTTCAATGATTCAATGTTTCTCAAAGTGAACTGTTTGTCTCTTTGTATAATTCAATTATGTTTTTGAACCTTCTGATTGAACTTCAACCCTTTTTCGAGGTTCAAGGGTTCAACAGTTCAATAGTCAAATACCTAATGTTTTATAAGGAGTCATGTTCACTTGGTTCCCTTATATAAATTAATGTATCATTGAACCAATTGCTTGAACCATATAGCGAAGTTCAACGGTTCACTATTTCAAAATTCAACGTTTCTTAAAAAGTCATGTGACTATTGGTTGGCCTATGTAGTTCATCTCGTATCCTTGAACCTTGAAGTTGAACCACATTTCAATGGTTCAATGGTTCAATGACTATACTCTCATCTCACCCTGAGGCTTTCTCTAAGTCAAAATTAGCGAGAGATTTAGAGGATAATATATCCAAAACTCATTATATAGTGAAAAGTTTTAAATTTTCATGAGGTTATAGATAATCATTACTCATCAAAATCATGCATAAAAAATGCTCACCATTAATGCATATGTTAGAATTCACATCTTATCAATAATTTTTAGTACGTATTATTTTCGTTTAATTATTTAACCTGGTTAATGTTTGTATCAAGAAAAAACAAGTCAAATTTAGCAAGAAAACATACTGGGTGATGCAAAGGAGAATAACATAGGTGATATAAGATTTGTATTACTCATATTCACAGTGATTTTAGATACATTTAAGATGAGTTCTACTCTTACTATAAGTTGTTTCCATTGCTTGATTGGAAAGAAGAATCCTTTTGAGTTTATGGCATTGTTTAAGAAATTTAAAACATTTTTTTTTCATTATATCCTCCAACCTGTATCCATAAAATCTACATGTCTTGGTTACGAGCATGGTCCTGATCTCATCTATTCTCTTCCTGAAATTAAAGACACCTCTTTGGTTCAATATGACTTAGAAAATTTTAAGGAGAGAGCTAGAAATCCTATGTCAAATCCTATGATGCAGAAGATAGTGGAAAGTGGTTTGGTGTGACCTTTCCCATGGATGTACAATGCCTTGAATTAGTTATATAATGCATGAATAGATATGAACCTTAAAATAGGTGCATCAAAATTGTAGATGGTAATGTTTTACTTCATATCAATCGACAAACCCTAATGTGTGTGATGAGAATTCTGCACAAGGAACCATATTCTGACCTCAATATTACTTCTTCCTATGGTTATTTTTCACTGAAGAAATCAATTTACAAGAGAATGATCGTAAGGAATTGGCTATTGAAATTCTAAAAAGGGGGTTCAAGACTACCCAGACCATTGACAAAAAATCACATGATTCTAGAAGTACAAGATATTATGGTGTTACTACATAGGTTAAAGGGCAATGCTCAAGCATATTATTGGGAAGATTGGATGTACTTTTTCATACAGGTGATCCTCTAAGGAGAGAAATATGTGGACTAGGTAGAAATTAGAGTTGAATGTTTACATTTAGTTCTAAGTAATTATTTGGGGAATACATATTTTTACATGTCCTCGTACCTCTTTTATTGCCTGGCATCTACAATACAATGGGTAGGGCTGCCTCATGCGCTGTTGGTTGAGGACAAAAAAATTTATGTTTATTATTCACAATTACAAATGCATAATTGTTATGAAAATTAAAAGAGGATTAATGATGTTTTTATCATAAAAATGACTTATGAATTAGCAAATGACATCAATAAGAAGACGTCTGATGAGGCTATGCAACTAATCAAGATCTATGGTAGTTTCTTTATTCAATTTTCCAAGTTCACTTATATTAGAGTTGGGGGTTTTGACAGTGAACCTTTAAGGTTACCCAAGTATGTTTTTGACCATTTTATGTTGCTAGAAGTCTGCAAACAATTAGCACATGTGGACAAAAAATTCCTAATGAAAAAGAACCCTGGTATATCGTTTCCCATTGAACTTGGATGTTATTCATGTCAGTCAGTATACGATGCTTTGAATTTGGAAGTGGATTTTAAAATTTTCAATTTTTAATGCTTCACAACTAGGTCCCAATTTGACAGCAAAGGCTTTGCTAGGCATAACTTGGATATTAGAATAGGGTTTTCACATATTCCCCAATTAGAGGATTATTAGGAGGATTGTTCAGATGAATTCAAGGTCAAAAGAAGACTGTGGTCCAAGTTCTCCCTAGGACAAATAATTAGCCTTAATTTAAATATGGACATTTTTGGAATTTTTGATAATAAAGAACAAGTGACTAATCTACAATTTAAATAGATAAAACAATCACCTATTCCAAAAATTGATTGGGATAAAAATGAAGAAGATAGGATTGAGGTTAAGACCCTCCCGATGATAAGGAGAATCAATAAATGGTTGAGGGAATAAAAACTGAGGGGAGCTCAAAATAAAGTTCCCCAATAATGTACATCAATATTTAAATCACCAGCCCCAATAAGCTCCTCTAATTAGCTTATTGGCATCTATTATTTCTAAGTCAAAAACTAAAAGGGATCCTATCATCAAAGAATCCAAGAAGGCCCTTACAACTATTCTACCTCCTCATGCCACTAGATCAAGGATGAAAAGCAAGAGAAAGAGTCAGATTTTTGAAAAAATATTTGTGGATTTAAATTCTGAAGAAGATTCAGAAGAAGCAATAGGTGATAAAAAATATGATTCACCAATGGCAGAGGAGGTTAGTGAAAAATAACAAATAGAGATTACTTCTAATTCTACTGACCTGATGATTATTTCAAATATGCCTTCTGATCAATCAAATCTTGATAAGGAAGTCTCGACCTCTGCACCCAAATAGCTAGAAAGCTCAATCAGTAACAAGAGAAAAATAGTCCCATTTTCCTTGTCATTGGAAGATATGGTGAGTAAGTGTTTAGGAGAAACTCCTAAATTTAAGAAATTATAAACAACATCCAAGGTAGATGTTGACCCTAACATAGGGAACTGGAGTGCAAAAATAGCCCAGCCAAGAACTAATGAGGAAGTTCAAGATCCTACAATTCAAGATTTTACAATTGAAAAGATAGATCTTGGGATTGCATCATGTGCCACAGATGTGCATCACCTTGAAGCATCCACCAAAAGGATAGTCAGCCAAAATTGGAAGGATGAAAAAGATAAAAGGGAGTTGAAGCAAACCTTGTGGTCAATGGTAGAGTACATTGATGCCATTCATAATCTAGATCCACAAACTATTACCCAATTGCCCTTGTCTTTTGATCCAAAATCACCTGTCAATCAAAAGATGTTGGATCAGATACACAGAAACAAATGGTCACTAGGGTATTTTATGATTGGTTAGATGGCATCATCAAAAAAGGTACAAAATACATTCATAAACTAAAGAATGTATATGATCTAACCACAATTACTATTGAAAATTTGAAGACACAATGTTCTATGGATAAAAGATGAAGGCAAATGGATGAGTGTTATGAACCAAATTGATGAGGTACAAAAGTATGGAATAATAAAGTTTTTGTCAGAAAAGAATTTGATAGGTCTGGATGAAGATATATTGTATGTAAGTAAGAAAAATATTAAATGGGGGTATTCAGTATCCTAACAAGGGTGAATTGAAATCACAAAAATGATCAAATAAATTACTGAATTCACTCAATCATTACAATATGATCTACAATGTATTGATGTGAAATACATAAAAGATGATGGAAAACTAGAAAAGGACATCAATACTATGATTCAATCCTTTAGAGAAAAGATCAACATCATTAAAGAAAGTGACAACTTATTAACAGAAAATTTCTCTCAAATTTAAAAGGTAGAGTCACTTTTTTGTCACTGCATCGACACACTCCCAGAGCACGTGGAGAAGATGGGGAAAATTTAGAGGGAAGAAAACATCTAGAAGGCAAGGATAAAGTACATCAATATTACCAATCTCTTGAAAATCTAGGAGTTTGTTACAACATTTTAGGAGTGGAAATCTCAACGTGCCTACCCAACCAAATACAACAAATTTGGAGATTCTAATCTGTCACTTTAGCCATGATCTTACTTATACAGTTTCTTTTATTCAATTGGTTTTATATTCAAAACTTGATCTTTATTTGAATTTGTAAAAAACTAAATCTTGTATGGGTTAGAGTTAATTTAACTCTAATTTAATTTGAAAGATTGGTTAATTAGGGAAACTATATATATCAGCAAAGTGACTCTGACCCATAATGAGGCAAGGATGATTTAATAAAAACCCAGAATGCCATCACATCAGCAAATCTTATTACCACCTTTGCATTAAATTAAAATGTTATTAAAAATTTTCCTCAAAAACCGAAGATACAAAACATTAAAGTGTTCAAAATATATGACATATAACATTTTAAACATATGCAATGTTTAAAGTTTTAAAATAATATTTATACAAATTAAACTAAATCAAATGACATTAAAACACCATGCCATGAACAACAAATATTCTATGTGACCATCATGATCCATAATGCTTATCCCTTATAGTAATTTTTTGGAACTATAACATAAAATAAAATTATATGGCCGTGTGAAATAACCTTATAAAAAACCATATTATTTCCATGAGGATTTTGACCTTATGAAAATATGCAAGAGAGATAAATAATGATCAAGATCAATCACTCACCAATCTGAATCTTTTATTATTTTACCAATCCTTACATTAACACCAATATAAAAAGTATGAAATTCCTTAAAGTCACCATCAATTAAATATTTCATATAATTTATAAACTAGACATACTTATGTGAAAGAAACCATATTGTGACAATATGAAATATGTTATGAGTATATTTATTTGTATCATAAAAATAGAAAGTTAAACAAAGAGATGAAATATAACCTCCATGCTGGAATAAAATCAAGATATACAAATACTATGATTATTTTTAATTCCATACTAGTTGAACTTCAAGACAAGTATCAAATACATCGTAATTCTGAATGCAGTAAAATGCTTTGATAATAATTGATTATTTTATGCTAGTACATATAATATTTTAATAATGTTACAAATATTCAAACCAATCCACACAACATCATTTCATATTTAAAAATAATTAGAGTAAATAAATTTTTAAACAATTTGGTCCCCACCAACATTTTTAAATGTCATGACCTTAAGCCATCTTATGGTAGAATACAATCATTTATATAATTTTCAGAAAAAGGGTACTAAAATTGACTACAACATGGTAGAATAAAATTACACTTTGATTAGTTTGTGATTTTTTTTTCCAAACAAAAATTCATTGTGTAATGTGTACATGATTTTTGAGCTCTATAGTTTAAATTATGCAATTCAATCAACCCAAATAACCAACTACCTAGTTAATGTGATAGAGCCATTAAGACCAAATGCAATGGATAAATAAAACCAATTCAAAATAGCATTAGAATCCTAAATCTAAGTGATCTACACCATGATAAAATAAAATGAAAAATAAAAAGAGATTGAGATTAGATTGATACATCTTGACTCAGATTTGTGACATTATGATGGCATGATAAGGATGTTTGATGAAGGATGATGGATGCTTGATTATGAACTCCTAAGATTGTTGATTAGTTTGACATGGATTTTCTATGAAGCTTGGAAATGGCCTTCCATGGAATATAGGATTTGTTTAAAATATTTTGGAGGGAGGGATCAATGGTGGATATTCAAACTTAGATGAAAGAGATCAAGGGTTGGGGATTATCCAAGGAATTTTAAATTCCATAGAAGCCTCAAGATTTAGAGGCTTCTAAATAGGAGGTGTTAGAATAGGGAAGGTTCTATATTTGGAGGGTTCTATAATCCTTTTTAGGTACTAATGGTGATTATAATGAGGTTAGATATGGATTATGTAGGGATTAGGGACTAGGGGTGTAGGATAGCTTAGGAATAGGCCAGTAGGTGGGCCATTGGGAATTTAAAATTTCCAAATAATAGGTAAATGGGATTAGATTAGTATAATGGGGTTTTAGGATAGATTAATTTATTGGTGGGGATGAATAAGGTTAGTGAATGAATAAATATTGAGTGGAGAATATTAGATGAATGACTATAAAAGAAGGATTTATTAGCAGGATAAATTAGATTAAGTAGAATCAGTGTTGACTAATAGTATTATTAGAGATGCTAATATAGATGAGAAACTTTAGATTCATATATTTTTCCCATCTTTGAAGGGCATTATGATTGGAGTGAAGTGGAAGGATTAATGATATTTCAATAAAAAACTATGTTGTGGATTAATGTTAGTAGATTATGTTAGTGGATATGATGGCCCCTTGAGGGGACATATAAGGAAGAATGAGATGGATGGCCACTCAAAATAAGAAAATATGGGTGGGATGATATTAATAGATAATGGGATGGAATGTGAGATATAGGATGAAAAAAATAAGTATGATTTGAGAAATGAGCTAAAAATTGATGATGCCCCTAGAAAAGACACATGCATAGGGATTAGAGATGATGGGTGTCACAGTTGTTGATATATCCCAAGGGGGAATCAATAATAGCATGATGATGATAGGATTAAAGGTTCATAATATTTAGATGTATCCTAAGCAAATATGCTTGCAAAGGAGAGATATGGGCCAAGGATTAGATAAGAATGATTATGGGTATATATCAAAGATACAATTGATCAATATTATGTAGGTGGTGATATAAAAGAAATAATAGGGTTGAGCAACCAAAAGACATAGGATAAGAATTAGATTGCATTGCATCAAATCAATGAACCATAATAAATATGATGATGAATGATGTGGAAAGTAGAGATAGTGGCTAAGCTATCCTTGGGTACTAAAAAGTAACTAAGTGCTACATACATAGTCTGAAAAGACCTCAAGTTGATGTATTTTTGACAAAAGAATAGGGAATGATAATGAGGGAATAACAGATGATGATGATTAGTGATTAGAGGATGATTGGATGTTAGTTGAATGGGCTGATATAATTAGATAAATGATGAGGGTGTAGATGATCAATCCATCACAAATGTCATAAGGCTCATCATAGTCTAAGCAATCTAATAAATATGGAAATTGGTAGTATGCCCCATGATATAATCATAACCAAGAGGACATGATGCCAAAGTGCATGGGTAAATGGTGAACTTTGCATCCTCAATGGCACTTTTAGTGACCTCATAACATCCTCATTCATTTACCAATAAACAAAAAGACAATGTAAACAAAACATATGATAAACAAGATATATACATGATAAAAGACATGTAAACAAGACAAACAAGTAACACACATGAGTATCTACATGTAGTGTTCCGATGTTTTGTCTAATAATGGGGTGAGTGACTAGGTGATGGGTTAGATTATCATGATGTGATTCTAGACTTAGGATGAACTTGGATTTGGATAGGATGATCATAATTAGGATTAGGCTAATATGTTACCCTTAGTTGAGGATATAAGGATGGAGGATGGGAGGTCTTTGAATGTTGATTTGGTCTTGAAATCAAATTGAAAAGTGGCTAAGGAAGGTGATTCAGAAAAGTGATGACCGAGGATTATCAATATGCAAGGCCTTGCAAGAGTCCAATCTAGCAAGGACATTAAGAGATGATTGGATCAAATACCTTCCATACTAGAAAAATAGTGATTCGATGGGTGCTAGGTATGAAAATCCATTGATAGAGAGGTGATCAGATCATATACCTTTCATACTAGAAGAATAGTGATTATATGGGTGCTAGTTATGGAGAGGCATTGATAGAGAGGTGATGGGATCATATAAATTTCATACTAGTAAATAGGGATTCAATGGGTGCTAGATATGAATAGGTAATGATAAAGAAGATGGGTGATAAATTAAAATATTTGACAAGGATATGTGTGTTAATAACACTTAGTCAAAAGGATGAGGAAGATATGGGGAGATGAGTGACCAATTCGATTTGGTTCCAATATGGAATATGGTATCCAAATATGGGAAAATATGAGATAGATGGAGATGTATATGATTAGGGTATTAGGCATAAGATAAGAAAGACATCATGGAATATTTTTGGATTTTTCAAATTTTATGATTTTTAGGGTTTTTTGGACACATTTCAGTTTTTAAGGTTTTTTTAGAATATATATGTACACTATACAAATGGGGTTAATAGTAAAGGGAATACCAAGCCTAAAAACTAGGATGAGGATAGATAAGATGATGGATGAAATGAAAAAAGGATGAGGGTTATATGGAAAATGGGATGGGGACCATACAAGAAGAGATTAGGGATTGCTAATGACCACATCATGAAGGAACTAGATGTTTAGTTGCCTAAGTGTCCATTGGAATATATGCCAAGATGGTTTTAGAATAGCTCTCAAGACACTAGTCAATTCCTTATGAAGGTCAGGACAAAGGATGCAAGGAGAACTAGGATGCATGATATGATAACAAATGATGGATAGGAATAATGGATGGAGGTGATGGTTAAGGGATAAGATGGGTGATATAGATAAGGTGGACAAGGGATGAAACCAATATAGATGGATTGACAAAGGATATGAAATGAATGGAGTTTTCCCCCAAATGTTTGAGGCATAATGTGGATAATTGATTATTTTTCCATGACACTAAAAATAAATTTTCATCATGGTACTTGACCAAAGCACTAGAAGACTAATTTTCACCATTAGATGAATGATTTTATTTTTATTTTTATTGGGAATATTAATTTATTAGAGAAGGGTGAGATGTAAGATTCATTCATTGTGGTGGTATTCAACTAACACCTATTCTAGGTATATATGATGCTCTAATCATATATTGGTGGCCTTTATTTATTCTTGATTTGACATCCTCCAAATGTTTTAGCCAGGTGTCTTTGTAACCCCTACGAGGGATAATTCTACCCAAGAATGTGATATATGGTATGGATGGGAGGATTT
Source organism: Torreya grandis (assembly GCA_037957365.1). Classification (NCBI taxonomy): domain Eukaryota; kingdom Viridiplantae; phylum Streptophyta; class Pinopsida; order Cupressales; family Taxaceae; genus Torreya; species Torreya grandis. The sequence continues at coordinate 1,863,641 of JARHVA010002262.1, forward strand.
CATGATTGTGATGATGGGAAATAGGGATGTGCTTATAGGTGATATGATGGGAAACAAAATGGGGTTCAATAGTTACATACACCATTAGATAAGGTGGAGGGGATTATTTAGATTGGTGCCATGAGATCAAGGGATCCAAGACCTTTTGATTTGATGATTCTTTGATCCAAATATTAAGAGGGTAGTTGGTTATATGATTATTATTTTTGTCTTTTTTTTGAATTATTGATTAGATTTGACTTTTATTTCCCCTTGGTGCTTAATTTTGGGCTTCAATAGAAGAGATTGATTATGGACTTGATATATGATTATTTTGACTTTGATATGCCCCTAGTGCTAGATTTTGGGCTTCACTAGGGGAAGACATTTTTTGATTAGGCTGATGATTTTATTTGGATTGATTTTGAATGATAGGATCAAAGATGATTTGATCAAGACTTATGATTCTTGGATGATGGTCTTGGATATTTTTATTTGTGACACATGATATTGCAATTAGAGGGGAGTCCAATGATGTATGGTTTTTTTTCATTCCCTTTAAAGAGCAGGATATAGGGATTATGGAGGTGAGGTGGATGATTAATAGTGTGTGATGGATTAAGGAGATAATGGGTAGCATAGTCCTCATAAATGTCATTAAGATCCCTAGTCTTAATGTTAGAGAAGGTTTCCTCAAGAATTTCTAAAAGATCACTAATACACATATTCAAGGGAGGATCAGATCCATTAAGAGAATCTTCAACAAATAAGGCATTTAATAATTTAGTTATGAATTCATCATCTTGAGTGGGATAAAAATGTATACCTAGTGATTGTTTATCATCCTTATTATGGGATCCTTTAAAAGAGTAGGGATTAGCATCATATACTATAATATTGATGAGGGATGATGTTTTTGATGAGGAATTTGATGCAAATGTTGGTACTACACATGATCCATATAGTGGCTTTGATACTGACTTTGGTGTACATGATGTTATACTAATAGTAAGGGAGTAATTATTCATGACTATCTCCTCAACATGGGTTATGTGATATGATGAGTAAAAGGGAGATGATGGATGAATGATGGACTAAGTAAAGAGAGGGCCATGGAAGGATTCATGAGATATAGGGTGACTAGGTGTATGGGAAATGGAATTATGGTTGATGGAGGATTGGTAAATGATGGTGGGATCATGGAGGATAGGTAATATGTCTTGACCTTAGCCTGGAAGGGGAAGGGTTTGATCATATGATCAAGAATGGAATCTTGGCATTCCTCTTCTTGTTCACCCAGGGAGATAAACTTATCTAATTAATCCTTGATTACTATGTCCCCAGGGTTGATGAGGTCTTGGACATAATCTTGGAAAGGTTCAAATTGATTAATAGTATGCCCCCAATTTGGTGATATAAAAAATATTGGTTAGCTTGATACTATGAGGGCTTAGGCTTGGTGGGATCAAGATGTCATATGGGTGGATAGATCATCATGTTAGTGGTGAAAAGTTGTTTGAAAAGGGCTTCCAATGACATAGGAAGGGGAGTATAAGGGCCCTCTTTACTTTAGGGCTTGGATGTGAAAGAATTAGAATTTAGATCATATGGGTGGTAACATGACTGGGTGGAGGGTCTAGTGGTAAATGAAGTGGCCATGATAGAATTCCCTTTTCTAGTAAAAGAAGGGGTGGATGATTGGTTATGATGAGTGGATAGAGGGTTTAAATATGGATGGGGATGGTTTAAGGGTAAGGCAAATTGTATAGGGTCGAGGTCTTTTGGAAATTAGACACCCATCTCAAGGAGATATAAGAAAAATACCCATGGGTTGTCATCAAGGTATTTATAGAATGAGGAAATTTGTGCATTGGAAAGGCCATGGCTAGGATGAGGAATAGTGGATGGTGGAATAAAATAGGATGGGGATGAGGATTGATGAGAAACTTTCTTATGGGATGGTCTTAGTATTTTTGGCTTGACATCATTAGCAATTCGGGCACCCATCTTTTGTAATCATAAGAGGAATTCATCTTTATACTCTACAATGTATTGATTGATTAGGGTGACCATATTAAGGAATGTTGTTATTGATTTTGATGGGCTAGAGGGTTAAAGATGAGGAAAGAGTCAAGATGTTTGTTTGGGGTGAATGGCATCAAGGTGTTTCTATGCAATTTCGCTTTCACATTCAAAGGAGAGAAAATGAGAAACTAAAAGGAATGGTCAAGGCGTGTATGTACCTGGATGTAGTCTGCGCACCGTAATCCAGACATTGTGAGAACTCCTCTTTTGTTGTGGAGGAATGACACCTGAAAGAGATAGACACTAAAACACGAAGAACGTTAGTTGATAAGAGGGTGGATTGCTAAGCAAAAGCTTGTTTTTAGAAGCGCTAAGGCTTCTTGGAGGATGATAATCCACTGTTTAAGACAAAATATGATAGAGACAGAAAAGAGAAATAATGAAAGATGTGAAAAGAAAGAACTAAAAACAAATGCGTACCTAATAAGCTACAATCTGCTTAACACAGTCACCGACATCATTGATATTGCCGGTGTCGGTCAGGGAGGTCGCCGACGATGGTAGGGGAAGTGGACGAGGTCGGTCAGGGCAAATGGGCAGGGACGGGTTACAGGTCTAGTTTCTGGTCAGCAGAATGGATTTGGTCTCGTCTGAGGGTCTAAGGGTCTATGAGGGATTCAGAAGGACTGTTTAGGATCTAAGGGACTGAGAATCTTGTCAAGAAAAGGGGTAAGGAGCAGGAAAAAGACCTTTCAGCCTTTCCGTAAAGCAATTTAGTCAGGTTGATTAGATGGGTCTTAAGATGGTATGTGGGTCTTTGATAACTTATGCTGAGTTGATTGGACAGAGGGTGTTGCCTAAAGAGAGACTAAGGGAGTGTCAGAGGCAAAGAAAAGGGAATAAGGGGTGAGAGAAGGCTTTTCAGCCTCTCCAGGAAGAACAGGGAAGGTTGGGTCAAGGATGCTTGGAATAGACAGTAGACAGAATACTAATATATTTGAAATGATATTAGAATGAAAATAGTACAAATACTTAGCTGTGATATGAATTGGCAAAGGTGCAAAAGCTGTGTTTCGATTGTCGCTGGTGATGGAGATATCATGCAATCCCTGTGCAAAATGTTTGATGCAAGACCTTAGTGCCTAGAAAGTGTTGCCAAGAATGTTGATCCCTGTAAGAACACCAAGAAGTCTAGAACGCTAAAAAGCAAAAGTATGAGAACTTTGTTTTGCCGGAAGAAGATTTGAGAGTCGTGATTAGCTTCAAAGATTAGCCGATTTGTGATTGGGGTCGTCAAAGGGTCAGAAAAATGGTTTAAGTATAACCGACGTCGGTGATTCCGCCGGCGTCGATCGACATTTAACCGACGTCAGTGGGTGCAGAATGGGAAAAAGAGCCACCAAGCCCATTTTTCATCTGCCAAGTGCACTATCCGTTGGAGAATGTCAAAGGTTGGGCTAAATATGCATGAGAGTTTGTTAGGCGGTTAGAAAGAAGTAAGAATAGGTCTTGGGTGAGTCATAGGGTGGGAAATAGTCCAAGGCGAGGTGTCAAAGGGGAGAATATTAATAAAATTATTATTTTTAAATTAGTAAGTGCATGTTTTAGGAATGGGTTAGGAATGGACCAAAGGGGGGAGGTGACCAAGGGTTAGACACTATTTTGGTGTCTACATTTGCCCCTTTTTGTCTTGTTGGTTGCTCTAAACGAACTGCAAGACAAAAATAGGGGTCGATTGCCCTAGGTATGGGATAAGGTATTCCCCCTCAAAGTAGGAGTTGAGAGAAGGGAACCTGGAATCGGGTGCTAATTTGACAGAGAGTGGATGAAAAGGGTGAAGATAGAGCGAGAATGCTATAAAAGTTATGATTACGCGTACACCACTTCACGAGATGGTTAGGTCAAATCGTCGCAGGTCGAGGGTCAAGGAGTGCCAAAATTGAAATAACCGAGCCCCAGCAGTTAGTCGTCTGTTGATTGGGTATTCCATCAAAGTTGAAGCTCCAATGGTCGTCATGTTCCAGGTATCCCAGGCTCAAGAAGTGCTCCCAAAAACACAAAAATGTCATAAGTAGTACGGATCAACTGGCTTGCGATCTTATAGTTGTGAAGGTCAAAAGTTTGCACACAATTTTGCTAACCAATCATGAGGTAGCATACATGCAAAAACAACCAAGGCAAAATCACTTTGGAAGTAGTCGTGGTTAGAGGAGATGGTCATGATCTCCAAGGTCTGGTGGTCGATGGATGGATGCAAAAGTGATCTCAAGTGTGCCCCAGGGGGCCAAAATGACGTGGTCTGGAGGACTGACTGATTGGGGGCATGATTTTGAGGCAACAAAGAAAAAAGGAGGTGACAAAAACTGACGTCGATGACAAAAACTGACGTTGGTAGCAAAAAATGGCCGACGTCAACAGATGTTAGCCAACGTCGGTGGATTAAGGCACATAGATGCCGACATTGGTGGCCTGCCAAATCTGATAAAACCGGATTGGCGGCCCACCAAAAGTCATTTGTGATTATTTGACTGAGAGAAAAAAGGTGCTCTAGATTTTGAGGAGTGAAAGTGACTGATAGTGAGCGAATTAGTAGTGTGAGGTGGCAGAGTGAGATTGGTGGAGAGAGGGAGTAGATTGGAGTTGGATTGGAGGTTGAAGAGTCAGATTGGGTCAGCAGGAGTTCAAGGTAGAAGTGATGGTAGAGGGTAGTAGAGGAACTGTGGGAGGTCCATCACCAGCGGCACCCATCGTGCCACCACGCTGGCGACACCGAGATGAGGTAGGAGGGTTTATAAGCCATATTGAGTTAAATTTTTGTTTTTATTTGTGTTTTGAATTTTTTGTTGATATGGGCAGAAAATGAGGGGGGAAGGTAGCTAGGATGGTGAAAAAGGGATCTAGGATAGGTTAGGGGGTTTTGAGAGGGTTTTGGGGGGTGTAGGGGGGATAAAAGGGGAAGCCCTAATTTTTAGGGCTCTCCTCGTTCAGCCCTAGGGCCAAACCAATCGCCGACATCGACGATTTCACCGGCATTGGCCGACCATCGATCGACATTGGTCACTAGCCTACCGACGTCGATCACTAAGTGACCGACATCGGTTAGGTGAGTGCCATCGCTGGCATGCTAACCAATGTCAGTTGGCTACCTGGTCAAAAGAGGAATGAAAATTGTTTAAGTCGAGGGGTCAAAGTTACGCCAAGGGCTTCTCGGGTGTTGGGTCAGGCATAGATAGTGAAATAGGGAAAATTTTTAACATAAGATTAACTTGGGTGGATGTAGGCGAGGCTGACTTTGATGTTGCGAGATCGCCTCCCGACATTGTTGACACAGATGCGCAGAGGGGTGACAGTCGATGAGTGGGCGTAGATGAGCGCAGTTAGACTCGACGGGCTGCGATGCTACTACAAAGTGGCACGGGATGTGAGTTTGATGGTGGCACTGATCGAGCAGTGGAATCATTCCACCAACACCTTTCACCTGCCCACAGGAGAGATGACAGTCATAGTCGAGGATGTGTACCAGATTTTGCGGTTGCCAGTACATGGAGTAGACCTTTATGTGTGCTCGAAAGAGGCACACAATATTCATATGGTTACGTTGTTTAGAGAGCACGTCACTGAGACGAGCTACCACTCAATGAGTTTTGCGTATGAGCCTTTATAGGCTACAGATGAGGATGCACATTAGCTAGCAATGTTGATGATGATAGGCATCATGGTGTACACGTTGCCAGATGCAGAGTGTGGCAAGTTTTCAATCGCTATGACCAGAGTTTTGCTTGAGATGATAGAGCAATAGACAGTGTTTACTTGGGCACCAGTGTTTTTGGCCCAAGTATATAGAGAGATGTGGGGTGTCAGTCGGCGGCGGCGATACAGCTTGTGCGTGGGCCACCTGCTACATTGTTGGGCCTATGAGCATATAGTGGTTACCCATCCTCTTAGCCTCCCAATGGTGATTTTGGCCGGCTTCAGGGTCAAATTTAGGCGATGGCACGAGGTGATGGCATAAATGTGGGTAGACAGAGTGGTCAGAGATATTGACCACTACAAAGGGGTACTGGAGGCCCTGATTCCTACAGACATCATCTAGAGATCATACTTGGTTTATCCAACGTTCAGAGACCAGGGAGAGCAGCTGGTTGGTGTGTAGAGCCTGAGATGGGTTAGGGGCAGGCGAGCCGGTGAGCTTGAGAGAGTGCCAGCAGAGAGAGTGTGGTGCTAGTATGGGCTGTTATAGGATGTACCTCCCACATTCCCACTGTACAGATGGGTAGACATTGAGGCACCGCTCCCACTACCAGAGGAGACAGAGGGCCCAGATTGTGAGGAGTTGTCGGCAAGACCTGGGGTGGCTGACCCAAGTTGTACAGAGGCCTACATGGCGTGGTGGGCAGGGCAGTACATAGGTTTACAGGTAGGGCCATAGTCAGATCCATAGGCCATTACCAGGGAGCAGGATACACCCTGTGAGGAGAGGGACACCATGCGACAGGAGAGGGACATGGCACAGGCCTAGGTCATAGTTTTGCAGGGATAGCTGGCAGGGGTTACAGGGCAGCTGACAGAGATGACGAGTCGAGTGACAGTGTTGATGGGTCAGGTCACACTGCTACAAGGATAGCTCACCGTAGCCCAGGCACAAGCAGTGGCAAGACAGGTTTTGAGAGGATAGGGTTCAATGCAACAGCCATCACAGTAGTAAGCATTTTCACAGGGGCCAGGACAGTCGACATCAGTGTAGCTAGGTCAGCCACAGCCACAGGGGTCAGTATAGGGCATGGCAGTAGGATAGATGGGTCCATCGTAGACTGTATCTCTAGTTAGATACAGTGATGCGTTGGATGAGATCACGTATTATGAGAGGGCCATCAGGGTTTTCCCTTAGATACAGTGATACTTAGAGATGAGGGCAGAGCAGAGCTGACAGCAGTCTATGTCTCGAGTGATGGCTTTTGGGTCTCGCAGATGGCACCGATCAGAGGGGGGAGAGGATACAACATCTTCTCGGCCACAGCCATAGCCTTGAGGGCAAATTTTGAGATTATGTATATATCGGCCTGCGAGCCGATGATGCGAGATGTATATAGATTTTGTTGAGAGAGAGAGACAGAGACATAAATTGTGTCATTGTAAAAACTATTTATATATATATATATATATATATATATATATATATATATATATATGATGAGATATTTGATCATGGATGTGTTTATGAAAAATGTTGTGGATGTGTTTGTATGTTATTTTGACTTGATATATGTTTAGGATTATGGTGCTGAGATTATGGTGTTTATATGATGATGGATGTATGATTAAGATTAATGATTAATGATTAATGATATGGATGAAAATGATTAATGTTAATGATTATGAAAATATGTGATTGTTTGTGATGTGATTGGCAGGTGACAAAAGAATGTGATGGAAGAAATGCGATGAAGGAAATGGGATGAAGGAATGGCCGAGCTAACCCCAGAAGACCCCAAGTCAACTGAGTGCTGCCTACATAGCCCCTGTCGTTAGGACCTCAGGCCAATGTAGTTCTCCCAAGAAGGGAGGAAAAAGATCGAAGTGGTTGATTTTGGTCATGATAATGATATAGCACTTCCCATATGTCTGAGGGTACATGCTTTGAAATGATGAGGAGAAGATGATGCTACAGCCTTTTCCAAATGGTGTATTCTGTAACATTGGTCAGGGTTTTTCATTCCTAGTAACTATCCATATTCGTGATGGATGTTTGCTAAAAATAAATTGTAGGTCGATTTATGTTTCAGCAAGTAATGGTTTATGCTTGACATAAATTATGTGGTTGATAGTTTTCATGTGTGTTGATGTCTATGGAAACCAGAATAAGTAGGTTATGTGAGTGGTTTGAAAAGATTCGGATTGAATTGTTTTGACAAATGATGTGGTTGAATGTGACCAAAGTGTAGGTAAAAAGTAAAAGGCATAAGCGCCCTTTCATTTAAAAGGACCAAAATGACAACATAGATAGGGGTTATTAGAACCAAGAGCCCCATTTATGTGTTGCATCATTGACCATGAGTTATGTTAGAGTGGTAATCGAATCACTTTTGACATTAAAGTGAGCTCGAAGTCCCTTGAGCAGGTGATATGATAGGAGGAAAGGGTAACCCATTTTAGAGTATGGATAACTTTGCTCCTTTTTATAGGAGACCCTGAGACAACTACAAGTCAAGTCCATGACCCAGTTTTTTTTTTTTTTTTGAGCGGACTGATCAATGTGGGAAGTCCACATAAAGATGTCATTTGTTTGGTGGTCATTTGTGAAGCTGATCGATGCGGGAAGCTTCTAAGAAAGTGTTGTTTGTAGCAAGATTTAGTCATAACCATCCTTCAAGGGAGTGGTCTATACTTTGCTTTATAGATTTAAGGGCTTTTGAATAGCTGTCCTTCGAGGGAGCAGTCTATTAGCTACAACAATGATATTACAGCTATCCTTCGAGGGAGCAGTCTACTTTTTGATTTGGTTTTGTGACCTTGGATATTTTGACATCTTGATTTAGTTTTGATAGAATGTTGAGTCATGGATAAGACTTATAGAAGGTCAAGGGCGCCCTTTTATTAGGACAAAGCATCCATACATCATAAAAGGGTTGTAGAGGATTTTGTTAAGGGAAAAAGGGTGGGATGGATTGAGGATTAAAAGGACAAGGATTGCTCAAGGGACGAGCTCAAGTTAAATGTCAAGTGGATGAGTACTCGACTAACAGTAGAATGGTCACAGATGCAAAGCATTAAGGGGCTCAGGTTCTGGTCAGCGTTCAAGAGAAGACAGATGATAAGTCCCTAATCCATACTTGTGCGTGATGATATAAGGTCTGAGCCAATTAGGAGAAAATTTGCCTCGTTTACTCTGTTCCATATTGGTCACATGTTGGTTTTCTTTGAGGACGAGGTCTCCAATATTGAAATCTCGTTCTCTCAGAGTTTTATTATAGGCGCGTTTGATGTGATTTTGATAGACATGGAGATGATTGAGGGCAGTGAGACGACGCTCATCGAGTAACTCAAGTTGAGCTAATAGATCTTGATGAAAGTCATCATTAGAAAGAATGTCATGGAGTGAAATGCAAAGAGATGGATCTATACTTTGAGAGGTAAGATAGCCTCTGTTTCGTACACTAGAGAGAAAGGGGTAGCACCTATAGAGGTTCGGATGCTAGTGCGGTAGGCCCACAAAGCGAAGGGTATTTGAACGTGCCAATCCCTTCCAGTGTCATTGACCACCTTCATGAGAATTTTAGTTAAGATTTTGTTAGAAGCCTCAGCCTGCCCATTTGCTTATGGGTAGTAAGGCGAAGAAAAGCTGAGTTTGATGCCAAATGAGTCGTAGAGTTTTTGGACGGTCTTGTTTTTAAATGACTTGCCATTGTCGGTGATGATTTTGTGATGTACACCGAAATGACAGATGATGTGGGTGTTGATGAAGTCGACAATCTTGTCAACTTTTGTGGAAATGAGAGGAATAGCTTCCACCCATTTAGTGAAATACTCAGTGGCAGTGATGATGGATTGATGACGAAGAGACGAATGAGGTTTAATCTCGCTGATGAGATCTAAGCCCCATTGTGAAAAAGGCCAAAAATTCTGAGCGACTTGTAAGGCGTGACTAGGGAGATGAAGCAAGTTAGCATGCTGTTGACACTTAATGCAATGCCGAACATAATCGCTATAGTCTTGATGAAGAGTGGGCCAATAATAACCCAGGTGAAGGATGCGCTTGGCAACTGAGTTACCACTGAAGTGTCCACCACAAATCCTGTCATGGGCTTGTTTAACAGCATGAGAGGCTTCAGTGGAGTTTAAACAGTGAAGAAGAAGACCATCAAAACCTCTTTTATAGAGAAGGCCCCCTAGCATGGTATAGCGAGCAGTGTGCTTGATGAAATCTCATCGTGCATTGTGAGAGAGGTTGGGAGGAATGAGAGAATGAGCCAAGTAGTCCTCAAGTTGTTTATACCATACATCTTGTGAAGTAGAGTCTATGGTGTGGATGAGATTGATGTCAGTGGAAATGTATGAAGGCAATGGCACACGATGTACCATGACATAAATTCTTGATGAGGATGATGAAGAAGAAGGAATATGCGAGGCGAGGGAAGCCATGGTGTCAGCAAACTTATTTGTAGATTGAGGAACAGTCTGCAATAAATGATGTTTGAAAGATGCTAGAAGAGTGTCAACACGGTGCTTGTATCTTTGTAAAATTTTGTTTTTACAAAGATATAAACCATTGATTTGATTGACGACAAGTTGTGAGTCACCAAAGATGTTAATGGACTTGATGTTTAAAGAAAGGGTAGTTTGAAGTCTCAAAATTAAGGCTTCGTATTCAGCCATATTATTGGTACATTTAAAGTTGAGTTTGAAAGATAGGGGCATGGGTTCACCTTCATGTGGAATGAGGATGACCCCCGCACCCCCACCGAGTTGACATTTAGAGCCATTGAAGAACATTGTCATTTGGTAGAATGTGTCATCAGTCGAGAGAGTGGCGATAGATTCATCGAGAAACTCACACTGAGAAGGTTGATTGTCAGGAAGAGGGGCATCCGCTAGTTGGTCAGTGATTGTTTGCCCTTTTATAGATTTTTGCTGGACAAATTCTAAGTCAAATTCAACAAGAAGCATGAGCCAACGAGCCATACGTTGGTTTTGATATGGCTTAGAATGCATGTAATTAAGAGGATCAGTGTGGGTGACGACAAAGGTTTTGTGATTGAGAAGATAGTGACGAAGCTTGGTAGTGGCAAAGACTAATGCCAAACAGAGTTTCTCGGTATGAGTATACCGAGTTTCATAGTCGACAAGTGTTCAACTTATGTAGTAAATTGCTTGCTCACGGTGTTGCTCGTCTCGATGCGCGATCATGGCACCTAACGACTGATTGGTTGCTGAGATGTAGAGGTAGAAGAGTTAGTCATCTTTTGGTGGAATAAGGACTGGTGGAGAGACCAAAAAGCATTTGAGGGCTTTAAAAGCCTCTTGGCAATCTTTATCCCATTTAAAGGAGACATCCTTCTTGAGGAGGTGATGAAAGGGTTGGCAACGGTCAGAAAGCTGTGAAATGAAGCGACGGATGGATTGGAGCTTTCCTTGTAGACTGCAAAGTTGCTTGAGATTAGTTGGAGGTGGCATTTTGAGGATAGCACAGATTTTGGCAGGATCTATCTCGATGCCACGAAGAGAGACAATGAATCCTAGGAGCTTTCCAGAGAGAACCTCAAAGACGCATTTCTTGGGGTTAAGACGGACCTGGTACTAAAGAAGGTGAGAGAAGATGATTTTGAGGATAGTCAAATGGTCACGATGAAGCTTAGACTTGCCAAGCAAGTCATCTACATAGTCCTCCATGATTTTATGGAGGAGATCGTGAAAGATGTAAGTCATGGCACGCTGATATGTGGCACCTACATTTTTCAAACCAAAAGGCATGACTCGATAGCAGAAAGTTCCCCATGGTGTAATGAAGGTGGTTTTGTGTTGATCTTTCAGTGCAATCAGGATTTGGTTATATCCTAAAAATCCATCCATGAGTGATAACATCTCGTGGCTAGCTATAAGATCAACAAGTTGGTCAATGTTTGGAAGAGGAAAGTCATCCTTGGGACAAGCTAGGTTAAGGTCACGATAGTCCATGCAGATCTGGATCCCCCCAGTCGTCTTGGTGACAGGAACAATGTTAGAGACCCACTATGGATAATCAATGGGTTGGATGAAGGAGATAGAAAGAAGGCGCTGAAGCTCCTCTTTGACAAGAAGTGCAACACGAGGATGCATTTTGTGAAGCTTTTGCCTAACAGGTTTAGCCTCTGGGTTTGTGATAATGTTATGAGTGGCAATGTTAGGGTTGATGCCAGGCATGTCAGCGTAGGTCTAGGCAAAGGCTTTATGATTATCTGAGAGAAATGTGGTATAGTCGATCTGCTCCTGGGTGTCTAAAGACTGACCAATCTTTAAGACATGAGGAACATCAGAAGATGAAAGGTTAATGTCAATGGTTGATTCATTTAACATAACCTGTGTTTTAGAAGGGAGGGAGCACTGAATGAAAGAATCATTGGCACCCATATAGGTAAGAATGGCATCGTCATCTATGTAGTGGACTGTGTTGATGGTTTCTGATTCATCGTCTATCATGTTGGGATAAACGAGAGGGAGAGACTTAGGAACCTTGTTGAGCTGATAGGTTAAGGGTTCCAAGCGGATGGTGTTTATGCAAAAAAAAACTAGGAGGGATGGAAACCACTGACTCCGTAGGTGAAGATGAAAGAATAGGCGAGTCTGGAAGAGATTGGTCGATGGTTGGTTTAGGGCAAAGGTTTGTGGAAGCCTCAGTGGGTTCTTGGAAACCCAGTCCATACCGTTTCTTTGCATTATTGTCATTGGGTGGTTCGATAGGCCGATGGGAGCCTTGTTCATAGTGCCCAAAGCCAAAACCCTTCCATGCACACCTATAAAGGTAGGTATGTGCAAAAGTGGGGTTGCCAAGAAAGGAGAAATTGGATGTGAATATTTGAGGTGAGGAGGAAGGATTTGATTCAGTGGGAGCTTGATCCAGCCCCCCATAGACGAGATTGGTTCGAAGGCTAGGAGGACCATAAAGAATGACCATTCTGATCTGATAGTCATAGCTTGGGTTTTGATGAAGCTGTCCATACTCTTGAGGAGTCTGGAACATGTCTAGAGTAAGTAGGTGATATTCCCCCAGTGAAAGTCTTTGGAAGATATCGTCCATTGGGTCCTTGGTTGTTAATTGAGAAGGTGATGTGGTGGCAACCGTTGTTTGTGTACTAGTTGATGCTTCCGCAGATGGAGACGATGTTTGGGTTGATGCCTTGAGAGGGATAAGAATGTCATTTGGGTGATAGGTTGTGTTACAAGTCTTAAAAGGGGATGGGTCGGCAGGAATGACATGGACTTGTTTGTCATGTTCAAATTTGACACAACGGTGAAGTGTTGAAGGGACACAAGCCATGGTGTGGATCCAGGGTCATCCTAATAGCATGTTATATTGGAATTCTCCCTCAATGATGTAGAAGAGCTCCAAGATTGTGCGTGGACCAATGCGGATATGGAGGACAATAGTGCCAATAGTGTTAGCGGTGGTGTCATTAAAATATCTAAGGATTGCGTCGATTTTTGATATACAATTCTTGGGAAGAGCCAATTGATCAAAGGCATGGGTGGAAATGATATTAATGCTAGCACCCCCATCGATCATAACTCATTTAATATGGGTTCGATCAACGTAGGCTGTGATGAAAAGAGTAGTGTCCTGATCTTCCAAGGTAGAGGTAGGAATTTCAGAATCACTGAAAGTGATAGAGGCGACAGGGGATAAAGAATGGACTAGGGTAGCTAGTGGTTGAGGGTCTTCAAGTTGGACTTCCACTGCTTGTAGGGCTTTGATTAGAGCCTGGCGATGCTGGGGGAACTTTGGATAAGGTCATATAGGGTCATCTTCACAGGCATTTGGTGAAGTTGTTTTATCATAGAGTTTTTTATTGCCTCTGAAGAAGGGGGTTGAGATGCACCTAAGATGGAAATCTTGGGTTTTAGTGGTTGAGGTGACTGGACAAAAGGATAGGTCCAAGGAATAACAACTTTTTCTTTCACCTTGTCCTTTTGTGACCTAGTGGTTATATGGATAGCATTGACTTCAAAGATAGGAGGTGAAGAAGGGGTCATGGCCTGTTGGTGAGATATTGATGTGGTTGAGGAGGTTGAATGGGAAGGTGTCGACGGTCGGTCAAGAGTGTCCTCAAGGAGAAGAGTGTCTTTCTCCATATAACGGTGAACGACTGCCTTGAGGGCACAACAAGTCTCGGTATCGTGTCCTGGCATACGATGGTATAAACAAATCTTTGTATCATCGAACCAAGAAGGTTTTGACCCAAGGGGTTGGAATGGTTTGATAGAAGGAAGGGTAATGCTAGAAGTTTGCAAAAGTTAGCATAATATCAAAGCATATGAACCTACTAAGGGGTCTGTGCTTATTGATGCATGACGCACTGGTGACTTTTGCTTGAGAGATGTTGAAGAAGGTTTTCGTATCACCTTTTGGTTTGATGGTGCAGCCACATGTGAAGACGACACTTTCTTCGTGAGAGGTGCCAAATTTTTGAGAGGGGGTTGACTTTTGGTTGGCAAAGGAAGTAATGGAGGTAATTTGTTTTGGTTAAGGGTCGAAGTAGGAAGCACGCCGATTAGGGTAGAAGGGTGAGGGCCTAAAATGGAGGGCAAAGTTGACGATGGAGGAGGGGTTCACTTCTGCAGTCTGGCAGTCTTCTTTGACTTGGTTGGAAGACTACTTTTGGTCGAGGTCTGGTCTAATTCCACCTTCCCTTTTGGGTGAGTGAGGGTAGAGACAGGGCGAATGCCGAGTGACTTGATCGGTTTAGATTGGGTAGATGCAGGTTTAGAAGTGGGAGTCTGGTCTTTATTGGGAGTCTTGGGAGATTCTGCCTTGGGAGGATTGGCAGCATGAGATGAGAGGGCACAGGAATGTTGAAGAAATTTAAGACGCTCACACAATCCTTGATGCTCCACTTTCCTTGAACAGAGAAGTTCAATTTTCTCTACTAGTCGAGAAAATGGTTGAGAAGATATTGGACAAGGTTTGGATCCTTGAAAAGATGTGTTAGGTGTGGCAGTAGTTTCAGACCCAAGGTGTGTGGGAGTTATAACTAGATTGTCGTTGATCGAAGATGATGGAGAGTCAAGTTCTTCTCTTGGTGGAGAAGGAACTAAAGAATGTGACTCCTCAAGCAGGTAAAGGGTAGGGATTATGGTGCCCTCCACTTGCAGTCGAGGAGTAGGTAAGGTCAGGTCCTCCATAGGCAGAAGAAAAGAGGATGGTGAGACTGGTGGTGCCAGTAAGGTTGAGGCATCCTCCAAGATGAGAGAAGTTGATGGAGAATTAATCGGGGAAAGAGGTTTGTCCACACGTGATGGACTGATAAATGGGTTAACCTCTTGAGGTTGGTCGGGGATGAAGGGCGAGACCGTATTGACCGTTCGAATGTCGTGTTTATGAGTGATGTCAATCAAGGTTTGGACATTATTTTGGGTCGGTGGATGATTGGGGAATGGTTACTTGAAGATGTCAATGCCCTGATTAGGAGGTGCATTGGGATTATCTAGAACGAGGTCACCCTTTTCAAGCATGTCTTGGATTATGTTTTTAAAGGTTTTACAGTTTCTCGTGTCATGACCTTTGACACGGTGGTAATTGTAGAAGTCATTTTCCCTATACCACGTAGGGATGGCGCGTGAGGGATCAAATTGTGGTGGTGGTTGAATCTAGGGGAGGTTGAGAATCCCCTGTTTAACAAGTTTTTCCAGTATAGATGCGTAAGATTCTCTAAGAGGAGTATACTGTCGTTGTACGTATCTCTACTAGAATTGACAGGTGGCGCTCTGAGATGTGGATGGCTTAGGTTGATTGGTTGAAGACGATGAAGGTCTAACGACTACAGCGTTAGCTAAAGCTTTAGACTTAGGATTGGATGATGAAGGTTTAGAAGAAGAGGAGCCATTGGTCTTAGAGTTGGGATTCTTGCTCTGCAACATGACTTTATTCTCCTCGATGGCATGTAATTCAAGTTTACGGGCCATCGTGAAGGCTTCGTCGAAGGTGCAGAAGGTTTGAACCCGTAAGGTGGAAGAAATATGTTTGGCGCAGGCTCGAGAGAAAAGTTTAATAAGTTCGGGTTGAGGTAAGGAAAAGGAGAGTTGATTGATGAGGCCTCTCCAGTGAGCAACAAAGTCAGATATAGATTCGTCTTCGAATTAGTGGATAGTATAGAGGTCCGTGATCGAGACCTTCTTGGTGATGTTAATGGAGAAGTGATCAAGAAAGAGCTGGGCCAGCTATGTAAATGTGAAGAGGGAATGGCTGGCAATAGAGTTGTACCAGTCAAGCGCAGTGCCAAAAAGAGACATAGGAAATGTGTGCAAGAGCAATGCATCATCATAGGCAATAAGGTAACAGGCATGTCTGAATGCCTGTGAGTGCTGCTATAGGTCTTCCTTGCTTTGAAAGTGAGAAAATTTGGGAAGCTCCCACTGGTTGGGATATGGTCTAATCAGAATGGAAGGATGAATGGGCTCATTGCAAATTTTCTCGTATGAGAGAGCATTGCGTGAGCTAAAAACGGAGGTCTCTAGGCTAGACATCTTGTCCATCAGCATTTTGATGATATCTGCTGACGGATTGACGGGTGGAGTGCCCCCTAGATTATAAGGTGCTTGAAAGATATTGGGAGGGGCATATGACGTGGTTGGTTGCATAGACGCAACATATGGGTAGCTGGTTATTGGAGCAAAAGTTGGAGCCAAGGGCACTTGTGTTATGGGGTTGGTAGGCACAAGTTGGATAGGGGCCGTCAAGGATGGTTGAGGAGTAGCCACGCTTGTTGACGGGTAAACAGTTACTCTTGTGTTGATAGGTGCAAGAGTAGGGGGATAGAGACTAGTAGGTTTTGGAAAGGTGTGGGGTTTGGTTGAGTATTTTTAGGTTGAGGGAGTACCGGAACCCCCATGGAGGTAGGTTTAGAAGGAGAGGTTACATTTTGAAGGTAAGACACGGTTGGGTTATTGGTGGAGGTGTTGGCTTGATTGTCTAGTGGCTAAATTGTAGGTGTTATTGATGTGATTCTTGTCTCGACTAAGGAAGTCGTCATCCCATAGATTGGGTTGCCTTAGGAGTCTCACATTTGGCTATGCGCGATATAGTGCTATAAGGCTTTGACGTTAAGGTCCAATAATCGTGCGAAATCTTGGTCCCCTTCTGGGACAATAGGAGTCTGAGGCGGGGTTGGGCGAGTAGGAGTTCTTTCAGTTTCTGAGTGGAACTCCATTATAGGACTAGTTATGGATGGTGAAGGTGGAAGCGGTTGTTGACTAGCGTGGTCAAGAAGGGCCTTGGTTTGACTGCATGTCAAAACCATTCAAGGCAAGAAAGGGTCAGGTTTAAGAAAACTGTGTTTTTTCAGTCTCAAAAAACCAGAATGAATGTTTAGACAGCAAGAAAGTTGGATTTTAAGCTTGCTATTTTTGAAAAAAAGAAATTGGACAGTGACCGACATCGCTATAAAAATTGATGTCAGTGAAGAAGACTGCCAATGTTGGTCAGATGACCGATGTCGGTGGAGAAAAGTTGCTGACGTCGATTACAGAACCGATGTCGGTTATTGTGTTTTCCAGAAACTCAGAAAAAAAAGTTTTTGGAAATAAAGAAGACGTCCTTACCAGCTCAAAAAAATAAATAAAATAGAAAATAAGATGAGGACAGGCAGATCCTAGCGTTAAATCCCTAGAAATAATTTTATTAGGATCTTGTGTCTTATGCCTTAATGTGATGTTTGAGGAGGTTGGCTGTTAGAAGGGTCCTAGAATAGGTAATCTAAAGATGGTTTTAGATATGTTTAGGCACTCAAAAGTCTGTGTTAGGTTCTGTACATGGCCTGGTGCTAAGGAACAAGCTCCCCTCACTTCACGATTCCAGTGGTTAGCTGGTCTCGCTTAGCCAAAATATACTTTCCCTATAGATTAGACTCTGCCAAAGAATAGAGTGGGCTTTCCCCTTGGTGGTGAAATCCAAGTAGGATCACCGAGATGGGTAAGGTATCTGTTGGGTGATGAAATCCCAGTCAGTGTGGACTAAGAAATGCAAGAAAGCAGGAAATGGAATGCAGTATATTTTAAAGCCCCAAATCGAAATATTAAGTTGGAATGAAAACAAGTTTGAGAAAGGGTTAAAGGAAATGATTTTTTGACTAGTCTAGAAATGCAAGAAAAGAAAGAAAAAGTTCTTTTTATTCCTGCTTATGATGTTTTTTAGAAAAGAAGAAAGAGGTGAAGAGGAAGAAACCTAATGCACCTAAATGAAGAAAGAAGGAAAGGAACCCAAGGAAGGGCCTAAGGGTCCCACCGGGTGTGCCAGAATGTTTCTATGCAATTTCGCTTTCACATTCAAAGGAGAGAAAATGAGAAACTAAAAGGAATGGTCAAGGTGTGTATGTACCTGGATGTAGTCTGCGCACCGTAATCCAGACGTTGTGAGAACTCCTCTTTTGCTATGGAGGAATGACACCTAAAAGAGATAGACACTAAAACACGAAGAACATTAGTTGATAAGAGGGTGGATTGCCAAGCAAAATCTTGGTCCTAGAAGTGCTAAGGCTTCTTGGAGGATGACAATCCACTATTTAAGATAGAATATGACAGAGACAAAAAAGAGAAATAATGAAAGATGTGAAAAGAAAAAACTAAAAACAAATGCGTACCTGATAAGCTGCAATCTGCTTAACACAGTCGCCGACGTCAGTGATATTACCGGCGTCGGTCAGGGAGGTCACCGATGGCGGTTAGACTGCCAACGTCGGTAGGGGAAGTGGATGAGGTCGGTCAGGGCAAATGGGCAGGGATGGGTTACAGGTCTAGTTTCTGGTCAACAGAATGGATTTGGTCTCGTCTGAGGGTCTGAGGGTCTATGAGGGATTCAGAAGGACTGTTTAGGATCTAAGGGACTGAGAATCTTGTCAAGAAAAGGGGTAAGGAGCAGGAAAAAGACCTTTCGGCCTTTCCATAAAGCAATTTAGTCGGGTTGATTAGATGGGTCTTAAGATGGTCTGTGGGTCTTTGATAACTTATGTTGAGTTGATTGGACAGAGGGTGTTGCCTAAAGAGAGACGAAAGGAGTGTCAGAGGCAAAGAAAAGGGAATAAGGGGTGAGAGAAGGCTTTTCAGCCTCTCTAAGAAGAACAAGGAAGGTTGGGTCAAGGATGCTTGGAATAGACAGTAGACAGAATACTAATATATTTGAAATGATATTAGAATGAAAACAGTACAAATACTTAGCTGTGATATGAATTGGCAAAGGTGCAGAAGCTGTGTTTCGATTGTCGCTGGTGATGGAGATATCGTGCAATCCCTATGCAGAATGTCTGATGCAAGACCTTAGTGCCTAGAAAGTGCTACCTAGAATGCTGATCCCTGCAAGAACACCAAGAAGCCCAGAACACTGAAAAGCAAAAGCACGAGAACTTTGTTTCGCTGGAAGAAGATTCGAGAGTCGTGATTAGCTTCAGAGATTAGCCGATTTGTGATTGGGGTCGTCAAAGGGTTAGAAAAATGGTTTAAGTATAACCGATGTCGGCGATTCCACCGGCGTGGGCCGACATTTGACCGATGTCGGCAGGTGTAGAACAGGAAAAAGAGCCACCGAGCCCGTTTTTCATCTGCCAAGTGCACTATCCATTGGAGAATGTCAAAGGTTGGGCTAAATATGCATGAGAGTTTGTTAGGTGGTTAGAAAGAAGTAAGAATAGGTCTTGGGTGAGTCATAGGGTGGGAAATAGTCCAAGGCAAGGTGTCAAAGGGGAGAATATTAATAAAATTATTATTTTTAAATTAGTAAGTGCATGTTTTAGGAATGGGTTAGGAATGGACCAAAGGGGGAGGTGACCAAGGGTTAGACACTATTTCAGTGTCTACACAAGGTCTAAATGTAGGTGAGCATCCATTTCTAGAGTGCATAAAAGAACATCATCTTTATTGGCCAATATGTATTGGTATACACAAACTAGGTCCAAATCCATGAGGATAGATGAATATGGATGATGAAAGGGGTTGATGTGAGGGTGGACTAAGGATTAGATATGGATTCTTTAAAAAATTAGATCTAAGGGCCCAAGCTAGTATGATAGGTGATGGGATATACTAGTGGATTAAAGACTAGGGTCAAACTTCAGATTTATAGTACAATAAGTGCTAATAACCTATCAATGATGCCTAGTAGTCAAGATAAAAAAAGGATTGAGGATTGTGATGGGTTTCTAGATTCAAACTAGCAATATGAATTTATGATGGGTGCTAGTTATGAATAGGAAAGGATGATAGAGACTAGATTTTGACCAACAAAGTGATAAGATGCGAACAATATATTGACTAGGTATGATACATGACCACTTGATGAGTGATAGTTTGACTAGGATGATAAGATGATATGGATAGGATAAAAGGAATAGCTCAAGCCTTGGACTAATTTTCTCAAGATGGGATGGAATAGGATTATGTGATGAAATTGGTAAGGCTATGTGGGTAAGGAAAAATATAGATAAGTGGTGATGAAATGATCAAGCGTAAGATGAATGGGATGTGAATGGTATGGACATGGGTGTGACCTAGAAATCCAATTAGTATAAGATAGGATGAGGTTAGACTAGATGGGTAATGAAGGCAAGGTCAAGACAAGTGATTTATGGAAATAATGGACTTATGATAGGATGTGGATAATGAGATAAGATGTGATTAGGATAGGTAGGGGTATGACTGATGATGAGTAAGACTAGGATAGGATGTGATTAGAAAGATGTACAAGAGAATAAATATAGATATAAATGATGATAAAGATGTATAAGATAGGATGTAGGTGATGGGGGTTATGACTAATGATGAAGGGGTCTAGTGATAGGATACAACTTAGGAGGATTTACAAGAGAGATAAAGTATGTATAAGAGGGTGACGAGATAAGGATATACAAGATAAGATGTAGTTGATGGGTATGTGGTCAATGATGGGATGAAAACAAGATATGGGATGGGATAGGACAATGAAGAAGGATACAAGAGGATGATGTCAAGGATGTACAAGGAAATATGATGAGGCAAGAATATATGAAGACAAAATTGATGATGACAAGGATATACATGATGATAAATACAAGAGGATGATGAGATAATAATATGCAAAAAGGATAGAATGATGGGATAAGATGATGTGTGCAAAAACCTATATAGGCATGTATAGGTTTGGGTGGAAGGCTGACTCAGCTCACAAATAATATGGTTTAACACAACACACACCCAAGCACACAAAACCATAAACCTATTATTAGTAAACTCAAGCGTGTGTAACCTGATGCTCTCACCATCCAATGGCTTCACAGGTGAGGCTATAGGTCAGTGAACCATTACCGAATCAACCAAACCCTCTCGACCTTATTTGTACATGATGGATACTTAGGAGCTGATACTAACTCCAATAGTGAGGCACCTATTATTACTAAAGGATCCTATTTTAGGTTTGTATGGGCTCTCTAGGTGCATCCCCTATATACGTAAAGGTATAGTGGAGCCCAAGTCTATATAGGATGCTATCTAACCTCCTTGTATCTTGGAGCTTAACCATCCCTCACTCCATGGAAATATTTATGGATAATTCCTCTTTGGTGCCTACTGATAACTCTCCTAATTTTTAGACTCCGTCAGAATATAGAGTTTGGACTAGTATATGGTGGTGAAATCCATGGTCACTAGCTCCCTAAAAAATTGAGTGGAGGGTTTTCAGGTGGTTTTTGATCCTCAGGGAATCATTGTAAGGATGCAAGGGGGAGTGCATACATTGAATGTAGCCCTTAGGATACAAACATGTAATCAAAAAGATTAATTAATTGATTAAGATTAAGTGTGATGTATTTACAAGATAAAATAAAGATGAAAATGATATATACAAGATAAATTGATCAAAAATTAGATATACAAGACAAGATTAAAATGATTTTCAAAGTGCCAAATAAATTCTTTGATAGGTGGCCTGCAAGTACATGGTTATTAGTTTTCAAGTGGTACTCAAAAGGAGGTAACCTGTAAGATAAGGATTAATAGTTTTGATAATCAATCTTGACGGGTAACCTTTAAGACAAGATGTTAGACCAAAATATGAACTACAAAAATAAAATGTTAGCAAATAAAAATTCATTCCTATAAGAAAAAAAATATTGGTCAAATAGTCCTTAAGAAAAATACCCTAAACAATCATGATTTGGCTCTATAATTTCTTTAGGGTGAGTGGGCCATGACATGGGGGTTTGGGGTAGCAGGTCCCAATAGGGTCAAAGGTTAGAGCCCCTCGTAGGGTCCAAGGGTAACGCCTATAGTGCACTCTCTATCATGGTATAGGATAGGGTTAAAGAGTGGAACCCATAATGCCAAAGGCAATTTGGGCCTTACATGAGGCTCAAAATGACTCAAAATCCACCAAAAATGAGTCAAAAATGCACTAAAAAGGGACAAATTTGAATGAATGCAAAATCATAACTAGATAGTGTAAAATTACAACTAGAGAGTGCAAAATCACAACTCTAAGGTAAAACCATATATTTCAAGTTGTAAGTTTATAGTAGTGAGCTTAACCATGATGGTCAAACTACAAAACTATGACAGTTACACAAAATCATGACTACAAATGACAAAAATGCTACTAGATACAAATCAAGAGTTGTGGTTTTTTGATAAATCATAAAAACTTCAGATTTAGAAATTTGATATAGATAGAGGCTATATAGGTATGACATATGTTAAAAATGTTTATTTATAGATGATTATGACTGATTAAAATTGATTTATGATATATCAAGATTTTATAAATGGATATGTTTACCAAAAATAGGTAGAATCTATGACTATAAAATAATATTTATAGTTACAATAGGCCCTTAAATCTACCCTTTAAGTTATGACTATGAACAATAGAGAGAATAATAATCAAAATGGAAATCTTTTCAAAATCACTACTAAGACTACAATAACACGATTCTATAGGGCAAAGTCACAACTCCCAGAATTTCATGATCTATGGTTTTATTGATGATGAAAAAGGACTAAGGACTATGGTGTTTGTTTTTTCCTATAGATGATCCTCTAGCTTTTTCCTTTCCTAATAAACTTGTTATCCACACAACAAACTAGACAAATAATAAAATTTTGGTTATTAAAATGTGGTTAAATCAAGTTTCCTCTTTTAGGGCTACGTGACTAAAACAATATGCAAAAAATGGGGCTATATGGCATTTTAATAACTATTGACCCATTCAAAACACCACATATGAAATTTAAAGTCTGTAGGTTAGAGTGTCTATAATCAACTATTAGTAATTTTAACAAAACTTAGAAAATCATAACTCTGGACCTTAATACCATAATTTATAGGACGAAGTCATGACTTTCAAAGTCATGATTTCACCTAAATATTGAAACCTATAAAAAACTTGAAAACTATTAGTGATTAGACAAAATTGCTACTACATATGAAAAATTACAACTCTCTATGTAAAGTCATGATTGGAAAATTGTGGTATTGTCAAAAGGTGAAAACCTGTCAAGGTCAAACAAATAGTTAGTGATCAAGTAACATGGTTAAGACAAAATCATAATTCTCAGGGATAAGATCATGACTACATAGGAAAAAGTTGTAAATAATAGTGTAATACCATATATTTCACCTGTGCACACAAAATTTCCAAAAATACATCTTTATTCTTGTCCAATCAGACCTACAGGCTATCAAAAACAACTCTAGGATGTAAAATTATTAAATTGGGAGTGTGAGTCCCACTGTGGTCCCAAAAATGTAGTAAAATTTTGAGAAAATATTAATTAAGCTACCTAATTCAAACCCAAAAATCAAACTACATATTAGAAAGTATTATGGAAATAAATCATAATGATAGGATGAATCTTACCAATCCTTGCTTCTACTAGCCTCCTTCCAGGATTTTTAAATGGATGATTGGTTTCATGTAGACTTAAGCATGGTGATGGCTTGATTATGGATGTTTGATGATTAGTTGGTTGACCAATTAGACATGGATTGGTTATGCATTAATAAGATGGCTCCAATGGAGGAGAGGAGTGGTTTCAATAAAAAAAGGAGGGAAAGATCAATGGTGGATATTTAAAGTTGGTTGAAGGAGATCAAGGAATGGGAATTATCAAAGGAAGTTAAAATTCCTTGGAAGCCTCTAGATTTAGATGATTCTAGAGAGGAGGGGTTAGAATAGAGAGGATTCTAGAATACTCCAATTCTATAATCCTCTTAGGGATTAATTAGAACCAAGATAGGGGATTAGATAGGGATTAGGTGGGTGATTAGGGACCAGGGGTGTACAAAAGCCTAAGAATAAGCTAGTAGGTGGGTCATTGGGAATTTAAAATTCCCAAATAATAGGTAAATGAGATTAGGATGGAATAATGGGGATTTAGAATAGATTAATTGATTGGTGGGGATGAATAAAGTTAGTGAATGAATAAATATTGAGGGGGGAAGATAAATGACTAGATGATGTTAATTTAGGTGAGATAATTTACATGCATACTTAATATATGTGCCTATGGAAAATTACCATCAAATTTTAAATGTAATAACAAAATTAGCATACATAGGATAAAAATGGCTGAAAATCCAATTATTATTCCTTTGAGTAATTCCCAAAAGAAGGAAATGGAAATTAACCTTTCATTTAAATAACCTAGATGGAATGATATATAAACTTTAAAGTTCATTGATTCTATAAATAGAGAGTGGTTTACATAACCACAAACATAAGGATCCATACCAACATAAGGAGTACTTGCCCTCCCTCATGGACTGCACGGGTCAGATGCCATATGAGTGGTCACACCACCTAAATTTGGATATAAATATTAATT
Organism: Torreya grandis; assembly: GCA_037957365.1. NCBI lineage: Eukaryota > Viridiplantae > Streptophyta > Pinopsida > Cupressales > Taxaceae > Torreya > Torreya grandis. The sequence goes on from JARHVA010002262.1 coordinate 1,888,175, forward strand.
AGTGATGACCTTCCTCTACCAATATAATGAAGGATCCATTTTGATCTCACCATAGGTCACAATAAAAACTAAATAACAACTGTCACATATGCCACCATATTTCTAATAAGGTTGAAGTCATTGTAGACGTACAAGTCAATAAACTCCTTCTACTAGGAGATTAGAGAAAAATATGCAATGTTGACCAAAGGAGTCCCCATTTTGCAAATAATAGACACACCTATACAAGTTATATAAAAATTCATTATGTGATAGTTTGGTAGACCACAAACCAAATGAATCAAGTGACCATATGTGTGATTGACATTGCTCACCACATGATGTAGATGGGTAATGAGTTTAATTGGATTGAATTCATATCCTAAAAAATTAAAATGAGTGTGGAGAAGCTACTCTATAAAGGATCACAATCATTTTAGTGTCAATTTTTGGTATTATTTTTATGATTCACTAAATAAATGTCACCCAAGAGAGGTGTTTTTGTAGATGTTAACTTCTAGACAAAGAACACATTCAAAAATTTGATATGGAAATTAGGAGGAAATCCATACCAAAAGGAAATTTTTTGTGTAAGTTAGATACTACAGATCTAGACCCTAATCATAGCTAATATATTCATTCCATGTGATGTCCTAGATTTCCTCTTTCCCATCAAAATGATTAAAAAGATTCAAAATGACGTGATGGTGAAAATTCAGGAGCTTCTAAATCCACCATCATTTCCCTACACATTTTTAATCGACATGCCACATGAAAGAATGTAATTTTTATACCAAAATAACATGGCCATGAAAAATGTTCAACCTTTACAATCAATATAACTAGTGACTACATTACCATAAGAATAACTATAAGATTCTACCTCAACATCATAGTATATGCCAAAAAGACACAGGGCACTAGTTACACAACCAACTCCACCACCGTCCAAAAGGACATAAAACATAGTGATATGGAAAAATGACCCTATAATGCTTACCATCATAGAAAAACTTTTTTAGACCTAGTGGGCATCACACTAGAGGTTGTACATAAGGTGTTGATCAAGGATGTTAAAAATGTAATTTATAATGAATAAGAGGAGAAGGAAATGATTTTAATGAAAGGTTATGCAAATAATTTAGGTTTTAAATATATCTCCCTCCATACCCATTGTTAAAATTACACTTCCTCTAGATTCATTAGGGTGGACCAAGTTTTTAAATAAGAGTAAGCTCGATGTAAATTATGAGCTTTATTTATAAGAGAAGCATATAGCTTAGGAGTGAAATCATAAGTGGACATTACCACATAGGATATAGGTGTAATTGAAGAGAAAATACAAGGGGTAAATTATGAAAACATGGACCCAATTACACCACTTCTAGTGTAAATCAATAATGAGGAGGTAGATGCATTGATAAGTTCATTCAAGACACTAGTAAAAAATCCACAAATGCCTGGATCTAAATGACCATAAATAGGAGTCTCAAAGTGAATAGAAACATTCATAGTAACTAAGGTCATATATGATGAGTCACATGAAGAATAGTTAACCAAGTAAGCCATATTGAGGACCAAATAACGCAATAATAAATGGTTAGCTCCCCCATGGTCATGTTCTAAGGCCATTATTTCCCAACTACTAGACTACACCTTCTACACAATCCACCACTCCATTTTTTCCAATGTAAAGTAGAAAAATCTCCCCATATTCTCCTAAAACCATTTAATATACCCTCTATGGAAACCATTCACTCCACAAGTTAGTTTTAATAAAATGCAAAAGGCCCAATCACTAGTATATTCATGGAAATTAGTACACAACAATTGGGAACATAAACCAA